>CAMRHE010000028.1:5882500-6302500 GCA_947044405.1 Leptodactylus fallax | reverse complement strand
TGCAGTCCAACCAGTTCTCTCTTCACACACACCTACTCACAGACACAACTACACACACATATAGATACACACACTTTCCTGGTGTTCCCCCCACTAGGAAGACTCCACAGAAAGTGAGAACCCAACTCGCTCCCACCTTAAACCCTGCTCACTGCGTGACGTCACATCGGAAATTTACCAAAAGCCAGAACAGGGCCAACAGCACAGACGGAGCAGGACGGGGCGGCGCTGATTGGCTGCGAGCTGCTGACGTCAGCTGACGCCGCTGCTTGTAGAGTGCTAAGGAATACTGAGCCCACATAAACAAAGGCACATTGCTCGGACTGATCACTGCTCCGACTACAGCGGCAGCGGCAGCAGCAGCACAGTCTGCACAGGGATGTATAGCAGCAGCAGCAACAGCAGCAGAGCCGCACAGCTGGAGGCATAGAGGAGCCAGCTGCTCCACAGCACTGCCCTGCAAGTAAGTGCCGGCTTCCCATTCATCTTCATACACCATCCTGGACGAGTGATACAGTGTATCCACCTTCTAGCCTATACATTGTATCTGCTTTATAGCCTGAGCTCTGATGGTTACTATCGTCAAGTTATTATTAGCAGTGCTATAGATCATAAGATCATTGCGATTATTATATAATATACGATATTATATTACAATGTACAAACTTGGTCACTTACTGTAGGGCCTGAGGATAGGGTCCAGGACTGGAGGAAAGTAGTGTTTATTGACAGATGGTCTAGTGGAAGATGGACATGATCTATCTATCTATCTATCTATCTATCTATCTATCATATATCCTGAGTATTCATCTAACTAAGAGTGTGTTGTGCAGCAAAAGTAAAGTTACACTATATAGGTTACCATGTGTTCTATGGATGGATAGATAGATAGATAGATAGATAGATAGATAGATAGGTAGATAGATAGATGGATATATTTAGTTATTATTTATAATGTCATTTCACTACATTATTGTCATTATATGTCATTTCAATACATTGCACATGGTGATGACAGATAAATAGATAGATACTATAGAACAGATCAGTACTACGGAGCACATAGTGCTGATAGACAGATATGAAATAGATCGACAGATAAATAGATCGATAGGTATACAATATAGTAAAGTTATTCAATTACTATTTAGAATGTAAGTTCTCTATTACAGAACACATGGTTAAATAGATAGATAGATAGATAGATAGATAGATGATGTAAAACACATAGAAGCTTTGCAGTCATTATTTATAATGACATTTCACAACTACAGAGCACATGGTGATGATAAGTAGATAGATAGATAGTGCCACATCACTACTGCTAAAAATCACGTGGAAAATGTCAGTGACTACTTGAGGCTCAATAATAGCTGAATACTTTCCATGTGTTCCATAGAATCTATCTATCCTATCTATCTATCTATCTATCTATCTATCTATCTATCTATCTATCTATCTATCTATCTATCTATCGTTGATTCCTCTGCTGTTTGTGGAGATGCAGCCTGGTTTGTGGAGTTGCCCTGTTAGCTGCTGCTCTGGGGGAGGTGATGTTCTGGTCTCCTAGCTACTGTACACGGGGCCATCAGCTGGAAGAGGTGATGCAAACCAATTAACATGGACTGGGTGTCAGGGGGTCTTCATGTAGCGCTATTTTTCTATTGTAAGCCATTATACTAGGTATGTCCCCTGCTTTCTGTTCAGAAGGTGTCCATACTGAGTAGCAGGTTTGCGGAATTATCACACCAGCTGATACAGTGTCTGTATTATATGGATACATATATGACCCTGGCTTCTAGCTAGGAGTTTATATTGTCACAATAATTGTCTCTGTCCTTTTGTGTAATGTAAATAGACAGGAGGATATTTAAGGTGGATTTTTAATATGATCAGAAGTAATGAATCCATGTGACAGGTGTCTAGGCCTGACTGCAAGATTTGTGTCCTGTCTCCATATAAATGCCTGTCATAGTTGTCAGTAATTGATCGCTATTTCATACAGTGTACACCCACTAGGAAGAGTGAAATGACTCAACACAGTCTAGTGAAGGTGCAATGATTTATAGTGAGTGGCCAGAGTCAGGGATTTCACTAATGACTCATGTTCACCATACAAGTCATGTCCACTCAGCAATGGATTTTACTTTACATGTTTCCCCTTGGGAATTCACAGTGTACATGCCTTATATGTATGTGTTGTGTGTGCATTGTATGTGTCTATCCTATGTGTATTTTCCTATGGTGATTCCACCTTACTGACGGCTTATTCTATGTCATTTTATTGCAGAGATCTATGCTGGTAAATTGGGGTCTTCTAAACTAAACCTTTTTATATCTTGGAAATTTTGGCAACAAGAATTACAACACTGTCATCCTTTACTTACATCGAAAACGCCCGCAGCCCGGCTGAAGGTTCGTTCACTTCATTATGAGTCGGGTTTTGGGGTTCTTATACAATGATTGAATAGTTAGTTTTGGGGAATAATGTATCATTTTTAATATTTTGGCACCTGGTTGTCATAGAATAATTTGACGTTTAGTTTGCACCATTCATGTAACAGGTGGGAGTTTATTTCTTGTAGTACTACGTGCTATAGCAGGTTATAACAGCTTGAGGGGTTGTAGTCAGTTTACAAGCATGCATTGGGTACCCCAGTTCTTTTGGGAAGATTTAAGGGGAGGGGGGTAAGGGGGAGGCTTCCATTGACTTTTTTGGGGGGTGGAGGAGGGGGGATGAATGAAACAATACTCCAGTTTTTGGAGAAGTCCACAGTTGAACAGTTTGGGTATCTATTTAATTGTTTCATTCCAGCCATGCCCTGTGTTCAGGCTCAGTATGGGTCATCGCCACAAGGAGCCAGCCCAGCTTCCCAGAGCTACAGTTACCACTCTTCAGGAGAATACAGCTCCGATTTCTTAACTCCAGAGTTTGTCAAGTTTAGCATGGACCTGACCAACACTGAAATCACTGCCACCACTTCTCTCCCCAGCTTCAGTACCTTTATGGACAACTACAACTCCAGCTACGACGTCAAGCCACCTTGCTTGTACCAAATGCCAATCTCTGCTCAACAGTCTTCAATAAAAGTTGAAGATATTCAGATGCACAGCTACCAACAGCACAGCCACCTCCCACCCCAGTCCGAGGAGATGATGCCACATTCGGGCTCAGTCTACTACAAATCCTCTTCACCCCCAAGTTCTAACACTCCAGGCTTCCCTGTCCAGCATAGTCCAATGTGGGATGACCCTGGCTCCCTCCACAGCTTCCATCAAAATTATGTGGCCACCACCCACATGATTGACCAGAGGAAAGGTCCTGTCTCCAGACTCTCCTTGTTCTCTTTCAAGCAGTCTCCACCTGGGACACCAGTGTCTAGTTGTCAAATGAGGTTTGATGGTCACCATGTATCAATGAACCCCGAAACATCAGGAGCCCATCACATAGTGGATGGACAGACTTTTGCTGTCCCTAACCCTATCAGAAAACAGGCAGCCATGGGCTTCCCTGGACTTCAACTTGGTCATGCATCTCAGCTCATTGACAGTCAAGTTCCTTCACCTCCATCCAGAGGGTCCCCGTCCAACGAGGGTCTCTGTGCGGTGTGTGGAGACAATGCTGCCTGCCAACACTATGGAGTTCGTACCTGTGAAGGGTGCAAAGGATTTTTCAAGGTTAGTACCAGGTTTACTACATACTTATTATTAGTTTAGGTCAGATAAAGGTGCAAAAAAATCATTAAAAAAAATGAATGGTCTCAATGAAGTTCGCTATCAATTGGAAACAATGTATCAGTAACTCAATGTTGCGATTATTTAAACATTTTGCTACAATGTCGGTTATTCTTGTAGCCAGCAGTCATTTGCAGACAGATGACACTTTCTCCAGACACTTCATTAGGAAAGGGCCAAAATCCATTTACAATTCTCCAGTTAGGGCATTGTATTCTTCCCTTTGCTTGTGTTTGGTGGAACATTTCTGTTTGTGTTCCTAGCAGCCTCAGATATAAATTGGTTAGGACAGAGAACCGTGTCTTAACTAACCAAGTGGAACAGAATTCCCTATGGTAAAATTAAGTGATCTCTTTATTTCAGCGCCCTGATTGAATAATCTTATGATGTGAAATAGAGACGTCTCTGAGGGATGTAAATAATATGAATGGCCACGGATCTGTATTTACTCCTTGTCTTCTTGGAATATAAAACACAGCTCTGTGGCTGAATGTTAATGCTCCTCCATGTCCCCTCCACACACACCACATGCAGGAGTCATGAGAAGCTGCACATCCCATGGATTCACCCTCTGTCTCTTTCTTCTTCTCTTTCTTGCAGCGCACTGTGCAGAAAAATGCCAAATATGTTTGTTTAGCAAATAAAAATTGTCCGGTTGACAAACGACGTAGGAATAGGTGTCAGTACTGTCGCTTCCAGAAGTGCCTTGCAGTTGGGATGGTCAAAGAAGGTACAGAGTCCAATTTATCCATTTGTGTTATCTGTTTACATAAGTAGAGATGGATAGATAGATAGATAGATAGATAGATAGATAGATAGATAGATAGATAGACAGGCAGATAGATAGGCAGATAGATAGATAGATAGATAGATAGATAGATAGATAGATAGATAGATAATATGCACTAGATACATCGATAGAAAAACAGATAATTAACAAACAAATATATGTAAACTGGATGGAAGGAAGAATGAAAAGGAAGGGGAGAAAAACGAGTGTAATTAGACACATAGATAGATAAAATGTGATTAGGCAGATAACAATGTGTACTTTCCTAAGTTTATTGAATTTGTTATTTTTGATATATTCATATATATTCAAGTATGTATTTATTTGACGGTATAATACACACACGTTTATGTGTATATGTATATATATATATATATATATATATGTATACACACACACATATATATTACACTGGATAAATTGATATACATAATACAAATGTTTATATATAATATATAGTAGTGATCTCTCTCTCTCTCTTTATATATATATATATATATATATATATATATACAAATATATATATACAAATAATGTACTGCAGTGATATACTATATATATATATATATATATATATATATATATATATAGTATATCACTGCAGTACATTATTTGTTTTATCCTTTGTAATCCTTTAAAACATAGTAAAGCAAAGTAAAGGTTAATATATTTGGACAGGTAGACAGATGGATAAATAAACAGATAGCTAGATAGAGCACTAGAACACATGGAAATATTCAGCTATAATTTATGTCATTTCACTACTACAGAGCACAAGACGATAGATAGATACAGTAGATAGATATATATGAGATAGATAGATAGATAGATAGATAGATAGATAGATATTAGATAGATAGATAGATATGCTTGCGGGTGTATACACATAGGAGTGCAGTACATGTTACTGTGACTGTACACTGAATGATTGTCCTGTATTTTAGCTGAGGGTATACATGTTATATTACATGTTATATTGTATTGCTGGGTGTTGGGGTAGACTAGGACCCGGCTTTGGAGAGAACTTGATGCCAGGGAATTTCCTGGGCACCCTTGGTGCTGATCACTGCATTGTTCCTATAGTGTGAGCAGTCAGCCTGGAGTGAAGGGGTCTTTGTCATGAGGCCGAGTTCTCTGTGTGCCCGGAATGTGTGTGGGAAAAGCATATTAACCCCCTCATCTTGTATTTACATCCAGTGGTTCGCACAGACAGTCTAAAAGGTCGAAGAGGTCGCTTACCATCCAAACCCAAGAGCCCCCAGGAGCCGTCGCCCCCTAGCCCCCCGGTGAGTTTGATCAGTGCCCTAGTGAGAGCCCACGTCGATTCCAACCCGGCTATGAGCAGCCTGGACTATTCCAGGGTAAGTGGGAGTTTAGGCTGCAGGTCTCAGCCTTTGTGGGGTTAACTTGTTTTTTTTTTTTTTATTTCAACCCCATTTTGTAACTTTTAAGTTTGTAATTTATTTCCAAAATTCATAAAATCGGCTGCAAAAATGGAAACAAACTTTAGATCTTTTTAACGTTCTGTCTGGTTCGATGGAAATTTAGGCAGGAGATGTTCCCAGTCACCTTTGTAAATCCCATTATAGAACTGGCAGTTTTCCTGTAGAGTCTTATGTCAATTCCTTCCAGACTAATTCCTTTTTGCTTACCTTGCTATTGGATAGTGTTTACTTTCGGCCTCCAATTTGTGATCTTGAACCCTTCACATGACTTATCCCCATACATAGAAATACCAACTATTTATGACAACATCATGCATTTATTTTCATAGCCTGGCCTCCTGTATGACGGTCCTTAGTTTATAGCGTTTCCCGACTTAAGCCCGACTACAGATGTCGGGAGAGATAACAATAAATCCGTTGGATTTCAACATGCCCGATCCTTTTGTTCTGAAGGGAAAGCTTCCCTCTCTCCATGGAGAACACCTGTATGCTTGGCCGAGCGTGCACGTGTATAGGACAATCTGTAGACATAGATGTCGGCCGCGCAAGAGATGGACTGACAGCTATCTAATATGTATAGCCAGAACTTTACTTACATTACTTCTCATTTGTTTCCTCTAGAAATGTATTTATATTGATGTCACTTTCCCTGTTATAACATTACATATTGTTCATCACGATTACCTTATATGCATTTTCTTACTATTTATACACTAATATATTTACTTTCTTATAGTTTCAAGCAAATCCAGATTTCCAATTGAACGGAGATGACACTCAACACATACAACAATTTTACGATCTGCTTACTGGCTCTATGGAGATCATCAGAGGTTGGGCAGAAAAAATCCCCGGCTTCTCCGAGCTGCACAAACAGGACCAAGATCTTCTCTTCGAATCAGCTTTCCTAGAACTCTTTGTTTTAAGATTAGCATACAGGTAATTATTAGCAAATTAAGATTTAATTGTTATATAAGCAACCCCTCGTTCAAGGTCAATTGATTTGCATTTTATTGGCTCGGCGGTAATTAGAAGTCTTTTAAAAGGCCATTTATTACATTGATACTAATTAGTTTTTTTTTCTACTTTTAATTAATTCCAGGTCTAACCCATCTGAGGGCAAACTCATCTTCTGCAATGGGGCAGTTCTCCATAGGTTGCAATGTGTTCGTGGCTTTGGGGAATGGATTGATTCCATCGTTGAGTTCTCCTCCAACTTGCAGAGTATGAATATCGACATTTCAGCCTTTTCCTGTATTGCTGCACTGGCCATGGTGACAGGTGGGTCTTTTAGGGTGTCCAGTCCTAAATAGGATGCAATAACATCCTTGTGGGTGAGAGCACTAACCAACCTTGTTGTATTATCTTCTACAGAGAGGCATGGCTTGAAAGAACCAAAAAGAGTAGAAGAACTTCAGAACAAGATTGTAAACTGCTTAAAGGACCATGTGACATTTAACAATGGGGGGCTCAATCGTCCCAACTACCTGTCCAAACTTTTGGGAAAACTACCAGAACTCAGAACCCTTTGCACACAGGGGCTCCAACGTATCTTCTATCTAAAACTGGAGGACTTGGTGCCACCACCAGCTATTATCGACAAGCTGTTTTTGGACACATTACCTTTTTAAAATAGACATTTCGATGAACTTTATCGATTTCCAGACCAAGAGGACTCTACCTGTGAACTAAACCATATGCACCTGCTGTGCCAGTTGCCAACAGTGACTAGTGGTGGCTTGTCATGCCCATCACAGAGGATGGGGGTGCACTTCAGGATGGCAGGACAAAGGGATTCATCATTAGAAGAACGATTATGATTAAAAAAAAAAAACATCTCTAGGAATTGACCTCAGTCAATAGTATTAAGGTGACCAAGTCCACCCCCCACCCCCCTAAAGAGACTCTGTTGTATAAGAAAGCTGTAATATATTGTGACATACATGTTCAGTGGATGGCATGAAGGATACAAAACAAATCATAATAATAATAAGGCTTGTACATGTATAAGATACAGTTTAGCTATTTTTAATCATTTTGTGCCTATTTATGACAATTTGTGTTTGCAAAAAAAAAAAAACATATGAGAAATAAAACTATTGCATACAAAGGTAAAGCATGTTTATACAGTGCTAGATCTGGAAACACAAGGAACTTATAGGCAATTGCTCACTCAGTAATGTCTATATTATATAAATAGTATTCAGACACTATGTAGTCTGCTAGATTTTATAAAGACTGGTAGGTCTAAGTAGGCACATGTATTATCATTCCACCCTGATGATGATGATGATGAAGATGACAGAGGACACCATGTGTGTACATTCCTTGTTTGTACGTGTTGTATGTACTGTTGATGTTAATACACCATTTCTACAGTATCTCAGTTCTCCTTTCTTCAGTTGTCTAAGGCTTCTTACATTGAACTTGCATGCAAGCAGCAGCTTTTTCTTCCAGGGACATCAGTGCAGAGCCCCCTTGCAAATGACTGATGATGAGCACTTTGGATTTATTTTTATTTTTATTATAATTGTCTCAAAAATTGTCAGTTAATATATTATTATTATTATTTCATTGTTTGGAAAGTAAAGAATTTGTAATACTGACATCAGCTCTAGTATGCTTCTTCTTCTGTCACGTGGTATGGGCTGTGGATGGAAAAACAGACAGATGGATGGATAGGGAGAGAGATAAATACTATATATATATTAATACAATAGATAGAGAGATATCTAGGATCTACAGTAAGAATATAAGGGATTTATTATGCAAGTAGATGTATTTACTAAAAGGAGAAGTGTTGCTTATAATAGGAAGATGTGTTGTACATTGTCGATTATAATATGAAGCCAATGGTGTTTGTCTATCTATATATCTCATATCTATCTATCATCTATCTATCATCTATCTATCTATCTATCTATCTATATATCTATCTATCTATCATCTATTTATCTATCTATCTATCTATCTATCTATCTATCTATCTATCTATCATCTATATCTATCTATCTATCTATCTATCTATCTATCTGTCTATCTATCATAGATTGGACAGGATGGACATGTCTTATTTCAATCTTATCCACTATATAACTTTATAACTATATATAGTAGCATGCAAAAAAATGTGCAGTTTACACTGCTAATAACAGGTTCACTGTAATATTTTTATTTCTTTATATGTATTTTTATTATTATTATTATTTATTATTATTTATGTTTATAAATTTATTTATTCTTAAAAAAAACAAAAAAACATCTTGACATAAATTGCAAAACTTTGGTTTAACTTACATATAACCTGAAATGTTTGAAGGAACTACACACAGACATAAACAATCAATATCTATCTATCTATCCATCTATCTATTTCTCTGTGTATCTACCGATCTATCTAGCTATCTTAATCCCAATCATAATATTTACTTTTGCATATCAAATAAGCGATAGATATGAGATCGATAGATAGATAGATAGATAGATAGATAGATAGATAGATAGATAGACAGTTGACTAAAGACCATAACTACAGACAGGATTTCAGTCCTTCCATTATAATAAAGCTCTTGCTATAAGTACAGGGCGACTATTGTTAAAAGTACTTTCCTTCCCAGTGAAATAAGCAAAGTCTTAGGACTGTAGAATAATCTCCCTTATAATTATCAGTATCAGGTTTGTCTCAAAATAATAACCTACTAGAAGCCAGAACACTAGCGATAAAAAAAATTTAAATTCTCAGAGAGGTTATAATCTATTCTATTATTTTATTTCTATATATTATATGACATTATATTAATAGAATTTTTTTCTATTAGAAGAAAGAATGAATTAGAATTTCTTTGAAAGTAAAAAGATTTCCTTAATTCTTTATGAACACTTCTGTGTGCACGAAATATTACTTATTGTTCGATTCCACCCGATTCCCATTTACTTGTAGCTTTTAGTTATTTTTCCCATTTTTATTTCTCTTTTCATTAATTATTTATTTTATTTTCTGATGAAATAGAAACTTTTTTGCACATCGAAATCATATTTTATGACTTTATTTTTATTTGATTATTATTTTATTTTATTTACAATGTTGCAGTCAGGTCCGTCCTAAAACGCAGAGACCGTGCAGGAAATGACACCCAGGATGCGACATCTTATTATTTAATCTCTTTAAATTCTTGGATTTTTTACATTCTTATTATTGTATTTATCTTCCTCTTTATTACATTATATTACATTTATATCCTTATCGATCCCTTCTCTCCAGCACTGATCCCGGTCTATATACAGCAGAGATCAATAGTAGAGATCTAATCCTAATATTTACCTGCTTCGCCCTGTAATGAGGAAAGTGCAATTTATCCTCTAATAACGTTTCTGAAAAAGTCATCCAAAGAAAAGAGTCATTTCCTCCCCGGTCATTTTCTTCTACTTTGTAGCATTTATAGCGGGAACTCTGATAAAAACGGAAACATTTTAGCGATTTGTTGCAATGTGCCGCTTCCTAAGCGCAGAGTGTGAACTCACTAAATACAATTCTATATTAATAGCAAGCGCAAAATAATCCATTTAGTCAGGAAAATCTGGAAACAGATCTAGACTTAATCTTTTATTATACTGTCGTTTTAATTTTATTTAGGGTTGTTTCTATTATCCGCCAATTCCAACCCCGAAGTTTAATATTTTCCCAGGCGGTATTATATATATATATATATATATATATATATATATATATCTCATTATCTCTGTATACCTATATCTTCTGGTGAGCGACACAGTTAGTATATACAGAGAGATCTCACAACATCAGCTGAATGTTTCTAGGATTTCATGCTGTTATAGCTAAGAGAATCTATGTCTGTTCTGCTTTCTTTCTTTCTTTCCTTCTTTCTTTCTTTCTTTCTTTCTTTCTTTCTTTCTTTCTTTCTTTCTTTCTTTCTTTCTTTCTTTCTTTCCTCTCATTCTCTCTCCCTTTCTCTATATATATATCTATGTCTCTATCTCTACATTAACGTTATCTATCTGCCTCTCTCTATGTCTGTTTCTCTCTCTGTCTACATTTTACATACATATTAACTCTCTCTCATATCTATCTATCTATCTATCTATCTATCTATCTATCTATCTGTCTGTCTATAATTATCATCCATCTATCTAGGTATCTCTCTCGTTCTCTCTGTCTCTATTTTATATCTATATAAACTCTCCCTCTCTGTCTGACTCTCTAGCTATGTCTATCTATCTATCTATCTATCTATCTATCTATCTATCTATCTATCTATCTATCTATCTATCATTTCTAATTATTATCTATCTATCTATCTATCTATCTATCTATCTATCTATCTATCTATCTCTCCCATATCTCTATCTATCTATCTATCTATCTATCTATCTATCTATCTACCTTTACATCCCTGCATTATGATCATTATCCCAGTGATAATCCATTAGATTTACCTCCAGTCCTATGTAAAACTTACAGATGAGACACATGTCATAAGAGCTTCTGCTACAGCTGTACCTGCCTGCCAGTCACTACAGATCTCTATCACCCTTATACTAAGTATATACCTTCCTTTTTTACATGCATTGGTTAAATTGCACTAGATAGTATCTATCTAGTATCTATTAACCCTTCCCCATCGTGACGTGTTAAGCTTTTACTGTTTCTTTAAAGGGTTAAATTTGCCTCAGCTCTCTGATATGAATGCACAATCCAGGGAGCAGTCAGACCTGTCTGGGATTTACTAGACTACTGCACTGGGTCTGGGGTCTGTGCAAATCTACAGCCATGGGCTTTATACATGATGTGGTGTCCCAGGATAAAGGATGCTGAGACTTGTTGTTCCTCAATAATGTGAGATACGGGGGACTCATGCTGGAGGGTGTAGTAATATGATTTTACTGCTACACTGTTCAGATAGCTAAGGATAGCTCTGAGGTGCTGATCTTGATCTACACTCTTAAAGGGACACTAACCCTTTAAACTCTTTCTTATCTCACCTTGGTGTGCAGATGAATACAGTCTTTTGTTCCTTGTTATCAGCCATTTCAGGCTGGGGAGAAGCTGGCTATAATGTCCTTCAATGGGATTACTGATAAAAAAGTTTTGACAAGTCTGCCCCACCAGCCATGATCACCACTTCATCTTTGTGGATGATATTAGTGACACTTAGAAGTCACTAACTGGAAGTTCCTTTAATGGAACTTGCTGAGACGCAGGCCTGTTATTAGGGCAATGTTGGGTTGTGAGGATAGAACTAGAGATTGGAAGAGATGGCGTCCATTTGTGATTTTTAACAGGTATAGCCGGCGTCAGATACGAAGATCATTATTAAATCTGATATACAATTATACATGTATCAGAAGTTTATGATGATATCTTCTTGCTGGGTAATTTTCTTCAGTATTGTCTACTTAGCTTGGCTTTTAGACTGGAGTCAAACATAAGGACTGTTTTTTTGGGTGCCTAGATTCAATCCCTGCTTCATACACCTTTCTGAAAATTGGAGAGTGGGGTGCAAATTGTAAAAAGTAGAATTTTTTTGTACAAAGTGAAGTGAATTTGGAAAAGAGAAATGTAAATCCCATCAATATTTGGTGTGACCTTTGCCCTTTGGAGGAGGAGTCCTGGAAGTGATGATCCGGCCTCCACAGATATAGCCCTGATCTCATCATCATCCAGTCTGTCTGGGATGACATGAAGAGACAGAAGGATTGGAGCAAGCAACATCCACAGAAGATCTGTGCTTAGTTCTCCAAGATGGCGGCGGGAACAACCTCCCTGCCCAGTTCTGCCAAATACTGTCTGTACCGAGAAGAAAGCAAAGGGCAAAGGTCACACCAAATATTGATGCAATTTACAGTTATCTTTTCTAAATTCACTTCATTTTGGTAACTGTCAAAAATAAACTATTAACCCTTCTATTTCTGAAAACAGAATTTTTTTCTGCCCCAGCCTAAAACCTTTGCTCAGAGTGTGTTTACCAATGAAGTTTACAGGCATCCTCTCATCATGGGTCTCGATTCTTCCATGATGGTCTCTATGACCGGTGTCAGCTGTTATGTCACAAGACCATTGTAGCCAACCCTGGCCAGCTGTGGTTATGTCACTATTGAGAGCTGGAATGTCATTGCAGTGACATCATCACCCTATTGTCAAAACAGAGACCAACAGGGAAGGACTGAGACTTCTGATGATCGAATACCTGAAAACTATAATAGTAAGTATCTTGTATTTTTATATATTTATTATAGGAGAGCTCAGGGCTTTGAAAACAATATACCCCTTTGAGAATTCATGATTTATCTTTTTTTTTTTTTTTACATTTTATTGATATCTTTCCTTTCTAAAGGGCAATAAGTGAATGTGAACAGACCGTACACAAAACAGCATAAGACGTCATATAAAACAGATACTATTGAATGGATACATTGTACAATACCGCTGTAGTAGGGTATTCATTACTGAGAGTGACACCTTTTGTTTCTCCCGTATCAATACTTACTATTAGAATATCTTATGACTTCATAGTCTGTCTTAAAGGGATTGGAAATTACGAGTTAATAGGAGGGAAAACCCTGTTAGGGACCCTTATTTATTAGCCAAAGGAGAGAGCAGTTACAAAAAAACTCTTGCTCTGGAAGACTCAGCATGTTCATGCATTACATGGACAGTCCATTGATTTGAATTGGCACAGTGTAATTCTTTACATCTCCAGTAGAGGCACTGCAGGGAAATTAAATTTTATTAAAGGGGCTGTTCCTACTTAAGAATTATGAGTGAAAAGAGGGGAAAACCCTGTTCGGGACTCTAATTTATTAGCCAGAGGAGGGAGCAGCCACAAAACGCCATGTAGGACTCAGCATGCCCTTGCAAATTCATGGACAGACAATTGATTTGAATTGGCACAGTGTAATGCTTCGTATCTCCTGTAGAGGTGCTACAGGGAAATTGAACACTTGTTTCTGAATGAAGAGGGTCTCAGCAGGGGAACCTTCTGAAAAGGGACTGTCCAATGTATAGATTTACATATCTCTTGAGAAAACAGTGGTGGGGCTAAAGCCTGCCTCCCTTTCCTAAATATAATCCTAATATAGACACAATAGTGAAGTAATATTGAGGATTAAATATCTAAAAATAGAAATTTCTACCTTATTTGATGCATTTTTCAAGGTGATGTCAGATATAAACAGGGATATGAACACTTCATGGTGCTGTTTATATAAAGATTTCCAGCCCTCGTAGTATACCATTCATAAGCTATGATATCATTGACTCATGTTACCAGTTTTACGTGACAGAATGAATAATACAATTTTGCGAGTATTCCCTGATGGAATGTGGAATAACGTCAGTATTTCCCACTGCAATAAAAATTCCCCAGTATATGTAAGTCTGTGAGCTGTCCTCTGCTGTCTATTGTTTACATGCTATTGCTTCCTCATTGTATCTGCTTCTGGAAAGTTGGGTAACAACTTACTGTACACCTAGCTTTACTCCTGAATGGCAAATATACCCGACTATGCTGTAATGCATTCCCAGCCTCCATACTGTTACATATATAGGCACATTATCCTTTCAGGCATCATAAAAAAGCAAGATAACAACAGCTGTGGGAAATGCAAAGTGTAATCCAAAAACAGAAAAACTGGAATTTTAAAGGGAATGTATTATCAGCGAATAATTCATTGCTCTTATTTTTTAAAATATTTAGTCAAGTTGTTTTATCCTTTAAGTCACTATTAATACCAAGCTATATTGAAGTTTTCACACTGGCACAATAAGCTGAATTCCTGTTTTCTGTAGCTCACTTTTCAGCTTTGCTGTGTGGACTGGTGTCTAGGTTAGCAGAGACATCTCATTATCTTCAGAGGCTGCAACTTATTTTTCAGCTTTGCAGTGTGGACTAGGGAGAGCTAGAAGAGTCATATAATTATCTTCAGAAGATGCAGCTCACTTTTCAGCTTTGCTGCATGGACTAGGGAAGATTAGCAGAGTCATCTCATTATCTTCAGAGGGTATAGCTCACTTTACAGCTTTGCTGAGTAGACTAGGGCAGTTTAGCAGAGTCATCTAATTATCTTCAAAAGGTGCAGATCACTTTTCAGCTTTGCCGCATGGACCAGGGACGATTAGCAGAGTAATCTCAAAATCTTCAGAAGGTGCAGGTCACTTTACAGCTTTGCTGAGTAGACTGGGGAAGTCTAGCAGAGTCATCTAATTTTCTTCAGAGGATGCAGCTCACTTTTTAGCTGTGCTGTGTAGACTGGTTTAGGTTAGCAGAATCATCTCATTATCTTCAGAGGGTGTAGCTCACTTTCCAGCTTTGCTGTGTAGATTGGCATAGGTGAGCAGAGTCATCTCATTATCTTCAGAGGGTGGGGAATTTTTTAAAAGACTTATTGTACTGCTAGAAAGGAAGGATACTACAGATAAGACTCTGTATGCATTTTCCTGTCATTTCCACATCTCTGGGGGATTCAACTGTCAAAACTTTGCTCTAATGTGTATTGGTGCCTTAAAGGGTTTTCTGGGATTTGTTAATTGATGGCCTATCCATAGGATAGGCCATCAATTGAAGAAAAGCAGACGAGGTGCTTAAAGGGGCATCACTTACATTGGTTGCACTGTTTGGAGCTCAGTCCCATTCAAGTGAGCTGCAATACCAAGTACAGACACTCCATGTTGTAGCACTGTGCTTTTTTTTTTTTTATTTGAAAAGACCACAGCATTTACCTGGTCTCTGCAAATAGCAATTCAGCTAATATTCTGGGTATTGGACCCCCCTGTGATCAATTAATAAGCTTGGTAACCCCTTTAATATAGCCGGCCCAAGGAAGATTTTAAAACCAAAGAGCTGCAATATAAAAAGAAACAGAATAACACATTATTTCACTTCTACAGACACAAAAAGCTTTATAGTCCCCACCCCCCCCCAAATATGGGGGCATTTCTATACTTCTGGGGGTCTCATACTATCCAGCTTTGATACATATAATAAAATAGCCATGAGATAATTAAATATAAGGCTTGAATTACCATGCGAGATCTAAACACTGTGGAAATGGGAAATAGAGATGGTGAACAGACGCAGAACCTGCACCAGCCTGTGACCTGACAAGACCCTAATGTATTTTATAGCCTCCGGTGCTTTGTCAAGCCTTTCTGTTCCACCGCATACATTTATGTAATATGCAACTGAGTATGTCGTCCACAATCTGTAAAACCATTTTCCTTGGAGAAAGAGTTTTGCAGATTTGAAAATAAGGTGACAATAGCAGAGATTTTCAGCATCAAATTGCATCACGAATTTACCGTATCCACGGAAATTGGATTATGTGTACGGTTTGATTCAGAAGAAAAAAAAAAGCACAAATGTTCTCCACCCGCAGCTGCCGCCGACTCTTCATCGCGCTGGATCTGAAATCCCTCAGATGAAAGGGACAGTCTGGGGGGTTATTGCTGCACTAAGGATCGGAAACTTTTTTTTGACTGGTTATTTACAGCCCTTTCTGCTTCCTCTTCATTTTCTATTACATATTATAATATTTGATTTTAGCTTAAGGTAGACCCACAAAAAGTTAACGCCACGGACACATGTGGGTCCCCTATTCCATGTCAAGATCAACTTTTTGTCCTGTGGAGAAACATGTTGGCCCCATGTATTAAAGGGGTTTTCTGGGGTAAGTCATCACTAATAGATTAGCGAAGGGTCTAACACCCAGCACCTCTCCTGATCAGCTGTTTGAAGAGACAGCGGTGTTCAGACAAGCAATGCAGTCTCCTTACTGCATACCAAGCACAGTGCCATACATTATTTGCAGCTCAATGGCTACAGAATGACCATGTGACCAGTGAACCTATCACTGGCCTGAGAAGAGCAAGCAATGATCATCTGAACACTGACCTCCTCAAACAGCTGATCAGCAGGGGGTGCTGGGGTGTGGGACCTATCACCAGTTCTGTAAAGCCCATTGACATACGCCATCTGATCAGTGCCGTTACCCTGAGCATTTTGGTGTTTTGTTTATACAAATCTGTTCAGCCATTTCACAGATATAAGCCCTGTTAATGTGGAGACAAAGTAGGGTCTACCAGCCAAGTGGGCGGTAACACTGCATGATATCAACACAGAGAGACCCCGCCCCCAGAGCAACCACAGTGTTACCGCCCACGTAGTAGAACCTAATTTACATTAACAGGGCTTATATCTGTGGAAAGGCTGAACGGATTTGGGTAAAAAAAGCACCAAAATGCTCAGGGTGACAACGCCAATCAGATGAGGTATGTTGTTGGGCTTTTCCCACCCGATGGCAGGTCCTCTTTAAGAACAAAGTTATCAAGATTTTGAAATCAACATGCCTGATCCTATTTTCCCCAATGTTTGCTATCAGTTAGAAAATCTCCTTACACTTTGATGATTGGTCAGTCCCACTGAAATTGTCAGGTTTGGACAATGTTGATCTAATGCATATGGCCTCCTTAAAGGGTCTTGGCAGTGAGAGCAAGTTATCCCCTATCTATAGTATAAGTTGTAGATCCTTGAGGGTCTGACTGCTGGAAACCCCACCGATCATGAATGGAGCAACGTTCTATTCATTTCTATGGGACTGCCAGAGATAGCTGAAGTACAATGCTCTATTATATCCAGAACTCCCATAGAAGTGAATGGAGTGCAGTGTGCCTGCATCGATATTCGGATGGTGCCCCCATTCTTGTGATTGTTCTAGGTCCCACAGCAGGATAGACCCCACCAGTCTGCACCACATCTTCCAGCATTCATCTTGGGATATGTTAAGCCAAGGGAAAAGGAAGGGAAAGACACATCAGTATAGATATATATATATATATATATATATATATATATGGCTTTAGGGACTGTATTTTTAAAGCGGACCCCCACCAGTCAATAAGTTATGATCTATTATATGATAACTTGGGCCAGTGACTTATTGATTGATGACCTATTTTTAAGATAGGTAATCAACTGAAGATCAGCGGGGGTCTGACACCCAAGACCAAGCTGCTGGAATCGGCAGTGGTGCCGCTTCTGCTTCACAGGCCATGTAATGTCATGATCAGTCATATGACCTTTTAGTTGCTCAGTCCTATTCAAGTGAATGGGGCTGAGCTGTGATACTTAGAAGGGCACTATATAAATGTACAGCCTGTGCTTGGTAAGTACTGAAGAAGCTGCTGCGTACAAAAAGCTGATCCCCGGTGTTGGACCCCTAGCTGACCTATCTTAAAGGGGTTGCCCAGGGAGTTAAACTTACCTGAGATCCTGGTACTTCCAATTTGCTTCTGACCCTGTCGAAATCCACTCTCAAGTCCTGTATCGCTCTGCCCTCTCCCTCCTCCCCTGAGTTAACAGGTAGTTAGATACCTGTGTTATGGCGGCTGGCTTTACTATCAATAATTATCAGTGAGATCAGGTGAGGTAGGAGGAGATGGAACGACCTGCGGGTCAGGAGCTGATTCTGATCATGTGACCTGGGGTCAAACCTGTTCGGAATTCCCAGGTCCAGCGGAGGAACTCAGGTAAGTTTACCTCCCTGGACAGCGCCTTTAAAATAGGTCATCAATTATTAAGCCTGTTAAACCCCTTTAAATAAAAAAAATGGAACACCCAAACATTCCAAAAAACAATGCAATGCAGACAACATTATACAAACATTTTTGCAATTCTTCGCGGTGCTATCAGAGCTCAGTCCCAATTATAGAAGAAGGCGACTTGAAACACTTGTAGCTATGTGGATTATCTGGAACAGCATGCAGACTTCTACAGGCCAGTCACATGCATTTAGCAAAAAAACACTGGAAAAATCTCACCTTCCATTCGAATTTGTTTCTGAAAGTATTTATTGAGCGGTACTTTGAGCAGTGGCAGGTGTAGCCTTCAATTACTCCTGCGGTGACTGACAATCCCTACACTTTCAACCTTTCATGCAGAAAAATTAAGGATGTAATGTATGTTAAACTGTTTGTTTTTCAACATTCATCATACACACAATACGGGGCTAATTGTAATTTCCTGTGACACAGCCGTAAGCGCAGCAATGTTTTCTGTCAAAGCCGTTGAAATTCTTAGCACTGTTTCAAGTTCAGACACATTTCAGAGGCTGTCATACAACAAATGACATGAGAGGAACTTGCGGTGTTTCCTTAGTATTTAGCAAATTGCTTTGTAAATGTCTTGTTATATTTTGTGCAAGATGGGATCACACTTTTCACGGGGAAAATAGACTAATGTTTGTCAAGATGAGAGGAGAATTCTAAATGATTTGAAAGTCAAGCTCAACACAAAAAATACTAAAAGAGAAGGAAAGCCATAGCCTCAGGCGTACGACACTTAAAGGGGCGTCCGACTCTGGACTACTTCCATCTATCTATTGGACTTTACTTGTACGATAGACGCCCCCTTATAAATGCCCTGAATCAGAGGCAAGAACCCCTGGTCCGAAATCTGTGACAGAGCTCTTCTACCCACCGCATGCCAGTACGGTGCAAAAGTTTTAGGCAGGTGTGGAAAAAATGCTGTAAAGTAAGAATGCTTTCAGAAATAGAAGGGTTAATAGTTTATTTCATGATGGGAAAGAAGAAAAGAGAAATGTACTGTAAATGCCCTCAATATTTGGTGTGACCTTTGGAGGAGGAGTCCTGGAAGTGATGATCCGGCCCCCACAGATATAGCCCTGATCTCATCATCATCCAGTCTGTCTGGGATGACATGAAGAAACAGAAGGATTGGAGCAAGCAACATCCACAGAAGATCTGTGCTTAGTTCTCCAAGATGGCGGCGGGAACAACCTCCCTGCCCAGTTCTGCCAAAAACTGTCTGTACCGAGAAGAAGGCAAAGGGCAAAGGTCACACCAAATATTCATGGGATTTACATTTGTCTTTTAGAACATTATTGGCCACCTTACAACTATAAGGAAATGTGCAACACACACCAAAAACATGGAAAAGGAACAACTCACTGACACCATGATATGAATCTTTCACCTGACAGACATTTCATCACTGTACAGTAGACAACATTATGGAAATGTTTTTCTAGCCCTAATGTTATATTTAGCATGTGTGAAACCCACATGTGAATTTATATCTGTTGTTGATAAGTACAATTACACCTCCGTCTAGTAAAGGAAACAGCATTGTCTTGGGGTACCTTGGACTCAACTATTCTGTTAGTCAGCACAGCGCATGCGCATGTCCACGTGTAACTGTATTGTGAGGTTGGGGTATGTGACCAGACCCATCCATAACTGGCCTCCATTGAATAATACTATCACAGGTAGCATTCACAATGCCCGATATAGTAACACTACAGTGCAGACTGATATACTGGGTTACACCTAGCACAGGGCCCAAGGAGGTTGGAGGAGTATGACACAAGGATTCTAAGAGAAGGTACCAGATATGCCCTCAGGCAAGGCATTAGCCTTAAAACACATTAGTTATGTTTTTCCTGTATTTTTTTAAATCTGATGGATTAATTGCAAATAAACCTTCTGGACTAACCTCAGTCTGGCTGTAAGGCACCTGGCACTAGAAGCAGCCCTCCCCCCTGCCTACAATAGGAAACCAGAAGTCCTGCCCCCAGCTGTCTGCCAGGCAAAAATGGAAGAGAACAAGAGGGAACTGACCCCTGGATTCAAGGCAAGATTTCTACAAGGCTTTTTGTTCTGCAGACTGACAATGTGGGGAAGTTTTTCCTCTCTTTATTTTTATCGTTCCTTCCTACATTTGGTGTTCCTTTAATTTACTGTCTGTATAGGACCGTGCAGGTGCAGGCGTCACCAGGGGTTGTTTTTAAGCCTTTTTATTACAAATTTGTGAATTTTCCTTTTTCCGGGCAGTCCGTAAATGTAAGATAATTGCCATGGCCACTTGGGAAATAAAATTGCAATTATCTGTGATGGGCGGTAAGTAAAGATAAACCCAAATAAGCAAACAGAGCTACTAAAGAGGGTCCACAATACGAGAAACAGACAGGGGTCTAAGCTGGCCACAGACACAAAGGGACCTAAGCTGTAGTGACTCAGTTTCACCACTATACAAAGACTTGATCAGATGGAATTAAGAAAATGCAAAAACCTTCTGATAATATTACAAAAAGACTTTACATTTTTCTATCTTCCTACAAGAAGATGATTCACTTGTAATCATTTTCTGGAAATCTACTCCGTGGTCCTTCAGTGTTTGTACTCATTATTGGATGCTGAATTCTATGGTCTGTGCTAATAGTTTTGCTGGGTGTGGTTTCTTAAAGAGGTTATCCAGGCTAAAAGTATTGATGACCTTTTGTAAGGATTGGTTATCCATACCAGATCTGTGGGGATCTAATACCTGACACCCACACCGATCATCTGTCCTCAGCAGCTGATACACAGAGAATGGAGCAGGCAGCAGACAGCTCCGTTCTCTGTGTAGTGGCCAAATCTGGTACTGCAGATCAACTTCAATTCATGTGAATGGGACCTAAGCTTCAGTGACTCAGTTTCACCCTTATACAAAACTAGTGCTGTCTGTTTACTGCTCTATTCTCTGTGTTATCAGCTGCTGAGAATAACTAGTCGACGGGGGTGGTGGGAGTCAGACCCCTCCAGATCTGATATTAGTGAGCTATTTTTAGAATAGGTCATCAATATTTTTAGCAAAGGAAACCCCTTTAATTCTTAAGTATTAAGAGTAGTCAGCACATCGTACAGTGCAAAGTTGTGAATAAGTGCTTATCTTTTACATGGGTCATTACTGTGGCACCTCTAGGGGCATAGCAGAATATTATACTATTGTATAAACTCAATCCCTATTATATCCTGAAAATCAAAATCTAATCAGAATTTTATTAATTCGATATAATTAGAATTGATCCAAAATATTCAACTTGATACAAACAAATATTGGGGTACAACCTGGATGTGGCGCCCCCTTGTATTCACAGCAGATGTTCTTTTACCACTCTCCAGAATTTTCTCCTTTCTCAAATCTACAAGTTCCAATGACATTAAAACCGCAATTTAAGGGAAAAACCACAATTATCGCTCCTTTATCTCAGCCTCATTAAGGATTTCCTCCACTGTGCTTAACGGCAAGATGAAAACCTATTGTAAGTGTTTTAATAGCCTTTAGAGTAATGAGGACAGGAAATCATCCGCTGTCTACGAACACACAGACGTGCTCATGTTCTCTCAAAATAACTGCAAACTGATTCCTGTTTCCAAAACCACTTTCTATGGAAGGTGTAGTGGGCGTGAGCGTAAGACAAAGGAAATGTCTGTGGCGGTGACAACAACCTGTAGGCTGCACTAATATACAGGCAATGACTGAAAGACATAAAGGCTTAAAGGGAGTGGGACAGCTCCAAAATGCCTCCCAAAGCAATATTAGTGCTGTGTAGGGGCCTTAAATAGGAGAAGAAACAAAACCTTGTGACCACAACGCAATGCACCAGAGGCCGGACCTGCTTTGCCAGATTTGCCTACAGGGGCAGGCAAAGGCTAACACCAGGCAGCAATTTTAGACAACATTCAGAGCACTTGTGGCTATCTCAAATCTGGTAAATTAGGCCCCGCCCCTGATGCATTCTTGTGTATCCATAAAAAGATGATTATATACCGAATCTGATCAAACTGGATTCAATCTAATTTTCAAAAAGTTTCAAGCTTTAGCCAAACTTTAAATTTTTGGTGTTTGTCACCCATGAGTCACTATTTTACTCTGGGGTCTGTTTGTGTATAATAAGGGTGGGTTCACACTTGTGTGGCACTCCGTCCGCCGCGAATCCGACCTAAATTTTGGAAAACTGGATAGGGAAAGGTTTGCAATGCTTTGCTTAAAAACCCATTCACTTGAATGGGTTTTTAAAGCAATGCGCGGGTGTGCGCTTACACCCTCTGCGCCGTGAAGTCGTTTTTTTTGTAGGAAACAAAGTTGGACATGCAGGACTTTGTGTCTCACAAAAAAAAAAAAAAATGGCTTCGCGGCGCAGACGGTGTAAGCGCACACCCGCGCATTGCTTTAAAAACCCATTTAAATGAATGGGTGTTTAAGCAAAGCATCACAAACTTTTCCCTATCCAGTTTTCCAACATTTAGGTCGGATTCGTGGCGGACGGAGTGCCGCCGCAAGTGTGAACCCACCCTAAGCTGAAGCTTATACTCACCATGCCTCACCTATCCCGGGCATCCTCATGGCATCCGGTGGTCCCTCAGTGTCCTCTTCCGACTTCCTGGCTGACATCACATGCCTCGGGTCACCTGTCTGATTTGGTATTACAGTCCTAGAAGACCTCAGAGCTTCATATATGCCTTTTCACGGTAATCGGGTCACTTTCGATTCAGATGGACCTTATTCTGCCCAAATCAAAGCCGATGGTGATTTGATTGGATTGGACCCAAACCAATTTTTGGAAAATTGGCTAATCTGTAAGCATCACATTTCATTCCAGGTATTTTGTTGACTGAGTAGTAAAATTTCCCCAATCCCTGCCAAATCCAAGATGAAGAGGGGGAGGGGTGCTTATGGCAGATAACTGAATATACTTCTAACATGTGATAAACCAAATATATTACTCAAGATAATAAAGACAATACATACAGTATAATATTACCTAAAGCCAGACTCATTGAAGTACTAATAGTCTGATCCTTATAGTAAAGTTCAACACATTTACCTTCTTTGTGGCCCACAGTGTGAGCAAATCTATCCTGGAATTTGGCAAAAGAGAACGATGTACATGAACCAGGAATGACTCTTGTAAGAACCTCCTGGACATGCGGACCCATTCGGTCGATCATGGATCTAGCATAGGCTTAAACCAGAGAGCAGTCTAAGAGATTATGAGCTCTGCACCTTTAATTCTGACAAGGGGGTATGGACTTTACCACTGGAGATCCTCCAAAGCCATCTGTTAATGGCAGATGCCTATTAGAACTGAGCACCCCTAGTCATGGTACCGCCTATTTCCCCCAGCAATCCAGTTATTCTCCACATCATTGATTCAATAGAGTCACTGATTCGATAGAGTGGACACATGCCGGGTGGGCGCAGGGTGGGCACAGCTTTAGAGTTGGATCATGGGGGAAGAGGTAAGTTGTGTTTATTTGTTATGTAGGACACCTTTTATGATTCTTTAAAAAATTGGATGACTCCACTAAGTCTTGGGCTGGTCAGACATACATTTGTGTTGGTAGGAACCACCAAAAATCTTGTGTTTATGGTCTATGTACTTTAACCTGAAGACATTCATCGCCTTTCCTATTTGACATACATTTGTTTACTTGGCCACTTTAGGCCCTACGTAGCATTATACCTATAGGGAAACCGTTGGCGTTTCCGTAGATATAATTGACATGCTGTGATTTCCAAAAACCCAACGCTTTTGGAAATCGCAGTGTGTCCGCTGCGCGTATTTTTCTGCAATGTGTGGATGGGATTCACAAGGATTTGTAGGGACTGTAAAACGACTGTTTACGCCACATGGGGTCCCGGCCTTAAGCTGTTTATGAAAGTGTTTGTCCTATATTTATGTTTTTAAGTCTCTAAACCTTTCTTTCAGGCTAAGTGTGTACATTTGTACAACATTTCAGGCTTAGACATGGTCTTGCACGAGTCACTTGTGTGCACTTTGCTGTTTTTTATGCTTGTTTTGGATTTGAGTCGCAGAAGCATCAATTGTGTAAATGTCAATGGCCAGTGGAATTTTTGCCCACAAGATATATACATATGTAAATGGTTTGGGGAATTTCTAAAATTTCCAAAAGTGTATAGTTTTAACATTTCTACAGTGGATAATATTTTGCCATTTATTTGGTTATCCATAAATTTGATACATTTTATTTTCACTTTGTTACATTATACATGTGAAATTCATCAACAAAGTATGTTTTGGACCCCAATTTCATAGTTTTCAGTGTGATAAGGTGCATAGTGTCAGAATCAGAGGCGCAGCTAAAAGGTGGGAGGTGGGCAGAGGGGGCGGCTGCCCCGGGCCCACTGACTGTGGGGCCCACCCTGGGGCCGCCATTAATATGTGTGGACACCAATCTAGTTAAAACGCATCCTGCAACTTAACTGTCTTGCAAACCATAAACCATTGCGGTTTATGAGACAACGAGACCACAGACAGATGACTGCTTCTAGGCACAGGTGGGTGCAATGACGTCATAGCATCCTGCGCTGAGACACAGATGTCCTGTGCGTGGACTGGGAGGAGAAGGCGGCAGCTCCATTCATCAAAGGATCGCAGGTAGGTGAGTAGAACTTTCTCTTTTTTGTTATTTTTTTTAACCGCAGTTGTGGGTAATTTAATAGTATATGGGGACAGGGAATTATAACTATAAGGGAGGATTCATTAGGGGGCATTAGGACGATATATTTATATAACGGGGCATTATAAACATAATGGGGGTTAATTATATAAGGGGTCATTAGGGTGCAATATGAACATAAGGGGTGGTCATTTATATAAGGGGTCATTAGGGGTGTGGTATTTATGTCAGCGGGAATCAGGGGCATAATATGAGGGTCAATTAATTTAATTAAGGTGGAATTTGGGCTTTATTAAAGCTAAGGCGCTGCAGGAAAAACCGCGGTAACGCATCATGGTTTTCCCGCAGCGCTTTTGACAGGAGGTCCGCAGAGGTTTCCTCTGTAGACTTTCTGCTTTCAGTATACCTATAGGGAAACCGCTGGCGTTTCTGTAGGTATAGTTGACATGTTGTGATTTCCAAAACCACAACAGTTTTACAAATCGCAGCGGGCATATTTTTCCGCAATGTGTGGATGCGATTCGCTAGAAGGAAAGTTATTAATATAAAGATGCACTTGGGGATATTATTCCTTATGGGGGTTATATTATATATTTTATAATTGGGGGTAGCAGCAGGATGGGTGTGCAGGTGAGGACAATGTGGGTCAGGTGCCTGGAAAAGTGAGAAGCCAAAGATGTCTGTGCTGCAAACTTTACAGAGATTGAAAGAAGTGGTCATGGCGGTCCGGATAAAAGAGATGGGGAATGTGAAGGATTGGTCAAAGACGTCACGTCTAAGTCACTAAATATTACTGCCCTGTATTCACCTAAATGGTCTGCAGAGCCCTGTGTAGAGCAGAGATATAGCACTATACGCTCACCGTATACTGATAATATCGGAATACCTAAGTTGGGGGCCCACTTGGACATGTTGGCCCCCCGTGCTGAACCCCTAGCTACGCCTCTGATCAGAATACATCAGAGAGTCGCTCCTTTATTTCTGATTTGTACGAAATCTCACAGAAGAAACATTTTCTTAAGAAAAGGTGCCTATGAGGGGACGATGGAGCTCTCACGCACCTCTATGGCAGCCTCAATACTAACCTGAGCCGTAAACCGAAACTTACCTCTATCAAAGGCTTATGATTGTTGGAAGGGTGTGAGAATATATCACTGTACTCTCTTTTCTCTATTTAGGCCATCACTTTGTAGAAAAATATGTAGACGCGACAGCCAGGACGCCGGATTTCTAAACCATATGGCGTGTGCTTGATATTTTTGCTTAAGTCTGAAATGGACAGCATGTTATCCTCCTGCTTGATGTGCGAGACCGCAGTTTAGAAAAAAAAAAAAATTTTTTGGTGATATTTGGTGTAACTTTTTATAAAGGTAATAGTATGATACTTCTAAGTGACAACGTGCACATTCGCCGCCTCTTCATTGGTTCGCTGAAGGGTTAACTCATGTAATGCCCTACCGCTCCATCCAACATCCCCGTTCAGAGCCGAACAGCTGGCGTCATTACCATGTAAATGAATACAGCTGTTAGAAGGCTTATTGTCCTAATAATTTACATTGTTCTCCACCAAATCTTTCATTTTACATTGTCGTTCTCTATGTCCAGTCCAGGGTTAACCTTTATCATCAGAAAGTCTGGAAATATGGAATAGGCAAAATCTAAAACCAAATGTTAGCGGTCAGTGGGCCGTGCGTTGTATAGTATGTGATTCACATTAATTTAGAACGACAATGCTGCGCAAAAGTTTTAGGCGGGTGTAGAAAAAATTTGGCGCACTAAGAATTCCTTTCGGAAATAGAAGGGTTAGAGTTTAGAAGAGAGAAATGTAAATCCCATCAATATTTGGTATGACCTTTGCCCTTTGGAGGAGGAGTCCTGGAAGTGATGATCCGGCCCCCACAGATATAGCCTGTCTGTCTGGGATGACATGAAGAGACAGACGGATTGGAGCAAGCCTACATCCACAGAAGATCTGTGCTTAGTTCTCCAAGATGGCGGCGGGAACAACCTCCCTGCCCAGTTCTGCCAAAAACTGTCTGTACCGAGAAGAAGGCAAAGGGCAAAGGTCACACCAAATATTGATGGGATTTACATTTCTATTTTCTTCATTTACTTAATAAAATAAACTATTAACCCTTCTATTTCTGAAAGTATTCTCACTTGGCAGCATTTTTCCGACCTGCCTAAAACCTTTGCACAGTCCTGTACATGACAAGTTGATCGTAACTTCTACCATTAACTTTGTCTTCCAGTACAGGATTCCTAACAAGTCCTTTAGTTTTTTATTTCGGTTAGTCAATAATTTCCACACTTCATAAATTCTGTTACTTCACAACAAATCACTCAAATTAACCAAAAATTATTAGATAAGCAGCAACGTTTGTGATGTTCATCGCGGAGCAGACTCGAGGGGTCTCCGCATTGTCAGATATAGGCATTTGGCGAGTCTGTGCTCATGACAGGTAAAGTGCATTGACAGCTTGCCATTTAAATGAGTAAATAAAAGTGGACAGTGCACTGTCATGTTCATCTCCGGAGACGTCACAATGTAAACTTGGCTCTACAAAGTCAGGGCTGCACCAAGTACACAATTTAAAGTTGTATATTCAGTTTTGAAAGATTAGATCTTACATGAGACATGTCATGTTCAGCTATATGTTGAGTTTAATAATGTCTTAAGATAAAACATAGCTTCTTTATCATGTATACATTACTTAGAATCAGCAGTTACGTCACTTACGGCACACTGATGATCACAGCGATCATGTATATGTAGATAAGATACAGAATCCACCAGTCACAATAGGGGATGTCACATCTTATCTACTCCCCTCTCTGCACAGGTCACAGAGCAGGCCTAGAAAACTCTCCCATAGAAGTCAATAGGGTCTGCTCCAGATCATTGCGTCTATGGCCCATGGTCCATCTCCAGGAGACAGGAAGTCACAGACTATTTTAGGCTTAGTGGCAAGAGTTGGAATTGCAAGATTTTTAGGATGTTTTAAATATAACTAATAACATGGAAAATTAAAAACAATCAAAAATCACCAAAATTCTTAAAAAATATGTTAATATAAAAAAGTGACTTTAGCAATAGGTCATTTTTTGGCAATACCTTCCCTTTAAAGAGGACCTTTCACCACCAACTTAAACTCTTTGCATCCTTCAATAGGTGCCGCTCCTCGGATTCTGATGCAGTTGGAATTCTATCTTTATCCCCCACCATTCCGGAGCCATCAGTGCTGTTAGTTTCAGCATCCAATATGCTAATTAGGCTCTCTACTGTCAGGTGGGCGGTTCCATACTATTTGTGTGCTGAGTGCTGTGCTTGGCTATGTGTGTTAGTCTGACTAACTTGTCAGCATGTGCCACCCAAACAGGGGACACAGGACCCCTTTTCCAAGCAGTGAGACCCCCAGTGATCAGACACAGATCAATTATCTGGTGTATAGAACAAAAGAATGCTTTAGCAGCGCCCTCTAGTGTTCTAGGATTGGTGCACCTCGCACAGTGGACTTGGCCAGATTCAGACAGAATATAGTCGATAGTTCAGTGGAGGGCTGGAAATGGGAGAAATGAGGTTAAAGACTATTATAATCTACCAAGCATTTTGGATCAAAGGAGTTGGACAGCAAGCGTTAAAATCTCCTGCAGCACCACCACAGGCTAAATGGAGAATTACAAGGTTTTCATTGAGCTGTTCATATAAGCCCTAGACATGGCAGGTCCTCCAGAGTCAGAGACACTTTATATAAGCCATGCTCTGTTTTGAGGGTCCTGAAAAAGGGAAGCCCCTTTATTTTTCCAGAAGGATTGACTCTGCCTTGCCTGGTTTTTCTATGGGGTGCTCGGTGAATTACAAGTACTGTATACCTGGACCCACTGGATAGTGAATTACTGAACATATGCCTTGGCAACCAAAATATTGTATTCATTACAGAAAGCAAATTGGATAGACTTACTGCATGTTCTGGCATTGTGGGAATGGTTGACGTGATCCTATGAACATAATGAACTGTAGTATATTTGCATATCTACCTTATCTATATCTCTGCTATTGGTTACACTGGAAAAACTTTATCCTGCCTGGTGTTCACTGTTGAACTACACTGCAAAGTGTAGTTAACGTTACTGTTCAATACAGCTGGGATACATGATACATATCCTGGCCAAATGTATCTAAATGTATCTACTAATAAAATGTGTCTGATTGTTTTCTAAGTCAAGTACAATGTAGCTAAACTAATAAAACACACTTGTACTGTTTCATTTGCACATTGAATAAATATCCACAGTGCAAGGAGAAAAAAAATAAGTGAACCCTTGAAATTAAGGAGCACCTTTGACCACCTCCACCAACACCAAATTTGCACCCTTTAATAGACTGTGCTCCACTGATCTGGTGGATTTAGAATTTTTTCCCCTCACCCTTTCTGTTCCTGAGCAATCGATGCTGTTAGTTTCAGCAACCATTATGCAAATTAGACTCTCTACTGTTAAAATGGCGTAAACGTTGTCACACGGGAAAGGAGACTGATTTTTGATGTTTTGACGCAATGTAGACAGATTTTTTTGGTGCATTGGAAAATGAGACAGATTTATCTTGTTCTCTTAGCCATAATTGATATCTTTAAGGCTAGGTTCACATCTGTTGCAGAGTCTGCTGAAAACTGGTGGAGGAAAAAGTCCGGCACGGAGGACTTTTTCCTTTGCCACTTTCAGTTTAATAATGATGGTCGCTTGACAGACAACATTATAGTCTATGGAGTCTGCCGGACCCTGTGTGTATCCGCTGTTTTAGCAGTCCGCCTCTCTGTTGTTCAGGTCTCCCAACATTCCAGAACAATGGAGAGCCAGCGCTAGTGTGAACCTACAGAATTCTTCGGTCTATACTTGAGGTCTTCTTTGCGCCATTATGTCTTCAGTCAACGTGAATGTTGCAGCTCAAGGATAAAACGATATTGGGATTCCAACTGCCAATGTCTAGAAAACTGAAACTAAGCTCAATGTAAACCTAAATATTATTGGAAACATTTTTTATTAGGATTATTTTTGAGATTTTCTGCGATGTTGTACCTTTTACTTTGGGACCCAACTTTTTTGGTGAGAACTTTTTACTCAACAAAAGTCAAATATGGCAAAGGCGTTCCATGGAAATAAGTTGGGTATCCTGACTACCAATATCTCTGCTTTATTGTCTTCATTGTGTAGACTGCACCTTATGTCAGCTGTTCACTACACTCTTCAAACAGATACAGTTGTTGCTGGTGACACACAAACCTTTATGGTCCAGTTACATCATGTATAATCTCAAAAACAGGAAATGCTAAACTAGAATATAGTGTGATAAAGAAAGCTGTAAAATACAGGTGACTGAGAAAAGTGACAAGAAAGAAAACTTTCACTAAGTCTTTCCTCTTGTATGTTAGTAAAGCTGGCCATGCACTCTAGATATCCTTCCGATTCCCCATCACATGCACATATTAGGACGAGCATGCGAAGCCTGATCCTTCTCTCCCCCAAAATTAGCCATCGGGGGACAGTCGGGACACGCCCTTATACATTAGATGATCATTGTGCCCCAACAAAATTTTTTGGGTTCGTCCAACATTAATCTAATGTTTATGGTCCCCTTAATTGTCATTGTAAACTGTCCATCATCTAAGTATTGTGACTTTAGTCAAATCTACAAAGTAGACATGGAATGATTTTATAGGTGACCAGACAAGTACAGCAGCTGGGATTAGAGAAGGGTAAATCGAGCCAGATCAGACCTGAATATTCCAAGAGTTTCGGGTTCATCCCAAACCTGAAACTTTTAGGATTCGTTACCCACAAACCGGATGTGAAATTATTATACTCTATGGTCTCTACAGACCCCCGAGTATAATAGGTGGAGGCCCAGGGGAGGTGTACAAAATAACAAACAAATATACTCACCTTCACTCACCTCTTCTGGGTCTCCTTGTGGCATCCATGGTGCTCTCTGGGTCCTCTTCTGTGCTTGAAGTCATGACTTTCGGTGCACCCCTGTAACCACTATGGCCCAATCACAGGCCTCACCAATGACCCCAGGCTCATGACGTCACCCAGAAGATCAGAAGAGGACCCAGAGAGCGCTGTGAATGCTGTGAGGAGGCCCAGAAGAGGTGAGGGAAGGTGAGTATTATTTTTTTATTTATTTTTTTTTTACTCCCACCTATTATACTCAGGAGTTTGAGTAAACTACCTAGAGTAAACCAAACCACATGGTCTAAATTTCATGTTTTAAGATTAATCCTGGTCATTGAATCGTTCATCTCTAATCCTGACCATCAATGGAAAAGTGTCCAACCATGTGTGACTGCCAGGAAGTGCTACTAGGGAATATTCACCCACAAATCTCGAGTATCCTATGCTTTCACTACAACAAAGGGACATGGCATTCCTCCGTGTACCGTGTCTCATCATGTCTGACTCACAAGTCATCGGATCACCAAATCTACTGCTGAAATTTCCTCTTCACTATAAAGAGACTGTAATGCTCATGTTTAAGGCTGGCAAGTCACATGCCATAGATGCCGGCCAAACACCATGAATGGCCGTCTATGTAACGCATCTGCCAGAGCAACCTCTACACATTGGCTCCTGCCCATGACATCCAAATGCCCTAATAGAGTGTATGGACAAGGATTGTTGTAGTGAGACCACCCCTTTAACATCAGGGGCATAAATAGTGGCCTCCTCATACAACTAGTGATGACCATGAGTTGTGACTTGTCCACGAGACAATGGATTCTGGGAGATTTTTTCAATGCTAAACAGGGTAATGATTTGTAAATGGGGATAAATTAAAAGGTTTGGAGGAATAGATTAATATACAGGGAGCTCTCATCTAGATTTGCATATTTGGCAGGCTCCTCATATACTATAGTAGAATTTAATTGGTGTTTTAATATTTGTGCACAACTAGCGAACCATAAAATCCCAACAATGGTGAAGATCCCTCAGGACTTTTAGCAATTTTTGCTCCTCATTCGAGAACACTGTGTTGTGTAGATTCAATTTCGATCTTTTGCAAAAGCTTCCGATTGATTCAATTCAACATCTATTAATAATGAGGGGAGAGTTAAAGGTGGCGTTTTACAGAGGGAAATGTATGCAAATGGCGCTATTGTTTCCTTGCAACTTACTCAGAAGTTGTTAATGAAGATTTACAGATTGTTTTTGCACAGATTGAGATTTAAAGGGGATCAATTAATGGATGGGGAAACGGATACGGGATCAAATTAATAGACTCGTATCTCACCTGCAGATGATCTCATGGTACAAATGCAGATCAGTGGTATGGCTTCCATGTTAGTCTGAGCGTTAAAGAAGCAGTCTCTGGCCGGTTAGAAAAATACAGCACTGTGCAAAAATTTTAAGCAAGTGTGGAAAAATGCTGTGCAATGAGAATGCTTTCAGAAATAGAAGGGTTAATTGTTTATTTTTGTCAATGGACAAAATGAAGTGACTAAAGTAAAGATAAATGTAAATCCCATCAATATTTGGTGTGACCTTTGCCCTTTGCCTTTTCTAGATACAGATAGTTTTTGGCAGAACTGGGCAGGGAGGTTGTTCCCGCCGCCATCTTGGAGAACTAAGCACAGATCTTCTGTGGATGTAGGCTTGCTCCAATCCGTCTATCTCTTCATGTCATCCCAGACAGACTGGATGATGATGAGATCAGGGCTATATTTGTGGGGGCCGGATCATCACTTCCAGGACTCCTCCTCCAAAGGGCAAAGGTCACACCAAATATTCTTTAATTTGTTCGCCCCTAAGGACATTTATTCAAATTTCTCCCCATATTCCTGGACATCAGAGGACAACAGAGGTGCAGCAGAACCCTATAGAAGTCCGCAGGTGTTTCATACTGCTTTGTACAAGGAGCCCAAATACACTCATGCCCCAAATTCTAAAATAACTTCTTGCTGTTTGTTCCAGATTTGTGATGTGGCCTTTGTACAGTACTATGAATGTGGCTGAAGTTTTCCAAACCCATCCTCATGTACCATAGCAGAAAACAAAATTGCGTATGTCAGTTCTTTCATAGTGTGGATTGCACCTTTGCAATGCTTGGGGGACAATCTTGGTGTGACGAATTCTAGGTGTAGTACAAGGTATAGTTTGGAATGGATTTGTGGCAAATTTGTATCCATAGTGCACTTTCCTCTTACTTTTCAATGTAAGAATAGTTTTAGTTTAAAAAAAATAGTTTTGTACAACTTGATATAAATGCAACCTATGCGCAGGCTTGCAAAAATTCATTTTATAAGAGCGAGCTGCCTGCAAATTTTTTTTTCAAAGCTCCCATCTTAACAGTGGTTTTACAGGCCATATTGATGTTAGATATAAATGTGCCTTGCGCTTACCCTAGCTAGATTTCGCAGGCTTAGCCTGATAACAAATGTCAACATTATTGAAGAGTATGCCTGCCAAGACTCCGTGTTTAGCTGATCTGGTCTGTCATCGCATTGTCCCTGCTCAGGTGGAGAATCACAATTCCACAACATTAGTCAAGAGCTCTTAATGAAATCTACAATCTTTAGTGCTAGGGAGAAATTGTAAGAACTGCACAAATTATATTTGCACAGACGTAATGCAGCATTTCCCCATATTACTTTATTTGGACATGCTTGGAGATTTATTAAACCTTTCTCTCTGTTTTATGAAATAATTAATCTTTTTCTTTACTAAATATATGAGAAAACACTTTTATGTTTGGAAATTTAATGAGTAATAAAATGGGTTTAAGTGGAAAATTGCCCAAACTAAGGGCAGAGAAGTGTTAAGGGAGGATTCTACAGAAATGACCCCAATCTTACCAAAAAATAAAATAGAAAAAAATATCTAAATAAAAAAACACATTAAATTATGGCTTTATTGTGATTTTTTTTTTGTAGTCCTTTTTTGTTTCCTTCATTAAATCTTTTTTTTACATACAGTCCCATCTCTAGGCAGCAGAATATAGACCAGGAGGAGCTGAGTACATTGATATAGAGTAATGTGGGAAAATATTCAGTATAACTTAAAATATTTTTTTAAATTTATGTTCACTCTGGGCTTAGGAGTCCGGTAGGCGGTTCTAATCAGAGATTGACAACTTTATCTGCATGCAAATTTATATAACGGAAGCAGTCAACCATTGACTAGTATATATAAACTGATATCTAAAGTAGTATCAAGTAGTATTTATAAAAATAAAGTGGTACATTTTTTAAACTAATAAAATTGCATAAGTTGTATCCCAATTCCAATTCCAAAAACATTGTGTAAAATGTAAAGAAAGCAAGAACACAATGACTTGGAAATCTCATCTCACCATATTTTCTTCACAATAGACCACATATCAGAAGGTGAAAGATAGATATTTCTCCATTTCATTCCGAAAAATGAACTCATTTAGAAATGAATGACAGCAACCCATCTGTAGCATATGTAGCATATAAATTTTGGCCAAGATGTTCCTTTAATGGAAATGTATCATGAATTTAGCTTCATTAAAGGAATATAAGTTTGGTGAAAAAAAATAATGATTTTTATTTTTATTTCTAAAATTTCCTTGCTCCATTTTTTATTTCTAAATTTTCCTTATGTGTGTCTGGACACTTCCTTGTAGCAGGGTGTATGTGCTTTATGGCAGCTGCAATAGATGGGATTTAAAGGGAGTCTATCATTAAAAAAAAACACTTTTAAGCTAAAGGCACCTTGGAATTGCCTTTAAAAAGGCCTTTCTTCTCCTAGCTTTCATTGTTGTCTTCTCCCAGCCATTCCTGTAAAAATCTGCTTCTTCAATTATGGAAATGATCCTCACGGAGCACCCGGGACGTTCCTCTGTGGCAGCGAGCACCCATCGCGTCATCGCTTGTCACCGCCCATTAGTCTGTTGTGGTGACTCCCATCTTGGTCCATAATTGAAGAAACGGATTTTTATAGAAACAGCTGGGAGAAGACAACAATGAAAGGTAGGAAAAGAAAGGCCTTTTTAAAGGCCATTCCAACGTGCCATTAGCTTAAAAGTGTTTTTTGTAAATGATAAATTCCCTTTAAAGGGGTTATCTGATTTCTAACATTGATGGCCTATCCTTAGGAGAGGCTATCAATATTAGATCTGTGGGGTCCAACACCCGGGACCCTTACAGGTCACCGGTAGTGAGACTGTGTGATTGTATGTAAACAATACCGTGAGCCTGTACCGCAAACTGTAGCAGCGCTATCCCATTGAAGTCTATGCATCAGTTGGTACAATGGTTCTACAGGTCCTTTTGTTAATCTCCAGAGAAGTTCAACCAAAAAGCAAGGGAGTGGCCTCTGCCGGCAACTTATTCCCAAATCTAAAACAATTGTACAACTGTACAATGTTTTGTGACATTACCACTAGGTACAGGTAGAATGAAAGGACAAAAGACCAATCCAATGTGTTTCAGAGGATAGCATCCTCCTCCATCACTGCACCTGTAACTATGCATGTATACTAAGCCATGTTATTTTGGTGAGATAGCAGCAGTACATTTTGCATTATATAAACCCTTATCTGTGTATTTAGCGTAGATTTTCACTTTGCTGCCTTATCTATATTGTATAAAGCAATATATTATACAATATTATATTTCATTAAATGCTCCCCCCAATCGCAGATGATTCTGTTGACCCTGTCCCAGGCTACACAGCAAAGCTACAAAGTCTCAAGATAGGACATTCACCATTATTCATTTACTGATGTTGACATCCCATTGTGCTTATTGTTTCAAGTCTTTCTGAAGTTTGTATGTTTAAGAAAATCTCTCTCTCTATCCCATTTCAAGGTGCTTTTTTTTTGGCAATTCCGAGTCATGACCCTGCAATTTAAAGCGGTTTAACAGCAACAAAATATAAGCTTATTTTAATTTAGTGTTATTAAGAAAAAAAATGGAGGCTCAACAAGTACAGAGCGCCTAAATCAATACTATTGAGCGACCTTAGAAAACCTTTTACATTTAATGAAACTTGATAAGAGCACTTGTTTATAGGAATCGCACTTAACCGGCACTTTGGTTCTTCAAAGTTCGTCAGTCTACAGGAAACTGTCGGATACTTATATTGTTTTATCCAAATCTCTCGGTAAACAAGTCACACTTTTCATTCCATATAATGGCGATCAACTGTACAAGGTAATATCCTTCTCCCTGAAGATGAAAGAAGGGACTTTAACTATTTTCATGCGTATGACGACTTTGCCAGCGAGAACCATTGGCTTAATGTCAGAAAATAATTAGAAGTAGAGCTGATGGTGGGAAATGATTTCAGAAAGCCTTGGTAATAATTATAGGCAAATTAACTGCTTTAATGAGCCACTTACACAGCAGCAAGGCTGGAGTAGGAGAGATTGAAGCGCATCGCCTTTCATTTCTTAAGCTTGAGTGTCTTCATTGCTTTCTCCTCGGGGCTTATGCACATGACCGTTATGGATCTCTACAACTTATGGGTTGTATGGCGCTGTTATATAGCACCCATAGAAGTCTAAGACGCCCTACTTACCTCCATACAAAGGTGGCAGAAAAAAAAAATCATGATGTTTTATCAGATGCCATATTAAGGAGCCAATAATGCATGGAGGCACCATATGGTAGCACATCGTGTGCCTATGTTTCCATCATGTGTGCGAATGTATTCCTCCATAGTTTCTGCTACTTTTATAATTCTCAATCATTTTTAAGGGATTCAGAAATTAGAGAATAAATTATTTTGTAAGTGTTCAGTCAAGATCCAATTTTTTTTTAGAATATCCGCAAAATTCAATGTCTTTCGATTATGTCTAGAATGGTTAACAAGGGCATTGTTATACCTGCATGGTTTTTGGAGGGACTATTCTCTTTCTGAAAAAAGAAAGTTTGCTTTTTGATATATATTTCTTTACTTAACAGGGTTATAGGAAATTCTAAGAAAGTATAATAAAATATGCTGTAAAAAAATCTAATATTTTTCCAGAAACGTCACTCTTGACTAGAGATGAGCCAACTGATTTGGATCGAACCAGATTTGACGCCAGGGTACGTGACTTGAGCCAGAAGGCTGGAAGAGGAATCTGAGGGACTGCCAAATGCTAGGAGGCAACTCAGGAACAGTGAGGCAAGGTGAGTATAGGTGTTTATTATGTTGCTGTATCTCCCCTCGGCCTCAACTTATTATACTCCAGTGTCTCCCCCAAGAGTATAATAGAATCACTACCAGATTAAGCTGAACAAGTTCAGTGAGGAAAAATCTCTATTCTTGTCCTGCATCTGGTATTGCAGTTTAGCCCAATTCACTTCAATGTGCTGCAATACCAGACACAGTCCATGGAAAATAAAAATCAAACTTATATTCTAATTTAAAAAAAAAGTTTAAAGAGGAGCTTCCACCACTTCCACCAACTCAAGCTCTTTGACTCCTTTAATAGGCTCCACTCCAGTTGGAATTTTTCTCTACTTCCCACCATTCCTGTGCAATCAGTGCAGGTAGTTTTGGTGTCCGATATACAATTAGGCTATCTACTGTCAAGTGGGTGGTGTCAGGCAGCAGCAGGCAATGGGGGAATAATTCTGAGCTGTGATACTATCCAATTATGGATGTACAGTGTCAGAGGTCAGAATCACACCCCCTTGTCTGCCCACATGATAGCAGAGAGCCCAACTATTATATTAGGCAGGAAAACTAACTGCTCTTATTGCTCAGGAATGGTGGTGACTAGGGAAAAATTCCAACTGTGCTGGAATCAGTGCAGAGAAGGTGGTTGGTAAAAGTCCTCTTTAAAGACATTTTCTCAATACAGCATCATCCACTATTGGCGGGTATCTGACATTGTGACCCTGACTTTTTGCAAGAGCAAACTGGTAGTGGTGCTAGGAAGTGCTGACATTTTGCCTCTTGTTGGCTCCATTCATGGTTGGTCATTTACTATAATAGTGCAGTCATACAGTCTAATGAAAAGGAAAGCAGAACAATACTGAGAAGAATCTGCTTCTGAGCTTTCTTATGACTTTGTTCTAGTGATCTGCAGGGGTCACAGTGATCTTTACAGTATGCCATCAATGCCTGTACTGAAAAAAGACAATTTAGGGAATATATCACCTATATACCTATCTACTAATTATAATCAGATAGTGATAGTGACTTATTTATACAGGGGTTGGACAGAACAACTAGAACACCTCTATTTTTACACAGTCAAGTTAAACTTGTCCACTTGTAAAACCCTCTTTTTTTATCAGTCACATAGCTTATTTTCTATCAATAAACTTTATTACTTTTTCTATTCTAAAAATGTGTTTATTTGTTTTAGAGGTGTTATATATCAGGAGACTAATTGTTGGTGTGTGCTTGGTTGGGGCATCTGTGACCCAAGTTAATGGGTGTGTTGAGGTCTACTGGTTCTGAAATGTCATCTCGGTATACAAAGACTGGCAAAACATCTGCAGACAGAAAAAGATGTGGTCGAAAGTCAAAGCTTGACACAAGGGAAAGAAGAGCACTTTGTCAAATTATAGCCAAATACACAAAATTACAGACCTTCAAATTACTGAAGAGATGAATGCAAGTTTAAGGGCACCAGTATCAGCAAATCTGAATAGGCGTGGGCTCCACAAAGATGATATACGTGGTGGTGCCAAACCCAAGTCAGGCTTTGACTTTCAACCACAACTGCTTCTATTTCAACAATATATACTGAGTATTTTATTAACAAAGTATATATTATTATTATTATTAAATTATTATTATTATTATTAATATATATATATATATATATATATATATTAACAAAGTATACTGAGATGTGATCAAATCATCAACTCAGGTGACAAATGCTCCAACCAGGTGCACAACAACAATCAGTCCCCTTTACAACCCCTGAAATATATCTCACCCCTAAAACAAACTGATTTTCAGAACAGTATTAAATTAAGTATTAAATGTTATCAACAGTGATATAAGCAACGTGAAAAAAAAAGAGGAAAGTTCAACATGGCTGTGTAAAAATAGGGGTGTTATATTCTGTTTGACCCCTGTATATACATATATCCATTGTAGGAGCTGTTAAATATTGGAGATGAGCGAACCAGCTTGTAACAAGCTGGGTTTACTACAAAGTTTCCTAAAATCTTGGGATAGTGTGAACCCAAAATTGTTGGGGTTCCCCAACCATGAATCACTGTTATACTTTGATATCTATTCAGACCCCAGAATAATAAAATAAAAGACACCAATAAACCCCATAATATAATAAGCAGAAGCCTAGGGGTGCACTGATATTCACATTCCCTCACCTCTCCGGGGATATCTCACGGTGCCACGTGTCTTTGGGCCTCTTCTGGTCTCTTCTGTGACATCACAGACCCCGGGGGACAGGTCAAGTGCAGCACTCCGACATCATGACACTTGAGTCTGAAGAGATCCTGGATATAATAAAAACACTTTTGGATCGGACCAAAAAAGTACGGCCAGTAAAAAACTGTTAGGTGAATCTAGTGAATATTAGCGAAATAAATCTCGTAAGCTTCACCCATCTCTATTAGGCATATTTATAGTGAGTCAATAAACAAGAGAGAAAGAATTGAATGTGCGGTGTCGGTGATTGGGCGCCATCCTATTCCGTCCATCTGCAGAAGAGGGATGGGATCCACCAATGCAGAGCCTCGTAGCAGTCACATGGTCTACCTTTGTGGTAGTTTAAAGGGTTAAATTCCCTAGACTTTGCTCTCGAGTAGCATTCACAATAGAAAGAAGCAATAAAAGACAACACTTTATGACTAATTATTTGCAGAATCCAAACGCATACCGTGAAAAATATTAGTGCACGCCGGCAGGTTGCATAAGAAGTAAAAGATTATTGTAAACTGGTTTTAAATGGGTCAAGTATTTACAGCAAAACAATGGGGCCGATTTATTCTAATCTGTGTAGATTGCCATTATTTAATTTGCATCTATGAAGATTTAACCAAATTTACCTAAGCTGCTTCTTATTAAACCCAATGGATGGAATCCAATGAAAACAGTTTTAAGTATATCCGGCGTATTGACATTAGATTATCGTCGGGCTTTGGCGATCACAAGTCTCGTTTTCCTCTGTTAAAAGATGATTGTTTTTTTTTCTCTTGCGCTAAATCACAAAAGTGTGTTGAAAGAAATAAACGATTCCCCAGGGAAAGTTTTCAGAAACTGGTGTGACATGTATACCGCTCAGTGGGAGCGCGGGCCTCGTTCTTGGTGATGAAATACTCAATGGTTACATGCAGCCCATTTATATAGAAAGCGGTAGCTACAGGGCATATGGGCTTATTCCTCAAGAGACCATTGAAAAAGGCCCGTCGCTCATTCTAATCATACCCCACGGTCCTCTTAGACATGGTTATCTTGTTCTATCAGACCTTCGCTGCTGTATCCAATGTTACACACAGGTCATGATTTCCCTTTTTGGAACCATAGACATATATAATGCCCAATGGCAAGGTAAGTAGAACTGTTTGGCAGTTTTACTCAACTCCCCTGGAAAAAAATATGGGTCAAATCCAGTTTGATCTAAATTGATTTGCTCATCCCTAGAGATCAGTGAACTGGTCTGGATGGAACTGGAATGAACCCAAATTTTACAGACGTTTCAGTCTGGACCCAAGCTCGAAACTTTTGCCATTCGGTACCCACAAGTCACTATATTTGTTGCAGACACCATAGCATAATAAGCAGTCATACTCACTCTGCCTCACCTTGTGATACACCGTGGTGTCAGACGGTCTCTTGACCTTCCTCTAATGGTCCCCTGGCTGACGTCACGTGCCTGGGAGACCGCTGAGGCCCAATCACGTGGCGTGCACTGACAACACAATTCTTAGATGCAAGTTCAGCCCAAAACAAACCAGATGGACGAACCTCAGGAATATTCATTAAAATGAATCTCATGAGGTTTGCCGATCTATAAAAGATAGATAATGAAAGTGTGGGCATGGGCCCTTACTCTTTAGAACCTGGAGGTCATGGTCTTTGATAGGGGTATCACAAAGATACATAATTATTCTAAGATAGGAGGAATTTCAGATTTGGATGGTTCGACCCATAGATTAATTTCGGGTTGAATACGTTTGTCATGAACCAGAAGTGAAATTATTATACTCTTGGGTATCTTCAGACCCCAGAGTAGAAGTGAAGGCTCAGGGGAGGTGTAGAAATTTAAGAAATAGTTATATATTCACCTTCCGTTACCTCTTGTGGGCATGCTTGTGGCGTCTGGCACTTCATCTGGGTTCTCTTTTGGACTCTTCCGGCCTCTTGGGTGACATCATGCACTCTGGGGTCATCGCTGAGACCCAATCAGAAGTGTCATGATGTTGACCCTGGGGTGCTTGACATCACGAAGGAGGCCGGAAGAGGACCCATAAGGAGGAACGGATATTATGAGGATGCCCAGAAAAAGTGAGGGAAGGTGAGTATAATTTTTTTTTAATTTTTTCACCTCCCGTGGGCCTTCACCTATTATACTCTGGAGACTGGCGAGGCCCCAGAGTATAATAATGTCACATCCGGTTAGTGGGTGATGAACTAGATGTTGTAATGTTTGTCCTGCCTGCATATTATACAGTAAAAGGACTTGGAAGCAGATGGCTCTGTGCACTGTATAGTGGCCAGGCTCTGATACTATAGCTCAGCTCCCGATGATTTCAATGAAAGCTGAGCTGCAGTACCAGCACTTGGCCACTATACCAGGCATGGAGCTATCCACTTCTGGCTCTCATCCATGCAAGGGGATGTCGGTCCCCACCACTGATCAGATATTTAGGGCCTAGCCTAAGAATAGACCATAAATAAAAAAGAAAAAAATGAGCGACCCCTTTAAGTAAAGCTTATGAGGCGTGACATAGAGTTTAGTAAACTAGCCTTTGCCTTGAATGAAAAGAATGCACAAGATGTCTGCAAATTATATGTGCATTATGTGAGCAAACAATGACACAGAGCAGATCTTTACTTTTTCTGCAAAACATGCTCATTTTAAAACATTCTTATTTATTTTTTTTGCAAACAAGGCACCTACAAATTGGCATTCAGGGAATACACACCTTGTCTGATGTCATCAGCTGGATTACATTGAATGGGGTGAGGTCGACAGGTGAAAGCAAAGTGTACTTTATTCACCCTCCGGCAGGTAAAACTGGATGGGCGGCTTTTCCTTGCGGTTACGGAACCACCGTGAACTTGTTAGATCAGAATGTGTCAGAATATGTTTGCGGTGATTTTTATTTTGTTCTGTACAGAACAGAAGCATGACAGTGTTACGTCATTATACGCGATGGAAATCCTGTAAGGACGGAGAATGACTGAGCAAACACACGCACACTCCTAAGAATCTGCTCCAACTTCTGTCAGTACCCAGAAGATAAGGCAGGACTGATGATGGTTGCAAACGCGTTATTATTAGAGATGAGCGATTCGAAGCTGACGAAGTGGAATTCAATCCGAATTTCAGGAAATATTCAATTTGCATCGAATCCAGATTTCCTCACGCTTCGTGGAAACGAATTGCATTTTGTTCAAAATGGCTGCTGTACATGTTAGGACATGGGGCAAGGAACTCTGGGAACGTGGGAACACCCACAATGCCATGCGTGCAGCCAATCAGCCGCCAGCCCTGTGATGTCACAGCACTTTAACCCCTTCGCGAGCACCCGCGGCATGTTTGACCACTGCATCCAAGATGTTAAAACCCCCAATCGGTTATGGAGCAGGGTGTTAGCTGTAACTGGGGTTCCTCTATTTTGCCGCCCACCTGCCCACCCTGGCTCTCTGCAGACAGAAAATAGCTGTTTATTTGCCGCAATTTAATTCGGATCGAATAGAATGGTATCAGAAAATTCAGCGAAGTTGCCGAATCAAATTTTTGAAAACTTTGCTCATCTCTAGTTATTATCACACGGGTTATTATCACATAGCTTGTATGGACTAGGCATGTAATCAATAAACATTAGTCATCAGCTTAGCTCATATGTATCAACGCAAATAGTCGATTTTTTATGTATTTTTCCCAAAAATTTTTTCCAAATGGTTTTGAAACAACATTTTTATAACATATTTTGATCAGTGCTTTACATGGAAGAAAAAGGGGGCACACATCAAAATGCCCTTTAACCCCCAATATTGGGTGTTCATCTACGTCATCTTACACATTCATTCACTGATACTAAAGGACTGGACCACCTATTTGCAAATGAGGTATCTAGAAGAGTCATACGCTGTATAAAAATCAATATATAAGGCCGGGGCCCCACAGTGCGGAAATGCTGCGATTTACATTAGCTGCAAAGTGGATGGGACCCTGGCTAATCCCATTCACACATTGCAGAAAATAAATCCGCAGTGGACATGCTGTGATTTCAAAAATGCTTGTGTTTTTGTAAATTGCAGCATGTCAATTATACCTACTGGAGTTTTCCAAATAGGTATAATAAGGGGAAAAAGTCTGAAGAGGAACACTTTGCAGACTTTCCATGAAAAACGCTGCTGAAAAAATACGACGCGTTTCTGCTGCAGGCTTTTCTGCAGTGTTTTTTTTGCAGCAATTCGCTGTGTGGGGCCTTATTCTAAAGGACTGATGTGCATAGTTGTGGGGCCATCACAGACCTTCAATGCAGGGGCATATGGGCAGCAGGGTGGCTCAGAGATTAGCAATGTTGCTTCACAATACTGAGGGCAACATCTGCATGTAGTTTTCAGATTCTCCCTATATTTATGTGGATTTACCCAGCTTACTCCAGTTTCCTTGCACTTTCCAAAAACATACATTAATTTGAAATTAAGTTGTTCTCCGCACGGACCGATGTAAGGCTGAGGCTCCACGTAGCGAGCCGCAGCCAAAAAGCAATGCAGAAAAAAACCATGGTGGAAACGCATTTTTTTCCGCAGCCCTTTTCACAGAAAGTCAGCTGAGTTTTCCTCTGTGGACTTTCTGTCCCTATTATTCCTATACAGAAAACGCCAGCGCTTACGTAGGTATAATCGACATGCTGCGATTTGCAAAAATACAAGCGTTTTTGAATTCGCAGCATTTCCGCTGCAGATTTTTTTTCCACAATGTGTGGATGGGATTAGCCAGAAAATGCAGAGCAGTGTTGCCCATCTTCGCAATGTGTGGCCCCCGGCCTAAGGTGTCCTGCACACGGCCATAGTGGTTTTTACAGTCTGCAAATAGTTATCCGCAGTCTGCAAAAAACAAGTCCACATGTCATCTGCAATCATGGGTCCGCAAAAAGACTGCTGTAATCCCCTACACTTGTTTGTGCCGCAAATGGGGGCAACATTAGAACGTGATTCATAATTTGCAGCCCTTGTGCACGGTACTGACACATGCCTGCAAAAACTACGGCTGTGTGTATGGGCCCGTAGAAGGTTGCACTTATATCCGCAAAAGTGACAATCTCTGTACAGTGCTGTGATAATAATATCACCTTTAGGGGTTAATGCTGATGCTCAAGGAAACTACAGGGGCATCTCAATAAATTAGAATATCTTTCAAACGTTTATTTCCTTCAGTAATTAAATTAAAAAAGTGACCTCCTATATTTTCTAGATTCTTTACACACAGAGTGTTCTATTTCAAGTGTTTTATTTCTGTAAATGTTGATTATGGATTACAGGTAATGAAAACCAAAATCTAAGAAAATTAGAATATTGTAAAAAAGTTCCGTATTGTAAATTCAGTGTCACCTGCCAAGGTTTCCTAAGCCTTTAAATGGTCGCTCAGTCTGGTTCAGTAGGACACACAATCATGGAAGACGCTGATTATGGATTGTATTACTGAATTACTGAAATGAATGAACGGTTCAAAAATATTCTAATTTATCGAGATGCACCTGTATATTCCAAAATGTAGCGAATGGCAACAACTGTGGCCTCCATAGAGGTTGCTGGATCCATTGTCTCTTTAGAGGCATACAAGAGGTTAATCCCGCTGACCATTTGGCGGTGCCACGCTGACAAACTTTCTTAGCCCGAAATAAAATAAACAGACATAATGTGAATGTCAGGCTCTTCCAGCGACAATATCAGTAAATAGTTACAAAGTAGCCCGGGCAGAGCCATGCGTCTGCATTAAAGAATTCCGCCTCCCTCGGAAACGAATGGATGCTTTCAACTATCATGGCACGGCTGCTTTATCATTCATATGACTAAACAGACAATCAATTCAGCCGCAATGTACTAGAATGAACAAATAAGCTATGAATGATGAGAAGGGAAAGGAATCGGCCTCCTCCCATTTTCCCTTTTTAATGGCTCTAATACTGTCAGGGACAAGACCGGCAAGAGGAGGTTAATGAATTGCAAAGATCCTTAGGAAAGTGATTGACTCGTATTGGAGCCCACTCAAATAATTCATAAATATTTACTTTTATTAGCAACAGTGGGTCGCTTGTTATTTCAGATTGATTTCCTCCCCCCCATGCGCTGGTGAAAACCGACCACTGTGACCATTACCAAGTGGTTTATTTTGTCAATATCTCCGAGATTAACGCACAAAATTAGGGACTTATTAAAGCGCGTTTGTTTACCAACCTCCTGAAAGGCAAAAATGATCCAGAATCTCAGGCTTAAAAAGCATCTAATTATTTTAGTATTTTCTCTTTGACATTTTGTTGGGACTGAGTTTCACATAGAAGGCGACTGAAATCCATTCATGGAAGCAATAAGTAAATAAAAGCTCTGCTGAAAATTGAGGGTAAGCTCTATTCATTTTGGGTGTTTTTGTTTTTATAGTTTTGCTTTAAAGGGATTCTGTCATCAGAACCAGCATATCACCCCAGCCCTGCAGATAGATAGGTTAGGGTCACCAGAGCCAGCATATCACCCCAGCCCTGCAGATAGATAGGTTAGTGTCACCAGAACCAGCATATCAGCCCAGCCCTGCAGATAGATAGGTTAGGGTCACCAGGACCAGCATATCACCCCAGCCCTGCAGATAGATAGGTTAATGTCACCAGAACCAGCATATCACCCCAGCCCTGCAGATAGATAGGTTAGGGTCACCAGAACCAGCATATCACCCCAGCCCTGCAGATAGATAGGTTAGTGTCACCAGAACCAGCATATCACCCCAGCCCTGCAGATAGATAGGTTAGTGTCACCAGAACCAGCATATCACCCCAGCCCTGCAGATAGATAGGTTAGTGTCACCAGAGCCAGCATATCACCCCAGCCCTGCAGATAGATAGGTTAGTGTCACCAGAACCAGCATATCACCCCAGCCCTGCAGATAGATAGGTTAGGGTCACCAGAGCCAGCATATCACCCCAGCCCTGCAGATAGATAGGTTAGTGTCACCAGAACCAGCATATCACCCCAGCCCTGCAGATAGATAGGTTAGGGTCACCAGAACCAGCATATCACCCCAGCCCTGCAGATAGATAGGTTAGGGTCACCAGAACCAGCATATCACCCCAGTCCTGCAGATAGATAGGTTAGTGTCACCAGAACCAGCATATTACCCCAGCCCTGCAGATAGATAGGTTAGTGTCACCAGAACTAGCATATCACCCGAGCCCTGCAGGTAGATAGGTTAGTGTCACCAGAACCAGCATATCACCCCAGCCCTGCAGATAGATAGGTTAGTGTCACCAGAACCAGCATATCACCCCAGCCCTGCAGGTAGATAGGTTAGTGTCACCAGAACCAGCTTATCACCCCAGTCCTGCAGATAGATAGGTTAGTGTCACCAGAACCAGCATATCACCCCAACCCTGCAGGTAGATAGGTTAGTGTCACCAGAACCAGCTTATCACCCCAGCCCTGCAGGTAGATAGGTTAGTGTCACCAGAACCAGCTTATCACCCCAGTCCTGCAGACATCCATAGTCTTAAAGCTGACTATACACTTCAGACAGCCACTCATTCAGCCAACAGCTATACATCCTGACCTCCCCATACAGATAATTGGCTCAGCCATGCATCTATGTTTTCTTAATTGGGACTTATCTCCCTTGCATATGAGGGAATACGGTCTGGAAAATTGATACCATACATTGGCTGACTTTCCTGGCGCAAACAAAGTCTGGACACCCAGACTCAAAGCTTTATAGTGATCTATGATGCCTTGAGTCCATGACTCCCTGCAGCTCTGCTTCCCCTTACTTCAGATTACTATGATGTTTAGAGTCCAAGTCTCGGCTATGATCAGGGAGGGGACAGAAAACCTCCAAGTAGATTAGCTGGTTGGCCCATCATGTCGAAAATGATGGGTTCGTCCGACATTAATCTAATATGTATGGCCAACCTGTTCTCCAGTTTTCTCCATTTTTTCTGATAATATTCCTTGCACGTTCCTGCTGCTGCTACATGTTTATCCTTTACATTTCTTCCTCTTTCTTCCCAGTTGATAAAGGAATATTCTAGGAACTATACATTTATATTCAGCTCCTCCATTTTCCTATATGCTTTCTGTATCAGTTCCTTGCGGTATTAAAATCTCGCTGCCATCTAGTAGGAACTATTGAATACATCCGGTTACAGGGCAGAGTCCTTATGTGTGTACAGTGATGTGATAACACAAGTGTAATAAATAAAGTGATATCACAATACAGAGATAACAGGCTAAAAATACTAAAGACTGTGATGTCACAGCACTGGGAAAAGTGACAAAAGTTCACAGCTACTGCCCCACGTTCCATCAGAACTGGAGACTCCATTGTAAGTCAATGGAGTATGTTGGTATCCATTGTATGATGTATCCTGCACTGAATTGTGGGGTCCATTACAATTGGGATACATAATATAGATGTGAACAAAGCCTAACAACACAGGAGTAAGAATCTGAGCGCTCTCAGAGTACTGCATAGTAAACAATATGACCTTATAGGGAAGGGTTAATGTGTACAGTGATGTCACCATACAGAAATCATGGTCACAGGGATGATCACAGGGATGATTACAGGAATAACAAGCACAGTTACGTCACAGTAATGAATAACAATAATAGGAAGTCATAATAATCAAAATAATAAGTCATAGGAAATTGCACACAGTGATGTCACAGGATAGGGGTCATAAACATTGATATCACAGCCAATGTCAAAGAAACACTGTTATGTCACACCTATTGGCTACAAAACATTGTGATGTCACAGTTAATTGCTACCGAACATTGTGATGTCACAGCTAATGACTACAGAACACTATGATGTCACAGCTAATGTCTAAGGAACAGTATGATATCACAGCTAATGACTACAGAACACTATGATGTCACAGCTAATGTCTAAGGAACAGTATGATGTCACAGCTAATGGCTACAGAACACTGTGATGTCACAGCTAATGTCTAAGGAACACTATGATATCACGGCATTTTCCTCCGTGCATTTTCTTTCCTATTAAATATATAGGGAAATGCTCCCAGTTTCACAGCTAAAATTAACATTCTGCATTTTTCAAAACTACACAATGCAGTGTTAATGGAATTTTATTCACTTTGTAGAAGTGTAAAACAAAGCATTTTTTTCTGCTATATTTTTGTAGCAGCCAATGTGGGGCCTTAGCCTGAAAGAGTTCAGAATGCTGTTTTCTTGGATCCAAAATATATGTGAAAAAGAGTAGTACAATAAGATCTAGTTGGCCAGCCAGAGGCGTAGCTAGCGGGGGGCAGAGGGGGTACACAAGTGCACACAAAAATTTCAACTGCATCGGCACAGGACACCGATGCAGTTGAAATACATGGTAGAGCAGAAAGCTATTAGCTTCCTGTTCTGCCATACTATAACCTGTACATGTAGCAGTGATGGGGGGGCCCGGCCTCCTTCTGCACAGCCTGTGCGCATCTACTATTTTCTTTCTAGTGGTACCATAGAATAGGGGGTCCAGGTTCCTGGAGGAAAGTAGAAGATGCGCATAGGCTGTGTGCACGAGGAGGTCCCGTCCGGAACCTTGAACCTTCTATGTTTCCAGCGGGAAGAAAATAGTAGATGCGTACACAGGCTATAAGAGGAGGCCCTGCCCACCCATCACTGCTCTGTAAGTACAATATACAGAGCAACAGTATATGGAATGGTATGTGGCGGAAGGGGACTATAACCTGTACGTGGGGGGCACTATTAGTTCACTATTACAGTAATAGTGCCCCCCACAGGTAACAGCATTACTTATGTGGGGGAGGGAACGATTACCTTTGGGGGGGGTGCTATTAGAGCACTATTATAGTAATAATGCACCCCCACAAGTAATAGCATTACTTATGTGAGGAGGCTATTACCCATGGAGGGGGGCACTATTAAATGTGGAGTGGCCCTGCAACCCAAATCCCGCCCCCAACTAGCAATACCCTCCCCCCCGCCGGGTTGCAGAAAACTGGTCCTTGGTGCAAAAATGGTTGGGGGCCACAGGCTTGTAGTGGATTGCGGCTTACAGGTTCCCTAGCGACAATTAAGATGCCAGTGTACTGGCACAGGCGGGCGCAATGACATCACTACATAGTGTCGCCTGAGCCGGGACATAGACGTCCTGTGGTAACGGCATCTTGTAGGCTGCAGGATACAGCAAGGAGAGTCAGCGGTGGAAAGTCCAAGCAAGGGGATCGGAGTCAGGTGAAACAAAAAACCCAACATATTCAACAGTCTCCAGCGCTCCGATGCCCCCCACCGCTGTCCAGTCGAGCATTACTCAGGGGCTTGTTCTGGCAGAAGTCCTCGCCACATGTGACTGCTGAGGCCAACTAGTGGCCTCAGTGGTCACAGAAAAGGACCCAGGAGGTCACCTGCGACGTATGCGAGTGACATCCCTGATCATTTCCTGTGACCGCTGAGGCCACATGCAACAAGGACTTCCATCAGAACAAGCCCCCGGGCGATGCTGGACCTGACAGCAACGGGGAGACATCAGTGCCGCGGACAGGAGAGTATGTTTTTTTTTTTTTTTTTTTTATGTTTCACCTTCCCCGGCCTCCTGCACCAGTTCTGCATTTTCTGGACAACCCCTTTAAGGGAATATACAGGAGAACTATTAATTAAGGGGCATTATTAGCTGAGGCATTAGCAGGCTTACAGGAGTATTTTTTTTGGGGGGGCAGGGGGCATTATTGATTTAAGGGGGCATACAGAAGTATTATTAATTGGGGGGACACAGGGGGCATTATTAATTGAGGGGCACTATTCATTTAAAGAGTTGCACTATCATACATTTTAAAGCAGGCAGCAGGCGAGCGTTATAATGTTCTTTCCCCCCTTTACTTGCACTGGGTTGTCTGTCACCATTGCTTGTATACAGAGAGGCTGCAGCGAGATGTCACAACAGCGGATCCGCAGCGGCCCAACACTATATACTGCTGTACTGTAGAGAGCGGTGATTGGTTGCAGCAGTCTCGCCAACTTGACATCAGTGCTGCAGCCGCTCCGTATACATATAGTGCAGTGAAGGTGATGGCTGGCCCAGGGCAGGGACAGAGGGGGGGATGCAGGTAAGTGTCAGTGCATTTTTATTTATAACCCTGTCCTTCTGCCTGCATTAATATTTCTGATCCCGAACAATCCCTTTAAGGGGGCACACAGGAGGAATTAAGGGGCACAAAGGGGCATTGTTAATTACATACATAATGCGGGTATCATTCGTTTACAGGAGATTTTTATATCATGTATTTTATAATAGGGGGTAGCAGCAGGATGGGGACTTTGTATAGGCAAGGGAAATGTGGGTCAGGTGTCTGGAAAAGTGAGGAGCCAAAGATGTCTGTGTTGCAAACTTTACAGAGGCAAGTCACAGCTGGAAGAAGTGGTCATGGCGGTCCAGATGGAGGAGACGAGAAATGTGAACGATTACAGAGACATCATGTGTAAGTCACAACATTTCCTGTACTGTATTTACTTCGACTGTATGCAGAGCCCTGTGTACAGCCGATATAAGGTCACTGTATAGTGATAACATCGTATACCCAGGTAGGGGCCCACTTGGATATGTTTGGCCCACCCTGTGCCGAACCCCTAGCTATGCCTCTGTGGCCAAAAAGAGAAAACAACTGGCCGTACACTTGAGATTAGCTGACAGCAATTCCTCCTGACTTCACCATAAACATGCATGCCCAACCTCAGTGGGGGGGAGGATAATATATATTTTAAAACAAAAAAATCGGCCATATTAGATTTCACTTCCCCAATGTCTTCTTGCAGGGGAGAGTTAGAAGGTCTCAGTAGGCTAAACCTGACAAAATAGATGAGTTTAGGTGACTTTTACGTAATGTGTTTCACAGTCATAGGCTCCATCGCCCTTTTTTGATTAATTTTTTTTGACGGATGCACCTTGAAAATTATTGAGACCCATCGACAAACATAAAGATTGAAAAACAACTAATAATTTGTTCATCTTCTTAAAGTTTTCCCATTTTAGCAACATAAATTGCAGATTGGAGGGGGTCTGACCACTGGAACCCCCATCAGTCACGAGAACAGGGGCATTCTAAAATGGGGGTCGGAGAGGGATTCCCCTGTTTTACTCATTCATGTCAATGGGTCCAGCGGACATAGCCAAGTGATGTATTTTAGCTATCTCTGGTGGTCCCATTAAAATGAATGGAGCTGGGGCAAACCTGTGTGAACACTGCTTCATCCAGAACAGGGGGCAAAACACCCTTATTCTTGTGATTGGTGGGGGTCAGACCCAGATTGATCTGCAAGTTATTCCCTATCCTGTGGCTCATGGATAAGCTACTATAATGGAAAAATCACTATAAAATATACATTTTATATATAGTAAGATCACAGATTCTTGTCTCGGGTTATATCCACAATAGGATCACTCAAAAAATCTCTTCCTATAGCCAGTTTCGGATGAGCTTATTAGGGGTACTGTAGGAGGAATGAGTGACCTGTTCAGACCTGGGATCTACTTTCACAAGCTCATAGGATTATAGTGAATTCAGCAGGGTTTATAGGGGCAGGTTTGGTCTGTGACATATGGATGTCAGACTTATTTCCTGGACCAACCCTGAGCCGGGACCTGTACTCTCAGCATCAATGCTAGGAGTCCCTGTTTCCTACTGTCCTGTACTGTAACCATGTTTTTTTGTATAGGGACAGTAGAGTCATTGGAAAGCAGGGACTCTTAGCATGATAAATGACCATGATATTGGGCGACATCTGGTCCAAATCTCATAGACCGAGCCCATGCGAAGAACCTTGAACTCACTATAATGCTGTGAGCTTGGGTCAATAGATCCCAGGGACGACCAGGACACTCATTTTGAATACAGAAAATGGCTCAGGGTTTGGTATAGTAAAAATGATCAACATCTAGCCAAAATCTCATGGACTAAGACACTTGTGCTTGCATCTCGTTCGGGGAGTTTGTCCCCTATTCCACTTGAAAAATGCAGAGAGAAAAGTCCTGCAAGCAAACTGGGCGGAAACCCGGCAGACCCCATTTATAGTCTATGGGTACCGCGGATAACCCAAGTGGATTGGGTTTCTGTTTTTCGGGTCCCCAAGTGGACCCGAAGAACGGAAACCCAAGCACCGGTATGAACCTAGCGTTAACCTGCCCTTGTGAAGCTCGGGTCAGAAGACCAGTGATCGGCCACCTAAGGGTGCAAAAATCGCAACTGTAATATGGTAGTCTGGAACTGGTTTGTTTACAAAAAATTGTGATACTAAATTTAAAAAATTTTCTTATAAATTTCGATAATTTGTAAAATTAAAAATAGCAAAGGAGAAAAACTGAGTGAACTCACCAGATATTATTATGTGATTATAGACTAAGTATATAATTACCAAGGAGTCATATCGGTAAAAAATGTAGAAATTCTGGTATAACAAAGAGTTAAGGCCGCTGGTGCAGCTTATATATGTATAAATACATTCCTAGAAATGTTTATCTTTCACACATTGTTTTTTTGTATTCATATTGTGACAGTTCTACGGATTTAACTGAATGAAACTTCTACCGACTGTTGTAGGTGGAACAAAAGTCAGATCATCACCGTCAGACAAAAACACACAAAATTTCTTTCAAGCGGCTGCAAAGAGTTAATGCTTCCTTGGGCAGACAAGTTTCCAATTCAATTAGTTTTAATGAACCTTCTGCTCACTGGTTACTGAACTAGAAAGAACAGCAATAAATGCCCAGAGGAAAGAGTGAGGATATTAAAGGAGGGCTGGTGGATAGTATATAAATTTCGTAGTTGACTAAAAGAGTCGACTTGATCTAAATTTGGGATATGTGGACTACAAGATGTATCCCAGCAAGATCGTCCTGTACTCGCTGGTGATTGGAAGGATTTCACTTTAGTTTTGGGAATTGAGAAATAAGAACAAGAACAATTATGTAACATTTCAATTCTACACAAAATTTAAAAAAAAATCAAAATAAACCAATAGGGTAAATTTGGGGATTTTTTTCGGTGAACTGTCCACATGACACTGAATATCAGCCATGTGACAGACGTTTTTTTAATGGCGTCACACGGCCGCATCTATTTCAATGTCGGTGAATGGTGGCTTATCACATAATCGATATTTTGACGTTCCATTGTCACGAACCGTCAAAATTATAGGTTGTGCTCTATTTTTGTCCAGTTTCAAGGATCCTTCGATACACTGTAATGTAGGAGGGATCCATGAAAACGGCCGCCCCATGGGTGCAAAATGGCCGTGAAAAATAGCCTACATTCACACAACAGTGGAAATTGGCCACACGGCTGCATTAAATTCACTGTATGTGAATGGACACTATTTACAGTGCCTTGCAAAAGTATTTGGCCCCCTTGAACTTTTCAACCTTTTGCCACATTTCAGGCTTCAAACATAAGGATATAAAATGTTAATTTTTTGGTGAAGAATCAACAACAAGTGGGACACAATCGTGAAGTGGAACGAATTTTATTGGCTATTTTAAACTTTTGTAAAAAATAAAAAACTGAAAAGTGGGGTGTGCAATATTATTCGGCCCCTTTACTTTCAGTGCAGCAAACTCACTCCAGAAGTTCAGTGAGGATCTCTGAATGATCCAATGTTGTCCTAAATGACTGATGATGATAAATATAATCCACCTGTGTGTAATCAAGTCTCCGTATAAATGCACCTGCTCTGTGATAGTCTCAGTGTTCTGTTTAAAGCGCAGAGAGCATCATGAAGACCAAGGAACACACCAGGCAGGTCCGTGATACTGTTGTGGAGAAGTTTAAAGCCGGATTTGGATGCAAAAAGATTTCCCAAACTTTAAACATCCCAAGGAGCACTGTGCAAGCGATCATATTGAAATGGAAGGAGTATCAGACCACTGCAAATCTACCAAGACCCAGCCGTCCCTCTAAACTTTCATCTCAAACAAGGAGAAGACTGATCAGAGATGCAGCCAAGAGGCCCATGATCACTCTGGATGAACTGCAGAGATCTACAGCTGAGGTGGGAGAGTCTGTCCATAGGACAACAATCAGTCGTACACTGCACAAATCTGGCCTTTATGGAAGAGTGGCAAGAAGAAAGCCATTTCTCAAAGATATCCATAAAAAGTCTTGTTTAAAGTTTGCCACAAGCCACCTGGGAGACACACCAAACATGTGGAAGAAGGTGCTCTGGTCAGAGGAAACCAAAATCGAACTTTTTGGCCACAATGCAAAACGATATGTTTGGCGTAAAAGTAACACAGCTCATCACCCTGAACACACCATCCCCACTGTCACACATGGTGGTGGCAGCATCATGGTTTGGGCCTGCTTTTCTTCAGCAGGGACAGGGAAGATGGTTAAAATTGATGGGAAGATGGATGGAGCCAAATACAGGACCATTCTGGAAGAAAACCTGTTGGAGTCTGCAAAAGACCTGAGACTGGGACGTAGATTTATCTTCCAACAAGACAATGATCCCAAACATAAAGCAAAATCTACAATGGAATGGTTCACAAATAAACGTATCCAGGTGTTAGAATGGCCAAGTCAAAGTCCAGACCTGAATCCAATCGAGAATCTGTGGAAAGAGCTGAAAACTGCTGTTCACAAACGCTCTCCATCCAACCTCACTGAGCTCGAGCTGTTTTCCAAGGAAGAATGGGCAAGAATTTCAGTCTCTCGATGTGCAAAACTGATAGAGACATACCCCAAGCGACTTGCAGCTGTAATCGCAGCAAAAGGTGGTGCTACAAAGTATTAACTTAAGGGGGCCAAATTATTTGGCACGCCCCACTTTTCAGTTTTTTATTTTTTACAAAAGTTTAAAATATCCAATAAATTTTGTTCCACTTCACGATTGTGTCCCACTTGTTGATTCTTCAACAAAAAAATTAAAATTTTATATCCTTATGTTTGAAGCCTGAAATGTGGCAAAAGGTTGAAAAGTTCAAGGGGGCCGAATACTTTCGCAAGGCACTGTATATGGCCGATTTTAGGCTGAGGCCCCACTTTTGAGCTTTTTTGTTGCAGCTTCTGCAACATTTTTTTGTTTTTTTTATTCTCCGCTTCATCTTATTTTTAGCCTTTATCATTGTCTTTTCCTGCTTTCTCTTCTGGTCATTTCTCCATTATTTCATTGTCTCCCTCTTCACTTCCTACTCCATCTCCATTCTTTTAGAGTTAAAGGGAATCTATCATTTTAAAAAAAAAAATAATAAAACAGATAGTGATATATATATATATATATCCCTATTTTCATAATTTATTTTAATGTGTTGCATTTGTAGATTTTTGTGTTCTATTTTCTGTACATGATTATGGGGGCGGCCATATGTATAATATGAGCCTGAGGCAGGAAATAGTCCCTGAATTATGGAAATCTTCTTGTGTGGTACCAGTTCCAAAGAAACCTCACCCTATGGACCTCAATGACTACAGACCTGTAGCACTGACATCCCACCTGATGAAGATCTTAGAGAGATTGGTTCTCACACATCTCCGCCCTCTAGTGAGCCCCGCTATGGATCCCCTCCAGTTTGCTTATCGGCCGGGCATTGGGGTAGATGATGCCATCATCCATCTTCTGCACAGGGCTCTGTCTCACCTGGAGAAACCAGGGAACACAGTGAGAATAATGTTCTTTGACTTCTCCAGTGCTTTTAACACCATACAGCCCAGGTTATCGAGGGACAAGCTGGGCCTTGCTGGAGTGGACCACTCTCCAACTGGATCCTAGACTACCTCACAAATCGACCTCAATACGTGAGAGCCCAAGACTGTGTGTCAGGTACTGTGATCTGTAATACGGGGGCACCTCAGGGTACGGTTCTCGCCCCTTTCCTCTTCACACTGTACACTGCTGATTTTAGGTGCAACTCATCCAGCTGCTACCTACAGAAGTATTCTGACGACTCTGCAATAGTGGGTCTCATCACCGATGATGATGACAGGGAGTACAGAGAACTGAACCAGGATTTTGTGGACTGGTGCCACCGGAACCACCTGACGATTAACGCGGGGAAGACCAAGGAGATGGTGGTGGACTTCCGTAAAGGCAGAAGCCCTCCTAAACCAGTGGACATCCTGGGAACGGGCATCGAGATTGTGAACACCTATAAGTACCTGGGTTTGCTCCTTAATAATAAGCTGGACTGGGCAGATCATATGGAGGCCCTGTACAGGAAGGGCCACAGCAGGCTCTACCTGCTTAGGAAGCTGAGAGCCTTTGGAATCCGGGGGCACTTCTTAGAACTTTCTTCAACTCGGTAGTGGCATCAGCCATCTTCTTTGGAGTGGCCTGCTGGGGGAGCAGTATATCATCCAGGGATAGGAATAGACTCGACAAGCTGATTAGAAGGGCCAGCTCTGTCCTGGGGAGCCCACTGGACCCAGTGCAGGTGGTGGGTGACAGAAGGATACTGTCCGTGGTGAGCTCCATGCGGAAGAAGAAGTCCCATCCCATGCATGAGACTGTGATCGCGCTGAGCAGTACTGTCAGTGACCGACTGCTCCACCCTAGGTGTGAGAAGGAGCGCTATCGGAAGTCTTTCCTCCCCACCGCGGTTAGGCTGTACAACCAACACCGACCTAAGCGGAGATCATTACATACAGAGAACTGAAATATCTCTCTGCCTGTTAAATCCCCCCCCCCCCCTCTGCTACGTCCTATCTGTCTGTCTGCTATTAATGTAATGCCTCTCACCTTGGAACATTCCTGTACATGTATTTGTATTTGTATCTGCTTATCTTGGCTGCTGTAACACACTGAATTTCCCCATTGTGGGACTATTAAAGGACTATTATATTATATTATATATTTTGTCTGAGATGCTTTACAGCATAGTCATGACCATAGGTAGCAAAAGACTGGAGCCAACTTAAAGCTGTTACTGATTCTGGCACAGTTGGAATTTTTCCTCTTTAGCCCCCACCATCCCTGAGCAATCAATGCTGTTACTTTTGGTGTCTGATATACTATTTAGTCTCTGCACTGTAAGGAAGGTGGGGTCAGGCAGGGGCAGACAGGGGGTGTGATTCTGAGCTCTGACGCTGGCTGCCTCTGATTGGAGCTCTGAATCACAGCTCCCGCCTGACACCGGCCACCTGACATTACATAGCTGAAATAGCACATCAGGCTCCAAAAATAACAGCGCTTATTGCTCAGGAATGGTGGGAGCTAGAGAGAAAATTCCAACTGTTTTGGAATCAATGGAGTGGCAACTTAACAGATGGCAATAACTAGAATTGGTGGAGGTGGTGAAAGACCCTCTTTAACATAAAGCTTGCTTACTTAAAACAAGTCCTTTTTAGATGACATAGGTGTCACCAGAACCGGCATATCACCCCAGCCCTGCAGATAAATAGATTAGAGTCACCAGAACCCAGAATAGTACACAAATCCTGCAGATAGATAGGTTATTGTCACCAGAACTAGCATATCACTCCAGCCCTGCACATAGATAGGTTAGTGTCACCAGAACCAGCATATCACCCGAGCCCTGCAGATAGATAGGTTAGTGTCACCAGAACTCAGTATATTACTCCACCCTGCAGATAGATAGGTTAGTGTCACCAAAACCAGAATATCACCCCAGCCCTGCAGATAGATAGGTTAGTGTCACCAGAACCAGCATATCACCCCAGCCCTGCAGATAGATAGGTTAGTGTCACCAGAACCAGCATATCACCCCAGCCCTGCAGATAGATAGGTTAGTGTCACCAGAACCAGCATATCACCCGAGCCCTGCAGATAGATAGGTTAGTGTCACCAAAACCAGCATATCACCCCAGCCCTGCAGATAGATAGGTTAGTGTCACCAGAACCAGCATATCACCCCAGCCCTGCAGATAGATAGGTTAGGGTCACCTGAATCTAACAGTGTTTTCCCCTTGTGATATCCCTGCTTCTGTTGCCAAGATTTTGTCAATAGCCAAATGAGCTCATTGGAACCATGAGAACATTGCCACATACCTGTTTGGAGCAATTGTGACTTGCTCCATAGAGGAAAACACCATTTAATTCAGCACTATATGATACAGGACTGGGTTGATAAGCTGGGTTCTGATGATAGACTCCCTCTAAAAGATCTTCCAAGTATTAAAAAATAATTGCTACATCTTTATGTCTATGGCCATCTTAGTAATACAAGGTTGATTTAGACCCTTCACACTCATGTAACAGAAAGTGTAAGAAAATTGTATAAACAAAAAATCATTCAGCTTCATTGCAAGCCAAGGTACAGGTACGAGAAACATTTTAAGTCATGTGCTTCCTATGTCCTAAGTAGAGAGCTTGCGGGGAGACAATACGTAGCAACTAGATAGACTTTCATGATCAGCGACTATTTTGCAAATGTAACATGTCTCACTGAAACACTTTGACTCACACCTTCTGTCTCCAACATTAAAATGAGCCTTGGGGAGGGTAAGTTCTGAAAAAATGTATCAAAATAAATAAAAAGAAGTGAACCTCAACCGCATTGCCAAGAAAATAAATTGTGACTCGCAGACTCACTAAATCGCCACTACACAGTAAAACTCCCGAACTTGCCTCAAAGATATTACAATAACTTTGTCAAGTAGCACATGAGAAAAGACTGCCCCCAGCCATAGAGTAAGCACAAAAATTCTCTTTGAGTATTGACATGACAGTTTTTGAAAGTTCAAGCAGAAAACCAATTATAATGAGCACCGAAAAGCCCCAAGCCCTGCTGTTCAATAAATAAAAAGTACAACAAACTATTCTCCAAAAAGGTTCTAGAGAGTTTCCTCTTGTCCCGCTACTTACAATATGATTACATAAATAGTCTCTATTTGCCGTTGTCTTGCCAGGCAGCTGTATTAAAGCACAAATCAAATCAAGTCAGGATTAGACAGTAAAAGAGCATGGTTTAAAGTAAGCTATCCCCTAGGAACTCTTCTCAGATTCATCAAACAGAGCTTAAAGTACAGTATATCTTATACCCCTGTGTTTCCGCGCCGCACCATAGCCAAACCAGTTATTATTTTTGATATCTAGAGAATGTTGATAGTAGCTTTAGAAGACCGGCGTGCTTATTAAAAATAAAAAAGTGATATGAACCACATCTAACACATATTATCATTTCCACCGCTAAGGATTCACGAGACGGACGTCAACACATAAACGTTTCCCAGTGGTCTCTAGCGTGAAACATTAGGATTAGACCATTCCAGGCTTTTTATTTATTTTTTAAATAATTACTAATAATTAAGAAGTGTTTGTCATCGTCGTCTTTCGTGGCATTAGACGTCGAGTCCGTTGATGAATGACGCAGAGCCACCCGGCAGTGTATCCTATAGAAGACAGATTAAAAATGGGAGAATTCAATTTACAGAAGTATTGCAGCTCATCAATTAAAGACAATGAAAGACGGAAAATATCGCATAGTTGATTGAAATACAATATGTAATTAATGCCCGAGAACAAAATGGTTGACACTTGAGAAAGAGTGCAGGGTATGTTAGAAATGAGAATAAATATGATAAAGGCGAGCGTGCATTACCAGGGTGACCGGAGCGACGTGCACAAGTTGGAAGAATTAAGTATAAAATGTATGTAGGATATAAATATACACACATGGACAAAATTGTTGGTTCCCCTCGTTTAATGAAAGAAAAACCCACAATGGTCACAGAAATAACTTGAATCTGACAAAAGTAATAATATATAAAAATTCTATGAAAATGAATAAATGAAAGTCAGACATTGCTTTCCAACCAAGCTTCAACAGAAGTTTTAAAAAAAGAAGACTCATGAAACAGGCCTGGACAGAAATGATGGTTCCCTTAACTTAATATTTTGTTGCACAACCTTTTGAGGCAATCCCTGCAATCAAACGATTCCTGTAACTGTCAATGAGACTTCTGCACCTCTCAGCAGGTATTTTGGCCGCTCCTCATGAGCAAACTGCTCCAGTTGTCTCGGGTTTGAAGGGTGCCTTTTCCAGACGGCATGTTTCAGCTCCTTCCAAAGATGCTCAATAGGATTTAGGTCAGGGCTCATAGAAGGCCACTTCAGAATAGTCCAATGTTTTCCTCTTAGCCATTCTTGGGTGTTTTTAGCTGTGTGTTTTGGGTCATTATCCTGTTGCAAGACCCATGACCTGCGACTGAGACCAAGCTTTCTGACACTGGGCAGCACATTTCTCTCTAGAATCCCTTGATAGTCTTGAGATTTCATTGTACCCTGCACAGATTCAAGACACCCTGTGCCAGATGCAGCAAAGCAGCCCCAGAACATAACAGAGCCTCCTCCATGTGTCACAATAGGGACAGTGTTCTTTTCAAGATATGCTTCATTTTTCCGTCTGTGAACATAGAGCTGATGTGCCTTGCCAAAAATTTCGATTTTTGTCTCATCTGTCCATAGGACATTCTCCCAGAAGCTTTGTGGCTTGTCAACATGTAGTTTAGCAAATTACTTTTGTCAGATTCAAGTTATTTCTGTGACCATTGTGGGTTTTTCTTTCATTAAACGAGGGGTACCAATAATTTTGTCCACGTGTATGTTTATATCGCTTTCCAGAATTAAATAAATATTTACAGAAATTATAGAAATTGTGAATTTACTCATTTTGCACTTATTATATTTTGCACAGCTATATATACCTGCCTTACTCTGATCATGATAACAGCCATATATCTAACAATCCCTTCAGGATTAGTCCATTTTTTGAACTTCAAGACTATACAAAATGTTGCTATTCCAGAACCAATAACTTTGCTATTTTTGCGTCATATGGTGTCTTGTGTTTTGTGGGATAAGTTAAACAATTTTTATTAATTTTATTCTGATTAGTTATATATTTATAGTACATGTTGTGATGATTCCAAGAATAGAGATGGGCAAACTGGGTCGTAACAAGTTTATCACAAATTTTTCAAAAATGTTGGGTCTCGCCAAACCTGAAATTTTTGATCTTTGCCGCCCATGAACCACTATTATTATCTGAGGTCTCTTCAGACCACAGGATAAATTGAGCAGAGGACCAGGGGAGGTACATAAACATAACAAACAGTCTTACTCTTTGTCACATCATCTGGTGCAACTCCTCAATCTCTTTGGGCCTCTTCCAGACTCCTAAAGGGTGTCAGTGGTCCCGTGAGACTGCTGAGGCCTATGATTGGGTCTTATTGGTGATATGGAGTCTGCTGAAGTCATGATACTTAGATACAAGTGTTGTGATGTTGGCACACCCCACGTGATTCTGAGGCCCAATCACAGTTCTCAACTCTCCCTGGTAGGCTGCTAACATCATTCCACTTGAGGTCTGCTATATCCATCTTGAGATGGACTGCAGATCACATGACCCAGATTACACATGTCTCTGGATATGGGAGAGGGGGAGCGAGCACAAGAAAACAAAGAGCTGTAGAAACACTGGTTTAGTGTGATGCTGGATCTAAATAGGAAGTTTCTATCATAACCCAAGTACTTTATTCACATCAATAAAGTTCAGTAGTTCTTTATATATGTCCTGCATGTTCCTGAGGCTGGTTCTGAGAGAGAAACTTCAATGGACAGATCTTACTCCAGTTAGTGTGTGCAGTATATGGCAGCTAGTCTCCACCCACCAGCTCAGGAGGAACTGAAAACTACAGCTAGAACCTGCAGAGGGAAAAAGTGCAGCATATAATGGTTATATATGTCCAAATGATATGGCCCATATGCCACTTAAGACCTAAGCCATGTATTATATATGAAAGTCTTAGCAAACACTGATACAAATCATCTTATCCTACCCATAGTCTTTATGATCATTCCAATTTGATTTAGTTCAACACCTAATGTGAACCTCTTGAGTCACCTACCGTGTGCCATATGTAATACTTGTGTCTTCTTATGGTGCAAACGGGTATTTGACTCAATCACTAGGACCCACAAGTGACCTCTCTTCATCTTTTATAACTACAAGAATTGCAGACACCAGTGTATTGCCACCATATGACCGACTGTAACATTCGGCCACTCTACAGCACCAGAAAACATCCTAAATCTGATTGTCCAGCTATAATCATGATAAAATGGCAGCAACAAAGCCTACCCTGCCAATTCCAGAATAGAGGAATGAAAGGCTCTGTGTTAATGTTACATTTTCTTTGAGAGGGTGAAGCTGTTTCTGTTGTGTGCCCGGCTCTCCCGTCACAGGTCATTGCCTGGTGCGGTGTACCATGAAACAAACAAATAGAAAAAGGCACCTTCTGGCACTTTAAGCTTTGTATTTTTTTTTTTTATCTTACTACAGATCCAATGGTTCCAAATCATAAAAAACCCCAGTCTTACTACCTTCTATCTCTGGTTAGACTGGGAAAAATGAGTATGATTATCACATGTATTGAGAAGGGCAGGGAAGACAGCTGGAGTCATCTCAAAACTCAGGAGGCGAGGAGAAGACAAGAGGTCACAATTATGTTCCTGTATCGCACTTCTCCTCACTCACATCTGATATATTCTCGCTGTTCCTGGATAGTGCTTAGGGAAGTTCTAATTAAGGAGAGAAAGAAATTTTGACACATCTGAAGCAGAAATCAATATTTAGCGCTATAATCAGCAATTCCTGATGGCTTGACAATGTCACTGTACACATTGTAAGTCTCCATATTATGCTCTCTGAGAAGAGAACCAGACGGGGCGAACACTCCGCACAAGATATCAGGAATCACATGAGGTTGTAGCTCATTCATCGCTTCTTTTAGATCTGTCACCAGCATCAAAATTGTAGTGTGTACAATCTCATGTGAAAAACTCTTGTAGATTATCTATCTATCTATCTATCTATCTATCTATCTATCTATCTATCATCATATCTATCTCATATCTATCTATCTCATAACTATCTATCTATCTATTTATCTATCTATCTATCTATCTATCTATCATCTATCTATCTATCTCATATCTATCTATCTCATAACTATCTATCTATTTATCTATCTATCTATCTATCTATCTATCTATCTATCAATCATCTATCTATCTATCTCATATCTATCTATCTATCATCTCAAATATCTATCTATCTATCTATCTATCTATCTATCTATCTATCTATCTATCTATCTATTATGTACCAATCAATCTATGTATCATCAATGTATGGACCCTCTGCAGATTCAGGAGTTATGAAGTCTTCATAAATCTGCCCCAATGTGATGGAACTGTAAGTTTGTCACAGGAAATCTGGTCTGAAAAAAGAGGTGATATTCTGATATAGGTACTAAAGGATTAAAACATGTGACTGATCCTATTTAAAGGGGCCCTCCAGTATCAAAATTTTCTTGCAGCAATATTAAATGGTGCCCATTAAAATCAGAGGTTAAGTACTAAGCAGGTGTCTTCCCCACTATATTACATCCATATCGCTAAGTAAGATTTAGGGACTTGCTTTGGATGTACTCAACAACACCTAAAATAAAAGGGCAGCCTTATATTTGAGCCTGAGCGCAGTCTATGAGTTCATGGTCCTCTTGTCATTTGGTGCTCCAGTTTGGCCCTACAGATATATGTGTAATGGGAGTTTATACAGGTAAGTGTGTTCTGTGCCCCAGGATATGAAAGGCTTAGGAAGGTTCATGAGACTTGTCAGTGCAATGTGACAATATCTGTGAATGATCAATACTGGGTTATCATCGATCACTCTGGAGCGTAACAGTAGTAATAATATTAACGGTAAAGAACATGCAGGGAGAAAGCTCAACATAAAAGTTATAGCAGATAAATATATAGAGGGGATACATAGGGGAAAAAGATCTGATTGCTGTGACTCTGACCACTGGAGCCCCTACGCTATCATGAGAATGGGGACCCAAAAAAACCCCTCAAGTACTCCATATGTACTTCATAATTGCTCCATTCTTCTCTATGTGACTTCCCGGATGGAGATCTCCAACAATTCCATAGAAGTGCCCGGAGTGGTGGTCGCACATGTGCACCATTGCCTGCAGCCCCCAATGTGATCGCTGAATGTGCTCAATGAGCAATTTCCACCTATGATCTTCTCTTCTAATGCCACAGAAAATAACACTGCAACGCAAATATATGGTAATATCTGCAAAACTACCGGAGTTACAAACAGCAGAACACAGTGGTAATACAATCTGTCAAATATAAGATACAAATCCATAAAGAAGGATCTATCTATCTATCTATCTATCTATCTATCTATCTCATATCTATCTATCTATCTATCTATCTATCTATCTATCTATCTATGTTTTATTTATTTATAAATTTTTGTCTTTTTTATCTATCTATCTATCTATCTATCTATCTTTCTATCTTTCTCTCTATCTGTGTTTATCTATTTTTCTATTTTTATCTAGTATCTATCTATCTATCTATCTATCTATCTATCTATATTTATTTTTCTATCCATCTGTCTAGATACTTTTACAAGTACAGATTTCTGACCAATTTCTGTCCAATCAGACCAATATCATTCTGAGGATGAAGACACACCTGCTGTAGACAATGTCCACATTTTATTTTTGGTAACTTCTGTTTTATCACCAATATCATTTACCAAAGATGGGTGGTGGCTTTGGACATGGACGCCTTGAATGTGGCTCTGACCACGTGGAATGTTGTTACAGTGATCTGACTGATATCTGTATCATCTGCCAGAAAACTTATGTCAAGTGCTCCAGAATAGAATCTACACCAGTCAGGAACTGCCATAGATTCCAGTATAAAATCCGCCACCTTTCTGGTGTAGACGAGTCAGTAAATACCCCCCAATATATTAATGATACAATCTCCTTGCTGAATCTTCCTCTCTCTCGGCCGTCCATTCCAATACTTCCCATTACCGCCTATTTCCTAATTACCCTCCTGTATTATCTCGCCTATCCCTCCATAGAAACACATTTTGTTTACCACGTTGCAATTTGCTGAATTCCTTGTACGTACCACGGGAAAACAACATATTCAGAGCCGTTAACTATTTGGATGGGTAAATAATGGAGGAAAAGATCCTAAAATGACATCTTGACAGCTTTGTTATCATTAAAAAAAAATCCTGGGCTGGGAACGGATGTAAAGCATTTTAGGTCAATTTTTTGGTCTTTGATACAATGTAACAAGGGAGGCAAAAATAAAAGCTGACAGGTTCATTTGAGGCTCATTTACATAGGGAACATTATTTTACACATTTCCCCATAACATTCTCAGTCATGCAACATTCATTGTATCGCTGTAGGTGAAAGTGAGAGACCTGATGTTGTGTGTTCCCGGCTGTCAGCGCCGTCTCACCAATGTATTGCTGTTTAAGTGAGATGCTGACACAGACACTGGTACTGACTACCCCAAGTATCGCTAATTAGGGCCTGTCCAACTGTGCTTACTGGTGAGCCGCTTGCTCCGGTGGGTGACAGGAAACAACCCAGGATCTGTCTTCAGAATGACAGTGAGAAAGCAAGGTGGAGTGGAGAGCGCGGCGTGCTAAATCTTGTCTGCTGGAAATTATTTTCCTTTACACTTGCTGTATATAACTCTGTCTTATTGCAATAATTTCATTTCTATCCGAGGCAACAGAATTCCTATTCAAAAATAAATTTATATCACATCAAATACAAATAAATTAAAGAAATATTTTTTGTTTTTTTAATTATTTTATTTATTCTTTTATTTTATTTTGTAAGCTTTGCAGGACTCCGTCCAATGACGCTTAAAGTATCAAGAAACATAAAAAATGCATAAAAAAAAGCCATTCCTTTATTAAAGGGGTTGGAAAGGATTTTTTTTTTTTTAGCCTATTTTTAGAATAGGCCATAGATATCTGACTGGTTGGGGGACAACAGTTGGCCCCTGTGGGGACCAGGTGTTTGGGGTTGCTTCACCCATATTATACAGTGCACGGAGCTGCAAGCATTTGGTTCTGTATACTGCATAGTGGCCAAGCGCTGTTACTGCAGCTCAGCACCTATTGATATTGATGGGAACTGAGCTGTTATCTCCGAAGGATAGGCCATAAAGATGATGGACAGCTCCTAATCTACTCCAGTCCTTTGAGCCTATTGATCTCATATTGCAATTAAAAGTGAGAAATATGGAAAGTCAGTCATAGTCATAGCATGGGGGTATGTGGAAACCATCATACCTGTGGTCTGACCCAGGAGTCTGAAATACTCAGCAGAGATCTGAAACTCCATCTAATAATACCAAGTCTTGTAAAATTTGTCATATGAGTCATTGATGGAGGAGATGAGATTTTCCATGTGCATCACCCTAGAGATCCATAGGGACAGCGATGGCGGGCTGGTCTGTTTCCACTTCAAAGTTACGCAGGCCCGAGGCAGAGAGTGTTTATACAAAAAGATTGCTAAGCCACACCCATTGTTTAAGCTCCTCCCTTCAGCTGATAGTTTAGGATATAAATTTTGGTGGATATATACGTGTTGTGTACAGGTGTAGGGGGTGAACCTCAGCATAACTTCCCCCCAATGAGTCCCAAACATAGGAATCATACAATGAATGTGATAATTGTAGTTATCCTTTAAAGGAACCATGTCTACAAATCTTACAATATGGTCAAGGAAAGAAAATCCTCTAAATGTAATTAAAAAAAAAAATCTGGTGTGGAAAAACTGTGTTTTCAAAAAAAAATTGTAGCATGTCAATTATAGCTACGGATATTCTGGTTCACTACATGGGGCTTTAAATAGGAATTTAGAAATCTTCTGACTATGTCATTGTTATTGGGCTGGAGTTCATGAACTTGGACCCCTTATTTTGTGTTGGCAGGCGTCAATGTGCTGTATAAACCCCCGCGCAGAAGAAAGAGATATAACTCAATGTTCAATGAACCATCAATCTCTATCAACCTCTGTATTGTACAGTTGTCGATAAGAAATGCAAAAAGGTGGGATTAACTAACTTTTTGCAAAATTGGGGCAAATTTATTATTCAAAATTCCACCTCAAACTGATCCCGATGTCTAGCACGTATTCCGTACACTCCGTTTATTTAGTGTTTTTTGTGCTGCAATTGACAAGGCAAATATCATGACGGGAAAGAAGCGTGACAAAAAATTTTAGTGCAAAAAATTGGTGTAAGGTAAGCCAAGTTGGAAACGAGATCTAAAGATACAGTCATATGAAAAAGTTTGGGCACCCCTATTAATCTTAATCATTTTTAGTTCTAAATATTTGGGTGTTTGCAACAGCCATTTCAATTTGATATATCTAATAACTGATGGACACAGTAATATTTCAGGATTGAAATGAGGTTTATTGTACTAACAGAAAATGTGTAATATGCATTAAACCAAAATTTGACCGGTGCAAAAATTTGGGTACCCTTATCATTTTATTGATTTGAATACTCCTAACGACTTTTTACTGACTTACTGAAGCACAAAATTGGTTTTGTAACCTCACTGAGCTTTGAACTTCATAGCCAGGTGTATCCAATCATGAGAAAAGGTATTTAAGGTGGCCAATTGCAAGTTGTTCTCCTATTTGAATCTCCTCTGAAGAGTGGCATCATGGGCTCCTCAAAACAACTCTCAAATGATCTGAAAACAAAGATTGTTCAACATAGTTGTTCAGGGGAAGGATACAAAAAGTTGTCTCAGAGATTTAACCTGTCAGTTTCCACTGTGAGGAACATAGTAAGGAAATGGAAGACCACAGGGACAGTTCTTGTTAAGCCCAGAAGACTCATAGCGATTCCATGTGGTGCCATATATTTTTATATACATGCGCCATTGTTATGTGTGTGACCCCTTCCTGTCTATAAGGACTGAACAGAACTCTAATTCTACTATGGACCATATGATACTATGGCATGTTCATTAAACCAGTATAATAAGTATCAGCTCCCGTAGCTTCCTGTCCAGCGTACAATGTATCAGCGCCTCAAATTTCATAAGACTTTCAGGTAATAAAAGTTTGGTCTTTGTATTTACCAGAGTCTTTGCTTTCATGAAATGGCTTTGGAAGAAAACTTTCAGCGCAATCGACAGCAGATATTGGTCCCAGCTGCTAATAAATATTTCAGCGTTTTTCACTGTGACATTCACAGCTGCAATAGATCTTTCCTCAAAAACAAGTGTGTCCTCATTTCTCCTGCCAGGTACACAGGCCGCCACCGAAAGCTGGGATTTTATATAGAAAAAAGAGTTTCTGTAAATGAATGGTATAGACTGTAGCTTCCAGAGAGGGGATTCACATGAAACAACTGGGGTTGTAGGGAGAGCAGTATACAGATCATTGCTGTGCTATATATAACTATATACAACTGGGACTGTAGGCAGAGGAGTATACAGATCAGTGCTGTGCTATATAAGTACTGTGACATCACTGTGTATATTATCCCTGTACTGTGACATCAGTGTGTGCATTATCCCTGTACTGTGACATCACTGTGTGTATTATCTCTGTACTGTGACATCACTGTGTATATTATCCCTGTACTGTGACATCAGTGTGTGTATTATCCCTGTACTGTGACATCACTGTGTGTATTATCCCTGTACTGTGACATCACTGTGTGTATTATCCCTGTACTGTGACATCACTGTGTGTATTATCTCTGTACTGTGACATCACTGTGTGTATTATCTCTGTACTGTGACATCACTATGTATATTATCCCTGTACTGTGACATCACTGTGTATTATCCCTGTACTGTGACATCACTGTGTGTATTATCCCTGTACTGTGACATCACTGTGTGTATTATCTCTGTACTGTGACATCACTGTGTGTATTATCTCTGTACTGTGACATCACTGTGTGTATTATCCCTGTGCTGTGACATCACTATGTACATTATCCCTGTACTGTGACATCACTGTGTATATTATTTCTGTACTGTGACATCACTGTGTATTATCCCTGTACTGTGACATCACTGTGTATTATCCCTGTACTGTGACATCACTGTGTGTATTATCCCTGTACTGTGACATCACTGTGTGCATTATTTCTGTACTGTGATATCACTGTGCGTATTATCCCTGTACTGTGACATCGCTGTGTGTATTATCTCTGTACTGTGACATCACTGTGTGGATTATCCCTGTACTGTGACATCACTGTGTATTATCTCTGTACTGTGACATCACTGTGTGTATTATCTCTGTACTGTGACATCACTGTGTGTATTATCTCTGTACTGTGACATCACTGTGTGTATTATCCCTGTGCTGTGACATCACTATGTACATTATCCCTGTACTGTGACATCACTGTGTATATTATTTCTGTACTGTGACATCGCTGTGTGTATTATCTTTGTACTGTGACATCACTGTGTATTATCCCTGTACTGTGACATCACTGTGTGTATTATCCCTGTACTGTGACATCGTTGTGTGTATTATCTCTGTACTGTGACATCACTGTGTGGATTATCCCTGTACTGTGACATCACTATGTATATTATCCCTGTACTGTGATATCACTGTGTGTATTATCCCTGTACTGTGACATCACTGTGTGTATTATCCCTGTACTGTGACATCACTGTGTACATTATCCCTGTACTTTAACATCACTATGTACATGACTTCTGGTTATGGGATGGACCCTCACTCCTTCATAAAACGATCTAAACTACAGTAAACATTGACTTTGGAATAAATGCACAAAACACTTCATTTTGGGTGTCAAAACGGCCGCAGCTTTATTTAAATCACATAAATAAATAATCACAGAAGGAGTCAGGAAAAGTGCTAGACTATTGGGATTCCTACTGTGAGATCCCCAGTTGTGTGACATATAGGACCCTGCCAGGCAGGCAATAAAGGGGCGACGCGCTCCAGCTTCTGATTCCAGCAGGGCCAGTACACTTTAAGGGCATCAATGACCCTATACAAATTCCTTACTCCTTAGCCACCATCCATGCATTAGGTTACTATTAGGACATCCTTCAGACTGGCTATTTCCAAAGCTCAGCTTGTTCACCACCATGATGTTTAACCACCTCTATTAGGTAAAATAAATCCACAATAACTCGTCTGTAACTTCCACCTGACTCATCAACCGCAAAATCATAGATGGGTCACTTTACAAATGTGCCATGTGACAAGTAACACTTTATTACGTTCAACTCACTCCCTTTAAAATAGCTTCTTATTTTTAAGGAATTATTTCCAAAGCCATGAACAAATATCTTAAAAACTAAATGTTCTGGCAAATGCTATAAAATATGGGCTAAACATGGCAAACCCCCCGACTCACGAAGAGTCATCCTACAGCACTCAGGAGAGGAAGAAACTGCAGGAGTTATTGGTTCCCCCATCGAAAAGTCATGTCCCCCTTTGCTAATGGATTGGGGGTGTCTTTATCCCTATACTTTGTCATTACTATTGTACAAAATTGTTCTTAGGCAGTGAGAAATTGTTCCAAACGGGAATAGATCATTCTAGAAGAATATCCATAAAATACTCTGCGACTGGTAAGGTTAATACACAATTTTACATAATCTTACCAAAACACATTGGAGGAAATTTCTGATCGTACACACCCCTCTTCCTGGTGTTGGAAGTCAGCAATGTTTTTGTGCAAAAATTTTACACAGCACATTCCATTTGGTCCTTTGGGGGGACCTATGCCACCTCCTGCAACCCAAAAGTTTGCTGTAATAAAATAAACTGGTGTAATTGTAACTCAAACCTAGGCAAGCGGGCACAGACTTTATTTCCTGGGCCACTGGATGGTCCCTCATGGATGTACTACATGATGGCTGTCAGGATTCTCAATTCAGCTGCTATACCTTTATGGTTACCGTGTCTGCAGTTTTAGAAGTTTCCAGGATAAGTCCAATTAGCTGCTGAGGCATATATAAGACCCCTCCCTCTTGACACAGGTTGCCAACTAATTTAGTTTCCTGTTTGGCTCTGTACCTGATACTATATGTTTTGGATCTCAATACTGACCCTCGGCTTGTTCTTTGGATATTCGATTGCCTGCTGATTCTGCCATTGACGTACCTATTCGGATTTGATCCTTGGCTTTCTACTGGATTTGTCTCCTGATTCTGACTCTGACATCTTCTGCTGGTTTTGACCTCTTGCCTGTATGGCTATTCCCCTGTTTCTGATCTGCCCTGTAAGTCTATTGTGGTTTCTGGTTGGTTTCAGCTTGTAAAGCATTTATTATTGGTACAGTTACTGTTTGGTGACAATTCAGATTCCCAGATACAGCAAAGTCCAACTTAGCTTGCGGTCAGCGTTGGTGAAGGCATCTGGGGGTTTGTCTCTGGCTTCGATCACTGTACTGATTTTAAATAGCTGGTTCTACTGCTCGCTGTTATCAGCCAGTTCCTGCTTTTGCTATATTCTTGTCTTGCATCTCAGCCATAACAGTGGGACATTGAATGCCTATCCATGCAGAGGCAGTAACCATCTTTATGGGCCATAGTTCTTGACCAAATTAACCTGAACCTTCTACTGAAATGTATAAAACCAGACTATACATTATGTAATAGTAGATATTATGAGAACACCCAGTTCAATGGAAAACCTTGGAGCCTATAGTTCACCCAACTCTCCTCCTCCAGAAGTTACTTTACCAATTACAATTTTGTAATTTGCAAATTTAGGAAATTCAATCAACTATATTTCATAGAACTGAAGGGCAATGTATATGAAAGTGACCATTTTTCAAACATTTTGCTGATATTTAAGTCCTCCAGTCCAAGCGTTCCGGCGTTCTAATCAATTTATGTCATGCCTAATTTATAGTAATCATTTACACTGTATTTGACTTGGAGGTGTCATTTTAATGACAATGGTCCTGACCAGGTGGCTTCTTATATAAAAAGGCCAATTATAGAAGAGTCAGTGTGCCATTGATTAAATTGATTGATCTGCATATCAGATTCATTAATGGAGGTGGTAAGATTTCGCCAGACAACATAACAAAATAAATTGGCTAGAAGGCGATACGTGATGTGCACATTGAATGTTTATTTCAGGTTGACAACTCCGAGCCATATTATCCATACGTCAGTAGTTAAATCTGTTGACTGTGATACTTCAAAGTTCAATATGTAGCAAGGCTGCGAGACGTGTTCCTGGAGATTGTCCGTAAACACATAGCTCATATATTTTGTATGTTCTTACCTATTAATATTAGAAGGGAAATCTTCAATCTATACATTAAAAGAAACCTTCCATAGTTACTGTAGGGAATGGTTTTGTTGTCAAGATGAAGGTGACAGTTCTGGAATGGAAAGGTCGTTGGAAGAGATCTTCATGTTCAAAGAATGTTCACAAGGCTTGGTCATGACAAAAAGACACCTGTAATTGGCCGCGGCAGATGACAACCCAATCATAAGACGGTATAATTGGTAAATAATGCAGATCAGAAAGACCCACACATCATTAGATGATAAGATGTCCATGTATGTGATCCTAAGACAAGTCATTTATTCTCAGATTTCTGTCGAAAATAACAGAGGTGGTCCTGGCATTATTTATGGTAAAACATCCAACAAACCTTACTCTACTGCCAGGTATCATATTTTCTATCTATAACTCCCATCAAGTGTTATTTCTGGAAAATTTGTTGCTATAGCGTGCGGTCTACTTGAACATTTACACCATATAGTATGGCCCACATTTACATTATAGTGTGGTCTACTAGGACATTTAAACTATAGTGTATGGTCTACCTGGATATTTACACTATAGTGTGTGGGATACCTGAACATTTACACCATACTGTGTGGTCTAGTGGGTCATTTACACTACAGTGTGTGGTCTACTGGGACATTTATACAGTAGTGTGTGGTCTACCAGGACATTTACGCTATAGTGTGTGGTCTACTGGGACATTTACACTATAGTATGTGGTCTACAAGGACATTTACACCATACTGTGTGGTCTAGTGGGTCATTTACACTACAGTGTGTGGTCTACTGGGACATTTATACAGTAGTGTGTGGTCTACCAGGACATTTACGCTATAGTGTGTGGTCTACTGGGACATTTACACTATAGTATGTGGTCTACAAGGACATTTACACCATACTGTGTGGTCTAGTGGGTCATTTACACTACAGTGTGTGGTCTACTGGGACATTTACACTATAGCATGTGGTCTACTGGGACATTTACACTATAGCATGTGGTCTACTGGGACATTTACACTATAGTGTGTGGTCTACTGGGACATTTACACTATAGTATGTGGTCTACAAGGACATTTACACCATGCTGTGTGGTCTAGAGGAACATTTTCACTATAGTGTGTAGTCTACCAGGACATTTACACTATAGTGTGCGGTCTAGAGGAACAATTTCACTATAGTGTGTAGTCTACAAGGGCATTTATACTATATTGTGTGATCTAGCTAGATATTTATACTATAGTTTGTGGTCTAAAGGACATTTGCACTATAGTGTGTGGTCTACTGGGACACATGCCTACCCTGCCCTTTTGGAGTTCATGCAAGTACAGTAGTATTAAGTGTCTGTGCCTGTCAATGTCTACACAGGGCAACACTGCCCAGAGATGTGCACTGAGATGAACCAATGCACCACTGTGTTGGCAAGATGGCAAAATAGCATTGTACAATATTCTTACAATCGTTGATCATGCCAAACATCAGGAGGAGCAATACAGTAGTTTACGCATCTTCAGTTTCTTATATTATCAGGTGATCTTCTAACATTTGTTTTTAAAAAGTGATGGTTTACTGATCAGGGTTAAGAGAGTGAGTAGACATCCTACGGCCAGGATCCACAGGAAGGGGCAAAATGTATTTCAACATGCCCAATCCTTTTCTTCTCAGGGGAGATTCAGAACACATGCATGCTGAACCAAACATGCTTGTGTATGGGAGGTTGGAAAAAAGTTGGTGGCTAAGTTTTTGGCTCACAGCTATTGGAATTGTATGGACATCTTTGATCTAAGATTAGATTTTTTTGTGAAATCCGACAACTCAAGTATTTTTGAAGGCAGTTCTCATGATTACTTACTTTGAGATGTGACCTGTCCTTTGGCAACTTGACCTAAATGTGGCAGTAGGTAGTAAAGTAAAATTGAACATTAATTTACCCCGATGCATTGGACTTGGGAGATTGGTGAGTAGAGCCATCAACTGTTAGTGATTGGTCAGGTAGGAGGGCTGAGTGAGATGGGGGAAAGATGATGAATTTTGTTTTATCCATGTTGAGTTTTATGGAGGCTACAACTGATAGACAGCTAGACAGCACAACAGTGGTATTGAAAATCATGTGATTTATTGAACTGGCCTAGGCCCAAGATATAGGAGAGTATGGGTCCTAGGATAGAACCTTATTGGACACCAACAGAGAGGGTGGGGTGAAGAGGTGATGTGTGAGCGATAGACACTAAAAGTGCAATTGGTGGGATGTGAAGAGATCCAGGAGAGGCCCAAGTATCAGCATTGTTGGCTTTACTGTATTTTGGTTTATGAGTGCTTTGATAAAAGTACACAGAAATCTATGGAGGGGGGAGAAGTAGGAGGAGAACAGTGAGCGAGAAATAGACACAGGAAACAATAAGATTTCTAGTATCTTTACAGCAGTTTTCCAGCAGGTAAAGCTGTGATCTGTTCCAGAATGTCGGTGTCTTTTTGCTTCTCACACCTATTCATTCTTCTACCTCCCCTTTCCATAGACTTCTATGAACTGCAGCTTAGCTTCACTGAAGATGGAACTGAGCAGTGAATTGAGCCATTTCACAGGCAGGAGAGGCTCTGATAACAAGAGAAAGCAGCATTTTCCTCCTACAAAATTTGAAACTCTTTAAAGAGGTTGTCCAGGATTAGAAAAACATGACTGCTTTCTTCCAGAAACAGTGACACACCTATCCAAGAGGTTGTGGGTGGTATTGCAGCTCCGCTCCAGGCAAATAAATGTGATAAATTTTTTCCTAATCTTTGACAATACTTAAAAAATATTATTAAATAGAACAAATGACATAAAATGAATCTTTTATACCCGGCATACAGACTTTTCCATATACTTGAGCTTTTAACTCTATCATAATAGTATATTTATCTAGGCTGGTGTTGTAAAAGCCTAAAATGAACCTGCACCCTTTGGTATTTTGACTTCTGCAAATAAGATCGCTTTGATGTATGCATCAGATGTTACTCAAATCTTTTTTAATATCTTTTTGGAGAAACTTCCATCAGTTACATTTTGCAGAAGATGTCTTGTACACTAGCGTCCTTCCTCATCTAATTCTGATCCAAGGAGCAAAGGTCTTTACCTCTTTAACCAAATTTCAATGTCTGCCAAATTCAATAGATGTCATTCCTGCAGAGAAGAGCCAGCGCGCTACATGTGTCCTGATCTAATTTTGCAGAAAAAGACACAATTTACATACTCTTTATTTAGTTAAAGATCTAAAATCAATACTTTGTCTGTACCTCTTTAGTTCAAGATACATCATGGTGTTGTACATTGATATATAAACGGATTTTTCTAAACCACATATGTTGTTAATGCTTTTCTATTGCTTGTTTTTTACAGGCTTCACTTCCAGCGTCCGGCGAATCATCCTAAATGCATTGTGATATTGGATTACTAGGGAATGTTAAGTTTTACGTTTCTAAAACTATGAATTTTGATTCTAAAGGTCATATCATTTGGCAAAGAATATTTTTCTTATGTCTACCACTGTCTTTAAATAGATATCTAATGAGAGATAGAGAAGAAAAAAATGTTTCATCTGAATATAGATTAGGCGTCTGTCTATCTATCTATCTATCTATCTATCTATCTATCTATCTTCCATGTCAAACATCAGACTATAAGGGGGACACACCCACCATTTGACCCTAGATGCATCTCTTCTAGTGGTGCAAATTGCAAGGACTAAGAGCACTTTAGGAGGTTACTACTATGTAATGGGACGGCAGAAGACGCAGGGTCATGTTATGCATGATAGTAACAGAGTTGATGAGGTTGGATAAGGACACAAGTTCATCAAGTCCAACCTATAAACCTGCCAAGCAAATCCAGAGGAAGTCAAAAAATTCCATGAGGCTGATGCTAAGGGTAAGTTCACATGGAGGAATTTGCTGCAGATTTTGGGGTGGATTCCGTCCCTGATTTAGTGGAAGATTCCGCTCAGATTCCGCCGCCCATTGTTCTCAATGGGAGGGAGAGATCACAGCAAGACGCTGAAAAAATAAGCGTCCTGATCAGTGGCGTAACTAGGAATGGATGGGCCCCAAGGCGAACATTTGACATGGGGCCCCCCCCGAACTGCTGCCCCCAACCCCCCCCGCATAAACCGCATTCCTGCACACACTATTATGCCCCATAGTGGCCCCTGCACACAGTATTATGCCCCATAGTGGCCCCTGCACACAGTATTATGCCCCATAGTGGCCCCTGCACACGGTATTATGCCCCATAGTGGCCCCTGCACATGGTATTATGCCCCATAGTGGCCCCTGCACACGGTATTATGCCCCATAGCAGCCCCTGCACACGGTATTATGTCCCATAGCGGCCCCTGCGAACTGTATTATGCCCCATAGTGGCCCCTGCACACAGTATTATGCCCCATAGTGGCCCCTGCACACAGTATTATGCCCCATAGTGGACCCTGCACACAGTATTATGCCCCATAGTGGACCCTGCACGCAGTATTATGCTCCATAGTGGCCCCTACTCACAGTAGTATGCCCCATAGTGGCCCCTGCTCACAGTAGTATGCCCCATAGTGGCCCCTGCCCACAGTAGTATGCCCCATAGTGGCCCCTGCACACAGTATTATGCCCCATAGTGGACACTGCACACAGTATTATGCCCCATAGTGGACCCTGCACGCAGTATTATGCTCCATAGTGGCCCCTACTCACAGTAGTATGCCCCATAGTGGCCCCTGCTCACAGTAGTATGCCCCATAGTGGCTCCTGCCCACAGTAGTATGCCCCATAGTGGCCCTACACACAGTAGTATGCCCCATAGTGGACCACGCATGAACGATTATTATACTCTGGGGTCTTTTCAGAAAGCTGCAACTGAATGCCAATGCCCTGCATTGGCATCCCATCGTGGGTATCCTGCATCTGGAAAATGGCGGGGAAAAATGAAGAGGAATTCCTTTTCATTTTCCGCCATGTGAACGACTCCTAATTGTCATATCAGCATAAAAAAATCCTTTCCAACCCCAAATATGGCAATTGGACTAAATCCCTGGATCAACATCCTATCCCCAAAGTTGTAGATCCTATAACTTGTGATTTTGTTACTTTCACTATTCAGGAGGCACAGTGATTGCAAAAAATATATTCACGGGGCACAGTCGCAGCATACATTTATTCCAGAGGCACAGTAGAGGAATATGTTTATTCAGGGGGCTCAGAGTGGGCATATACTTTTTCAAGGGGGATATGGGAGCATTAATTTATTCAAAAGCACAGTGTAACATACAGTACATATGTTCAGGGAGCACAGTGTAGTACTATATGTATAGTTGTGCAGTAAAAGTGAGGAGCAGAAGACATCTGGACAACAAAATCTGCAGATAAGTTGTCAAAGCTGGGAGAAGTTGTCATGATGGTCTGGGCCAGATGGATAAGAAAAGGGAGGAAAAGAGAAAATTATGTAATGTTTATTAAATATTTCTGTAAATGTTTATTCTCTGTCTAACCTTGTCTAATCAGTACTGAAGTCTAATAGTATAGTTGTATTGATGGGTAGGTAGCATTCATCTTTTAGCATATACCTAGCATTGAGCAGGTCATTGTGGGAGATGTAGTTTCATGTGGTACAAACTTATATAGCATTGGGTTAACCAGATAGCAGTTCTCTTACATGTACTGATAGTAGTTCTGGGGTAGAATTTATGTCATAAGCTTTGTTCTGGCAATGTATTCATGTTTGAGCTTGGCTCTTGTGTTGCAATTTATATAGTGACTTGTGTTCTGTCACTGTATGTTATGAGCTTGGTTCTAGTGCTGTATTTATGTGCTGTCGGTTGTTCTGGTACTGAGTTTGGTTCTGGTACAGTGTTTATTAACGTTGCTTTGTTCTGGTCCTGTACCCATTTATTGTGCTTGGTTCTGGTACTGTATTTCTGTATTGAGCTTAGCACTGATTTGGATATAGTATCCATCTATATTTCTGTCTAGAATGTGGTGGATCATAGATCTTCTGTTAAGGAAAATTCAATAAGATGGCAACTCGTCAAAATTATTAATAGCGCAAACATATTGACCAACCGTACAAGCCTTTAAAATGAAAAGTTCTGAAAATGTCTCCATATTTTATACATTCCTCACTATCTTCAAGATGTTGTTTGCTGGAAAATCTAAATGTGACCTAGAATGTTTCCAATTACTGACAATAAGTAGAAGTGACGCAAATAAGGAGTTTGTGTAATACGGATTATATTGACAGTTTTCACAATGTAAACCTAATTATTTTATTTACTAATTGCTATCATCACATTTGTCTAATTTGACTTAGAATTTACCATAGAAAGATTACAGAAATCTTTACATGAAAGATGCTCCTACTCAAATAATATGTGCTGATGAAGAGCGCAGTTGCTGCAGAATTTAGAAATTTTGCAACAAAGTACAAAATTCATTCACATAAATTGCAAAAAAATCTCTTGCGGATTCTGTAGCATGTCTTTTCTGTTGGGAAAGCAAAACATATTGGGGAAGATATATTAAGGCTAGGTTCACACCTGTGTTTGATGACCATTTGCGGATTCCATCCCTAATTCCGCTTGAGAAATGCGGAGAGATTTTTTGGGCGGAAACCCAGAGGACCCCATTATAGTCTGTGGGTGTCTGCAGGTAACTGCTTTTTAAGTGGATTGGGACCCAAAGGACAGAAACCCCAACGCAGGGGTGAACCTAGCATAAGACTGTTGTTTCACTTTCCCCAACAGGCACAAGGTGCACCTGATTTATCACGAGGCTCCTAATAAATCATGCGCCATACGCCAGAATGGAAATCTACACCAGCACTCCAGAAAACTGGGAGTTATAATCTATGTTTAGCCAAGGCATCTCCGCTCTTGCCCACCCCACTCTCTGCCCTGCTTTGCCTACTTTTGCATATTGGGGATATGGCAAACATTTGGCACAAGAATGATCTTTGCAGCAAATGTGGCCATAATATAACCCATCTACACAAAAAAAATTGGCACAATAAATTTCCCCTGCTGTCACTAGTTAGAAACCAATTTTGAAGTAGGAAATTCTCAGTTTATAGAAGACGGTCCCTGATCTCTTGGCCAGAGTAAAGAGTAGGACCTGTCCTTTTGTGTATTACGCCAACAACATTAATATTTAAACTGCCCTGTGGTGGCGCTACAGGAAAATGGAAGACTTACTGCTAGGTTTCCCTGTAAGTTATAGCTGATTGATGGAGGTGCTTTGCATACTTTTCCCAGGATGCACTGCCTTACTGGTTGCATCTCCACAAGGAGAGCCAGTACACATAGAATCTCACAGAGAGCCCATCACAAAGCAAAAGCATCAGAGTTGAACTGTACACCCACTACAAACAAAACACCAAAAAAATGACACAAAAATCCATAATAGAATTACAGATCTTTATATTAGTCAGAAAATATATAGATAAAAAGAAGTAAAATGGTAAAAGGTCACATAACAAAAGGTGCTGAGTCTAGTGTAACAAAACAATGACATACTATACTCAGGGGCGTAACTACCGGGGTAGCAGCGGTAGCAGCTGCCACAGGGCCCGGGACATTACGGGGCCCCGCGGGCCCCCGATGCGTTTTTTTTTTTTTTATTTTAATAGTCCGTTACCTGCTGGAGTAACCCCAGCAGGTAACGGGCCCTATATACTTACCGTTCCCCGAGGTCCCACTCACGGCCGCCTGCGCTTCCAATTCTGTGGAGGCGGCTGTGAGCAGGAGCGGGGATCGGTATGTGAGGCCGCGGCCCGAACACCACAATCTCTGCTATCATTATACTCCGGGGTCTTTTCAGACCCCGGAGTATAATAATCGGAGGCCCAGAGTTGGTGAGGGAACATAAAAAACAATGTACTTACCTGTCCTGTGCTCTCCAGGCTTCGGGCCTGTTTGGTCATTTTGCGTCGCGACGCAGGCCCGCGTCACGTGATGCTGACCTGGTCCGACATTGAAGAAGGCTGGAGTAGTGCACGGGCATGCACCGGAGCGAGGAACAGGTAAGCAACGTTGTTTTTTTATGTTTGTATCCTCTCCTGGGTCTCCGATCATTATACTCTGGGGTCTGAAAAGACTCCAGAGTATAATAATTGTTCATGGGTGGTCCACAATGGGACATATAATAGTGTGTGCAGGGGCCACTATGGGGAATACTACTGTGTGCAGGGGCCACTATGGGGAATAATAGTGTGTGCAGGGGCCATTATGGGGAATGATACTGTGTGCAGGGGCCACTATGGGGAATAATAGTGTGTGCAGGGACCACTATGGGGAATGATACTGTGTGCAGGGGCCACTATGGGGCATGATACTGTGTGCAGGGGCCACTATGGGGAATAATAGTATGTGCAGGGGCCACTATGGGGCAAAATACTCAGTGCAGGGGCCACTATGGGAAATAATAGTGTGTGCAGGGGCCACTATGGGGAATACTACTGTGTGCAGGGGCCACTATGGGGAATAATAGTGTGTGCAGGGGCCACTATGGGGAATGATACTGTGTGCAGGGGCCACTATGGGGCATGATACTGTGTGCAGGGGCCACTATGGAACATAATACTGTGTGCAGCGGCCACTATGGGACATGATACTGTGTGCAGGGGCCACTATGGCATATAATAGTGTGCGCAGGAATGCGTTTTTTTTTTGTGGGGGGGGGGTTGGAGGGGGGGTGGTCAGGGGGGAGGTGGTCAGGGGCGGCGGTTCGTGGGGGGGCCCCATGTCAAATGTTCGCCTTGGGGCCCAGCCATTCCTAGTTACTCCACTGACTATACTAACACATAATATCTTCCCACACTTCTGCTGGGGATCAGAAGAAGTGTGGGAGCGAAGTGTGCATAGGGTCAGGCAGTTGTGGTCTGTATGTGTCAGTATATGATATACATTTATTCCATACTTGTACTTGTACATATTGTATGCATGTACTCAGCACAGCTCTTACGTAGTTAATATTCTTTGATATTATGTGTTAGTATAGTATGTCATTGTTTTGTTACACTATATACAGACTCAGCACCTTTTGTTATGTGACCTTTCTCCCTTTTATTTTTTTTTTATCTATATATGTTTAAGTAAAAATCTGTATTTTTATTATGGGTTTTGTGTGTCATTTTTTGGTGTTTTATATCATCTCAGGGTGGGTTCACACTTGCGCCGGCACGCCCTCCGCCGCGAATCCGACCTAAATGTCGGAAAATCAGGATAGGGACTGGAAAGGGAAGCCGAAGCCGTTTTTTTTCGTCGGACACAAAGTCCTGCATGTCCAACTTTGTTTCCAACGAAAAATAACGGCTTTGTGGCGCAGAGGGTGTAAGCGCACACCCGAGTATTGCTTTAAAAACCCATAGAAGTGAATGGGGTTTTTAAGCAAAGCGTCGCAAACCTTTCCCTATCCAGTCCCTATCCTGTTTTCTGACATTTAGGTCGGATTCAGTCACGGACGGAGCGTCGGCACAAGTGTGAACCCACCCTTACACAGAAAACCAGAATCTTTCTCTGCACTGTCAAGGAGCAGCAATACTGGAACAGGACACACTGGCACAAATACAGACTTTAGCTACGAGTATTACCATCCAGGCAGTTTTCTTTCTTTCACTGAACTGACTAGAATGTCTATAATGCAGATAAATTTGGGGTCTGATAAAGATACTGGTTGATCGATAGATGAAGGGGTCTATGATGATGTCAGTCTGGATCAGTAGATCTGCAGACGGGCGAATCCCATCCACATATTGCAGAAAAATAAGCTCAGTGGAAATGTTACGATTTCCAAAACCCGTTGCGATTTCGGAAATTGCAGCATGTCAATTATCCCTAAGGAAACACCAGTGGTTTCCCTATTGGTATAATTGAAGCAGAAAGTCCGCAGAGGAAACTTCTGCGGACTTTCTGTCACAAGTGCTGCGGGAAAAAACACAATATGTTTCTGCCGTGGTTTTTCCCAGAGTGCTTTTTTGCTGCGGCCCACTACGTGGGGCCTTAGCCTAACATTATTCTTTAATTACGGAAATTACTGACACAGATATTCAGAACAATGAATGACAAATGATACTATAATTGAGCAAATGGAATGATCACTGCCTTTCAAATAAAATTTTCATAAATCAATAGTAGAAGTGAATATAAGAAACTTAGTAATATATCTCATCGGAGAAAAATGCTTCTTTCTCCACTTATTAAAATTGTGCCCCATGTGAATCTAAACTCTAAACACTTGCTGGCAGATAATGCTCTACACAGACAGCCATAATAAATATTCCATAGAAGTGCATAAGACTTCCACTATAATGCAGGAGCATAGCTATAGGGGATACACAGGTAGATGCACCTGGCCCTGGATCCTGAGGGAGCCCTAAAGGTCCCTCTGCCAAATAAAATATACTACAATTCTAATTGTCACAAGGTAGGTGGGAGCCCCATTACAGATTTTGCAGAGGAGGTTAAACTACACCTTTACTATGATGTGTATTTTTTGTTAGGGGGCGTTCACACTACCATTGGTGACCGTCAGTAGTGTCTGTTGCTATTGTCAGTTACAAGATTTTAACAATGGACGCTAGCTGAACCGTCAGAAATCCATTAAAATTTCCTTTCATTTCAGTGGAATTTTATCTGGTGTCCATTAGCGACCATTAGTGCCCGTTATACACCCAATCCATCACGTCCATTTTTTTCACAGACAAAAAAATCCTACATGCAGGACTTTTGTGTCCGTTAAATAAAATGGTTTCATGACGGACGTCAATCGTCCGTTATTTTTCAACATTAAAGTCTATGAGTAACGGACAGTTATACTGTCTGTTATTATTGTCCGTTTTTTTTCTGCGCATGCTCAGAAAGCAGAAACAAAAAAAAAAGAAACAAAAAAAAAAGCAAAAAAACGGACAGTAAAAAAAATGGACACTAACGGACACTAACTGATGTTAATGTGTCCATTAAATGGATCAGTTAAAAAAACAGACTCATTAACATCAGTAGTGTCCGCTAGTATCTGTTATGATAGGTGTCCGTTTTTTGGGTTTTTTTTTTTTTAACGGACACTATAATAACGGATATCCAACAGTAGTGTGAACCCTGCCTTAGATAAATTTGACAAAAGAAAAAAAAAAATCATGCTTCATCAGATTCACACAATCTCACATTCATCTGTATTTATCAAAGTATCTTCAAGTAGCGACAATGCTTCTAGAAGAGATTATCCCCATGCCTATGGTACCAATGAAGTCTTTAAGACAGCACACAGAGGTCATGTGGCTCCATACTGAGGAGCTGTACACACAACTCTGTCATGCGCATGCGCCCATATACTGTAAAATTTTTTTCAAAAAGGCATTCCTTACCCCCAATTCACAATGTCCATAAAACATGATGATATGAAAAGTATTCCATGTTTGGCAATTAAAAACAGATGGCATTTGGCATTGGTATTATTATTATTATTTTTTTTTTTTTTTTATCATGTGTTAGGAAGTCGTGCCATGCTGTGTTATGAAAGCATTCTCTACTGGAGCATAGCAACAACTTCAGCTTATGTGGGAGGAACTATGGTAAATGTACAACAGATGGCGCTGTGTTAACTATTAGTGCTTGTTAATATGTAGCTCCTCTAGACTTTATGTTCTCTCTGGTATGGATGTGTCGGTTATCTACTGTATCCTCCATCTTGATGACTTTCTTGATAATATTTGTTGATATTTCCAGTTTATTACTAACCAGAAGTAAAAGCCTTGCTCCTAGGGCAGAATATCTTCAAAATACAGTGTCGCACGAGATACCATTCAGTGCACTTGAAGTGACTAGCAATATAAGTTTATCTAAAAAAAATTTAGTTTAATATTTTTTTTTTCAGTTTATGACACATTAATAAAATTTGTACAAGGTGAGCCAGACTATGGGAGTGACTGAAATAATGAGTGCATTTTCTGCGACGTATATTGCCTTACGGAAATTCTTTTACTGGGGGAAATCAAACACATAAATCATTCCGCTTCTGTCAGAAGAAAACCTGAGGTTTCTGTTGACAACACACAAGAGTGTGCAACGTAATGCTGTATATAATAGGAAACAAAATATTTTATTTCAGGTGCGTTAGGGTGCGCTTAGATTTTTTTATAAGCTTCATGCAAAGCACAGAATTTGTAAGCATCGGTAGCATCAGATCTGCTGATTGAAGCGCCTCGCCACGGTTTTGATTTTTTTTTTTTTTAACTTTAATACAGCCGGTGTCAATTGAGTTAACGTTTCACATAGCTGTCTAAATGTAGTCAGTCCCACAGTAGTCAGTTACACTTTGATAATGTGTCTTTCACCATGTTCAAACAGTCATACGCTGACACATTTTCACAGAATGAACATGTTTCAGCAGCGAAGTGGGGTTGGCCTTTCGAAATAGGCAAGAAGCAAAAAGACATGTAATCTAAAATAATAGCACGTCAACAGCGCCTATGGGAAATTGTTGAGAAAAAGAAAAAAAACATAAAGAATTATTTCCTACCTCTAAAATGATACATTTTATATCACCGCTATCTTAAATAATTTTTTTAAAGAATTTTTGGTCAATGTATTTTTTTTTTAAATAATTATTTAATTGTGTGTGATAACAAAAACATATAGCCATAAACGGAACTGTTTGGTAAAATTAACTTACCATTTAATTACAAGTGATTCCAAATATGATGAATTGAAATTGTTTCCTGTTGTATCTTTTCGACTAATTTTACTAATTTTTTTCCTCCTCTATTACACTGTGAAAGTTTAATTTAGCCCATTGCGTTTACTTCCATTCAATTAAATCTCGCAATGAAATAAATGGCTAACTCTTCTGTAAGTTCAGTGTGGGTTTAACAGACAATTAGCAGATAAAAACAAATCGTAGTTAACAAAGAATCTGCTGCCAGAAATTGGTCATGGATACTCACAGTTTAATTAGTTGGGGAAAAAAAAAAAGAAAAGAAAAACAATTAAAGAATTCTCGGAGCTGCAATCAGTAAATTTTATTTACAATAAACCTTATTAGTGAGAAATTGGAAAGTAAAAAAGAAAAAAATCAGTTTATTGCACACAGATTTATAATAACTACATGCTAATAATAACAATGTGTTACTTCTATTTATTCTATCTGCTATCACAGCATTGATAAAATATACTTAGTGTAATAATTAAATATAGACAATAAATTAATTTAAAGTTTAACATTAACTTAAAAAAAATCTAGATTGAATATTAAATAAAAAAAACACATACTGTGAATAATTAAAATAATTGATAATTAAATAATAAATAATATTTTTTAAATAAAAAATAATATTTAAAAATAGAATATGCAATAAAATATATAGAAAATATAAAAATACAAATTTAAAAATTGAATTACTATTTAGATCAAGTCTACAAAAATAACATGCAAAATTCCCCTTTTCTTGCATTGCATTGTTTTATTTATTTATTTTTTTCATTAGGCTAATTACTGAATTCTACATTCCTGCATTTCATCTACCTTGCTTCTGGTGCTTGATCCTTTCCCAACCCTGAATCGACTGCAACTGAACAGTTGAAGCTGAACAGGAAGGAATTGCAGGTGTCAACTCACAGTTTACAAATATGACATCTCCTCCGGTATAGCTGGAAATATGAAATATTGATTTATGTGCAGTAAAAGGTCTTATAAAAATGATCACATACACATGAGAGATTAATGCGCAGGAGATCAATAGAAATTTCATTCTTGACGCTAGACTGTCACCTATGGTGAAATGCTAAAATACAGAAATCAATATTATCTATGAAATGTCAAATTTATTATAATTATGAGGATGAAAGCTGGCCAAGTGGCTCCCAGGAGAGGAGGAATAGGTTATTGTACTGAAGCATCCTTCATGTCCCTTGTTCGCTTGCTGCCAATTTAAGAACAATATTGGAGTTTCCAGGCTTTCTGTATCACCATGTAGTAACAAATTCCTCCTGGAATATTTAACTCTTGAAACTGACAATAATACAAAAGTCCCAATAGGCAAAAGGTGTGGAACTTTTAAGGCAGAAATTAAGAGCGTTCCAAGAACGGAGCGAATCTGGCTGGAGATAGATAAAACACAAATTGATTATCAAGGCTTTCAAAAATAAGCTTTTCTTCTTCAGCGAAGCTCACTGGATGTTTTCCTCCAGACCGTTCTCTAGGAAGTAAAATTACCTATTAGCCCTTTTTACATTTTTTTTATGACTAAGGCTATTAAGTTGATTCACCAAAAATGACATTGACTCTCTCTCTTGTTATGCGTGAATTGTTTTAGCGGCCAACTTAATGAATTTGTGGTTGTCATCCAACTTCATCTATGGAATTTAATTTTGCTTTTCCTTAAGAGCAACATTATGGGAATGTAGGATAATTTCATGTCCTGTTTTATGTCGACTTGGTATCAATATATGTTAATCTTAATGTGTAGGCTCACCTTAGGTGAGCCAAGGGTGAACATATTAGGGGATGGTCTTCATAGAAATTCCTTAATATTCTTCTATTAATAGTTTTCTTTCACCTAGGGTAAAGATTTAGTTTTGTGCCCTTTCCCCACAAAGTAAAAGGTAGTTTTACATGTTTCGTATGCTATGTGTACAGACATCATACTTAGTTGACCAATCACATAGACTCACCCATGATGTTACGCTAACCGATCTTGTCCACCACGCTTATTGAGACTATTCCCAAAAAAATAATGATTCAGGTTATTATTAAGTTAAAACTTCTCTATTAAAGAAATTGCTCGGTACCTTAACTAAAAGGTCATTATTAGTCTCCCCAATAGGGTGCGTTACAATATGGTGGGGTAAAGAAATGCATCCCTAGCATCCCTGTTCTCTCATGGCTCTTCTTCCAAGCCTGCTTCTTCGGAAAGGAGTGAGTGGGCAGAAACTGGGGGTCATGTTGGCATCTGTGTCAGCCTACTCCATTAACTTCTCTGATGCCGTTCTAATTACAGGCATCACTGTCTTAAAGAGAACTTTTCACTTTCACTATTTCCACCAATTCCACCTCCTTGCATTATTTAATAGGCATTGCTCCACTGATTCTGCCACCATACACTTCCAATAGCTGTTGGGCAAACAGTTGTTTGGCTCACAGTTATGCCTCCGGACACACTTCCCCTCCACCCAGCACATGCATGCTCAGTTTGGTTGAGAATGCATGTGTTTTTAACAAGAAAGCCGGAGTAAGTCACTGTCAGACACTTCTATCAGGAGAACTAAAGGAGCAGGCATATTGAGATACAAAATACTCATCCATAGTTTTCCCCAATATATGGCATCAGAGGAGAGTGGGAATGCACCTATAGACATTACATGGTTGGTTGTTCTTGCTGAAATTGGGGATTTTACATTAATTTAATGTGTGTATCCAGACTTAGAGAGAGGGAAGTGGTAGTCCGAACATCATGGTTGTATCAGTACTGGCAGGATTGTATGAGTGGCTCTTAAAATAAGAGTGTTAGGGCTGAATATAGCTTTCTAACTGTGACAACACAACTAAAGGGACTGTCATCTTAACTGGTGCTAATATACTCCATTACAGGCAACCAGGTCACATGTTCCTTTAAACTCCAGGTTATGGAGACATTGAGCAAAACGTTCCAAGACTACTAAGCGGTCCTGCTAGCAGCCTCTGTTTTTATGGGTGAGAACCAACATAAATGCTCTTTTTCTTGTATCAGTAACACTATGTGGCAGTCTGATAGACAATTCCATCAAGGGAAAAAAGGATCGGTCAAAGTACAGTCCATGACATCACTCATACCTTCTTAGGCCATTGCCTCTTATCCCCATAGATACAATGCAACAAAGCTACAAACATAGCCTTCTTTCCCTGATTGTTACAATTTGACACTATATTTATTTTGTACTCTCCATAATACTCAGAACATGTGATACCACTTACATCACAGCCAGCTGTGCCAGGAGTGCAGTTACGTGAACATCCTACATGTGCAAATCTTTGCAATGTAATCATAATATACACATAATGTTGGAAAACTTTTCTTAATTCATCTCCTACTGATCTTGAACTGCAAAATTTATAATACAAGATTTTTTATCTGTGGCTACATTTAAATTTCTGTCTCCTGACCTCACATCTTCCAGTAGCCCTTGCTGGTTCAGTGTCTGTGCAGAGCGTGATCCAATGATTTTCCTTGTGGGAGTTGTACTAGTAAACACATGGTCTTATATACAGTAGCAAATGTTTTCCAAAATGGCTTCTCTGTGCAGCAGGGTACATTGCATTTTATGGATTTGGCTGCTTGGTACCAGAGTGCAGTACTGCATGTTGTCATTTTGGTCCAACCTTCCGTGCAGATTGATTTCCTAATAGATCTTTATTTTAGTAGGTTTACTCACATAGCCAGAGTTCCCTTAGAAAATTCTGCCTTTCTGTAGTCACCAGTAGGGAATGCTTAGACCAGGGGACAGCAACCTTCAGCACTCCAGCTGCTGTGAAACTACAACTCCCAACATGCTCCATTCACTTCCATGGGAGTTCGCAGAATAGCAGAGCTAGTATGCATGCTGGGAGTTGTAGTTTTACAACAGCTGGAGTACTGAAGGTTGCCTACCCCTGGCTTAGACGTTTGCTGTATACTGCTTGGTTATTTAGTTTGGTGTATAAATATTACACAGTAAGTTCGCTTTAGGGGTGGCTGCACACAATCACAGTTTTATCTTTTCATTTGTACCTGTTCTTTTAGGTGACTTTACAGAATAAGTTGTGTGCACATGAGGAATAGCACCATTTCTGGCCTTGACTTGCAATCTGCATCTTTAGCAGTTTTCCTCTCTGCAGCCTCTGTCGTTAATTCTCAGTTGTCCATCTGCCTGTGGGTGGAAACTAGCTTTTTTAATGTCTTCCATAGACAGCACACGGGAAAAACAGGACATTCTACTTCCTAACACATACTGAGAAGCAGCAGCCCCATATAGAACATTATACAGTAGTACAGAGCAGTACTGATGTGAATAAAGCACCTGGAGTTAAATAGAAAACTTACTAGTAGCTGCAGCAGCACCACATCTCTGTGTCTTTCTCACTAGGCTACTTCTCCCCTCCCCTCTTTATAGACTTCAAATGGCAGGATTTAAAGAGTTTATCCAACTTTATAATATTGATGGCCTATCATTAAACATTTGCTGTAGAAAAGAGGAAACCGCAATGATAAACCAGGAGTCAAATGTGTCCCTTCTCCTCTGGTGGGAGTGCCCAGATGACTTTCATGGGCAGTGTTGAAAAAAGACAGGCTGAGCACAGCGGTGCATTGACCAAGGATGAGAGCAGTGTTAAATGCATTAAGCTGCCATATTGCCACTGGCCAGGTGTTGGTAACTACCTCTTGGTATCTGTTACACGACCACACTATGCAAGTGGTCATTCCCAATTTGTATGTATAAAAGCATATATCAAACAGGTGTTACACCAGTACCTTGTGTGACCATAACCCAAGAAAAAACATGTCTGGTTGGCAACCATGATTGAACCGGTGAGAAACTCAGGTGACTTTGGCTGTGCCCCTCTTGTTTTGTGTGTTTACCAGTGCCCCCTAACCTTATTATCATGTTTGTTAACTCCCTGGAAAACCTCCTACTGCCATTCCTATCTGAGCGGTGGGTAAAGCTTTCTATGACTCTTTTCTAGAACTATATTCTGACTTAGATGTCTTGACTGTTTTGCTAAGCTTTTTTGATCATGTTGATCAGTTTTCCATATTTAACAAGTACTTCCTGAGTATTGCTGCTGACTTCTGCAAACCCCTGATCAGGTTGCAAGAAACTATGGCTGAAAAGCACTAGTCTATATACTGCATTTTGCAATATTTGTTGGATCTTGAAACAAGCTATAGATCTGCAACCTGCACCATATCCCTTAAAGCATTTGTGTCATTAGAAGACCTATAGTGGTTTCCTTAGGACCACACGATAAAAATACTCTGGATGACCACCCTCCATCAATCCCTAGATAGACTCTATAGATAGCCTCCAAATTGAGTTGTCTTCTGCTGGACGTCTGGAAACCTCTGTTATAAGCCTGGGCCCACCAGATGATCCTCTGATTGGGATCGAAATGAAGATAAGGTTTGTGTCAATTTTGAGAGGAAAAATGGTCGAGTAGCCTCCAAATTGAACTGTCTTCTGCTGGACCTCTGGGCTCCATTATTGTACTATGAAGTCTGGACCTACCGGATGATAGAGATGGGCAAACCCCAGATGATTTGTTTAGTTTCAGATTTGGATGAGTCGACCCGTCAGTTCCTTTTCGTCTGAATTTGTTCAGATAGAACCAGAAGTGAAATGATTATACTCTGGGTATACTAGCTGGAGCCCCAGGGGAGATGTAAAAAATAGTTCTACTTGCCTTCCCCCACTTTTTCTGGGCCTCCTTGCTATGTCCGATGCTCTCTCTGAGTTCTCTTCTGCCTCCTCAACCCCACCTCCTAGATGATGTCATGTGCACTGGGGTCACTGCTGAGGACTGTGATTGGGCCCCAGCGGTCACATGAGATGTGTCGACATTATAACATCAGGACATTCGGCATGCCCCATGTGACCACTTAGGCCCAATCACAGACCCTGGGATGCATGACATCACCCAGGAGGTTGGAAGATGCCCGAAGAGGACCCAGAGAGAGTGACGAACCCAGAGTGAAGGCCTAGAAGATGTGAAGGAATTCAGGTATAACTGTTTGTTACATTTTTACACCACCCTGGACCTTCACCTATTATACAGTAAGTGACAACCCCCCCCAATGTTTTGTGTTCCGACAAACATTAAACTTTTGGAAAATTTGAGTCGAATCTGGATCTATCCGAAACCGTTCACTCATCTCTACTGCAGGATCCTCTTGTACTCTGGTGGGCCACTCTGACCCTGTGTGCATAAACATAAGCCGATCATAGGGTCATCAGGAAGTCATTGTATGTAGAATTGATTTTCAGTACAGTAATGGCTGTAAGTAAGGACTACTAAACCAGAATGAGAAAAAAATTGATAATCTAGTCATTTCTACTGGAGCATTGCTTTAACTCACCGTCCTTAATAGAACTCCAGTATTTTTCCTTGGCAAATGGGAGAGAAAATGTCACAGAGCAACAATACATCCAGAAAAGTAAACATGGGGTGGTGGACCTCATAACAGTCAGTGGAGTCTCTCCCTCTGTCCAACCAACCGATTAATTCAAAACTCCCCCGTTATTATGATCAATAGGGGTCCCAGGGGTGTTCCGTGGCATCGTTCTGTGATCCAAAAACCTTTTATAATATGTAAATAATGTTTCCGTTTTCTATCATGTTTATATTCCTTGTACATTTTGTTTCTTCCTTGTAAGCTTTCAGTGTTCTTCATGTCTGTTCTTTTCTTCTTGTCTCTCCTTTTTCTTCTGCATCCTCTAGTAACAATTCACCACCCTCACCTTCAGTGCTTCTTAAGGACTAGAGAGAAGACTTCAGGTCTGGAGGGAAGATCATATAAAATCTGCTATACTCTTGCCCTGGATATTTTGCCCATAATATAGCTAAAATGTCTGCAGAGAATATTATCTTGGACCCAGAATTATGAGTGTATTGTTCTACTGCTGGGGTAGTATTGCTTCAGCAACATACTGTTCTAAAGGGGTGTCTTTATACCACTGTTGTGCAGTCTCAGCACTAAGGTCCTCATACATATATGAAAAAAGTTGGTCAAACTCACCAATTTTGGTGGGATCGGCTAAAAGTTGTATGTGTATGAGGACCTCTTTTTTTCCCCAGGAGGTAAACCACTGCCAGAATCTTCTTCTCCACTTCCCATTAAAACTGATTGCACACTTGGCTGATCTGAGCATGTTTGTGCGTAAGTCAAGACTAAGAATAGTTGTCTCCTCTGATACTGGTAGGACAACATTTTAGTTTAGACTTTTCATTGCCATAATGGTTCAATCCACTTCTTAGAGTTGCTTTTTTATTTTAATAAGAAGAGCATCAAAATCAGAACCTCTAGCATGGTGATACTTTGGGAATTTATAATAAGGTTTGAGTGACTTCGGTCATGGGTGGGGCTAAGGCTGAAGCCCTACGTTGCGGAAACACAGCTTTTTTTGTTGCAGATTTTGTTGTGGTTTTTTGAGCCAAAGTCATGAGTGGACTGAGCAGATGGTAGAAGTATAAGTACTTCTATATATTTCCCATTCCTTTCATAGCCACTCCTAGGTTTGGCTAAAAAAAAACGCAGCAAAATCTGCAACAAATGAAGCTGCTTTTCCGCAACATGGGGCCTCAGCCAAAAGGAGTTTTATGAATATAGCCAAATTTCAATTTGTAGACAATTGAAAGTTAAATATTTTTGTAAATATAAATAAAAACAATCAAGACAAAAGATTGTCACCACTAAGATGGTTAAAGGAATCTTTAAAAACTTTGCATATTTTTATTTTATTTTATTTTTTACTATTAATTGTCTGCAAATTTATATATGATTACGTTCATGGGAAAGCCCCCTTAAGTATAATGTTCCCATTCCCCCCTATAGTGTATACTTTGCTTACATCCACTTCCTGATCACAAACCATACTGCAAGCATTTTATTATGAGATTGGCTTTATAGTTCAACAATTTTAGTAAATATATTACCTAATACTAAAGTAATTAAAAAACTGCAGTATACTGTACATAGGATCAATTCTACAATTTTATTTCTTTGCAAAGAAATAACAATAGACTGTTGTTAAAAATTGGTTCAAATTTTTTTTGTCAGTTATTTTGTCAAATAATTTAATCTTTTTCGTACAGCATAAAATATGCAATAATGAGCTACTTTTGCAGGCAATCCTTCCACCTCTCTATTTTCTTCAAGTCCCTTTCTGACACTGAAGTACATAAAGCAGTTAAAGTTAATGCTGAACGCGGCACAGTTTGAGAGATAGGAATTTCTGGCAGTCAAGCCTCAATTAAGAGATAAAAGACCAACGTGTAGAGCATTTGATAAAGCTTAGAATACAAGGACAGGCCTGGATGTTCTTGAAGGTGTCTATAGCGATAACTGAATAGTCAGCTGGAATCGTCTTCAATTGGAGTAGGTGCTCCAACTTATCAAATTTCACATATGGGAAATTACTGGTGCCTACAGGGATGATTAGCAATAACCCAGTGGGTCAACAGCATGCTGGGATAAAGGTGAAAACTGTATCTCGCTATCAACACCAAATACATCCATTTACAGAGAGATAGCAGTATTTTTTCCTCTCTAATATCCCTGCTTGTACAGACTATGTGACTAGATATTGAAAAGCGGAGCAGAAACCGTCCTGCAATAGGGAAATTAAAATGCACACAGAAGGCTATCTTCCTGTGTATACCATGACATTTACTTAAAGATTTGTGCAGAATTTTTTTTACAACGGCTAAAGTATTGTAAAAACAAAAAATATATCTATAAATATAAGTGGCGCGGGTAATATCCAATTGTGTGCAGAGAACATTTGGGAAAATGAATTTATATTAAACTGATTATGAGTCTGCGTAGAAATAAGGTAAAAGACGGTACTGAATATTAACATTGGGCCAGAAAAAATATAGGATACCAAAGGTGTATTATATACTGTTACCTATTAGACATACCAACCCATTGATGGCCCATTATTAGGCTTCAGGAGCCTCCAGCAGTCAGTGGAATACATGTGCAACACCTTTAAAGGGGTTATGCTAGGTTCACACTAGCGTTTGGGAATCTGTTCTTTGGGAATCTGTTCTTTGGCCCCTACAATCTAGCTAATGCTACAAGTGCACCTAATAACCCGGTTACAGTAGGGAAATCCCAGTTACTACTCTGCTGCAAAGCATCAAATGGGCACCCTTTGGAATCAGCTAACATTCAAGACATTCATCTCATCAGTATACTGCGAACATTTACATCCCTTTCACGGTATTATCTTCCCACTTTGAAGGTTTGGGGCCCTATAAAAGGTTTTCTATGAGGCCAACAACATCTAGTTACATCTATAGCATCTATACATCTTTAGCTATAAAATAGTTAACTTTATGTTTGGTTCATTTGTTATAAGACCTAGAGTGAAGGGCAGGTTGCTTTTTATCTATTGTGTGTGTATATTATACATGAGGAATAAGAATGTACCTGACCATGGCATGGATTGTATTCTGTAATGTTTACACCAGTTTCTAATTGTCAGTTTTCCATGAATTCAGCTCCAGAGTGTCTGGAGACTAGCTGCTATGATGTCTCCCATACACAGCATACAGGGAGTCCTCAAGAGGAGATCCTGCTCCCCTATCTCCCACCGACATACAATCAGCATAGAGGACATTGTACAGCAGTAATAACAGTGTTTCTGGGAATCCATCACTTACTAGAAGCTGTGGCAGTATCTGTGTCTCTGCTGCTCTCTCTCTCTGCTCTCTCCTTCCCCTTACCCTCTTCATAGATTTCTATAGAAACAGCTGTAACCTAATGTCTCATCGAGCTGATAGTCTGCCTTCATCTATGGGTTTTACCAGTAATTTGAGAGTGAAAGAGTAGTGCAGGGGGTAAGGTGAAGGAGAGGAAGATTTCAATAAGTGGAGAAAAAAGCATTTTTCTGTAATAAGATATATTAACTTACATAGTGCCAACACATGAAACAACATGTATTCTTTAAGCCCATTATATTGTCGGCTTGACAATCCAACTAGAATTTAAACCATTATAGAACTAACTATAGCTCTGATCTCTTTGATCCTGGATATTGATCTGTAAGGGTGGAAGAATTCTAAATGTGATAATAAAAATGTCTATAAGTAATGTTTCAGTTTTATTTGATAAAAGCATTTGGTTTAGTTGCGCATGTGCAGTTTAAAGGGACCAAATCAATATTAGTGGGAGCGATCGACAACCTATGGCTTACAAACTGGTATGAAGTCAGGAGGCCATGATTTTATTTTGCTTCTATGGCAAACTGGCCGAGATGGACTGGTCCACCAGACGATCCTATGGTAAGCTCTAGTTAAGCCAAGATTAATGGCCCTCTACTAGAACATGACCACACAAGGCTAGGATAAGACAATCAGAACCAATCACATGCCTATAGGGTCTATTCAGATGTAATGATATATCTCCTTTGTGCAATAATATCAGAAGAATATACAATACATTAACATTGGATATCACATGTCCTGTGGCTTTAGCATAAGCTCTCAGAGTAATTTATTTGGGTGGGTCTAAGGTCCTCTAGTCCTACCGCATGCTGCTGCTACAGTACTGTACAAAAGTTTTTGGCCAGTGTGAAAAAATGCTGCACAATGAGAATGTTTTCAGAAATCGAAGGGTTAATAGTTTATTGTTAGTGAATGATGAAAAGAAAAATGTAAATCCCATCAATATTTGGTGTGACCTTTGCCCTTTGGAGGAGGAGTCCTGGAAGTGATGATATGGCCCCCTCAGATATAGCCCTGATCTCATCATCATCCAGTCTGTCTGGGATGACATGAAGAGACAGAAGGATTGGAGCAAGCCTACATCCAGAGAAGAGCTGTGCTTAGTTCTCCAAGATGGCGGCGGGAACAACCTCCCTGCCCAGTTCTGCCAAAAACAGTCTGTACCGAGAAGAAGTCAAAGGGCAAAGGTCCAACCAAATATTGATGGGATTTACATTTCTCTTTTCTTCATTCACTTCATTTTGTTTATTGACAAAAATAAACTATTAACTCTATTTCTTTCTTAACGCATTCTTTCTTGGCAACATTTTTTTCCACACCTATGTTTTGTATTATACTATACATCTATCACAGTGTATATGGAGCATCTTGACTGCAGAAAAAAACAATTTATCTCAGTATATGAACTAGGTGTCAGATGCCAAAGAGATCATTCCATTCTCGGCAAGATCTGCGATCCTCGTCTGCAAACTTTGCCCAATGCTCCTTTTTGCTCTCATTGACAGCATTAGCCTATTCTGACATTCTTATCCCTTCATGTGCCATAAGTCCCCGGTACATGTTCTGCTGTGGACAATGGAGAGGACGTCTTTCCCTATCAATAAGAGCAAAGAGAAAGATGACGGGCAGGGTAAGCAGAAGAGATCGGGAGGACTTGCCAGAATTGAAACAGCCCCTTGAGCACTTGCCACCAAATTTGCATAACCAATTAGATATCTACATTCGACACACCCTGGAGGGATACAAAAATATGTAGCCACGTGTTTATATGTGTCCTACCAAACACTAGGAGTCATTGGTAGGCATAAACTGCTGACAGACTCCCTTTAAACATAAGTTAGTGAATTAAAGAGAAATTCCTTAATTTATTGCCAAAAAATTACATTATTGTAAGGACTGTATTGAGGACTCTGTATATTGACAATCTCTAGCCAAGGGGTTTGGTGCTTTATAAAGTCTTTTATACTATGGGAATCTTCAGGGTCAAGACCCCACATCCCCAGCAGCATTATCTTCGAATATTCTATATCCAATATCAGATGATGAATTTAGGCGGTGTTGCTCTTTAAACGGAAAATATTTAGAGTCATTAAACTGTATTTCAGCTTTTACTACTAGAGCTGTGAATATTCTTCTGCCATGTTATACTGTAGGTCACAACGCCACACATTGCAAATATGGATTTCACATTGATCCCTAAGTTCTTGAATCATTCATAAAAAACAGTTAAAAGTCCAAAAACACCTATGGGAATTTGGACTTCGATATATACTTTCCAGAAAACATGAAAGCAACAGAAAATCTTAATATAGAAGCTTTTTAATGGAATGGAGCCAAAAAAAAAAAATGTAATAAAAGCATAAAGCTTGTAGTTACCTGGGACTGTGTTCTAAAAAGACAATGATAAAAAGATAACCACACGCATAGACTGTATCCTAGGAGAGAACTAAATACAGTAATATATCATGCAAGAGTTCATTTCCTTGTATCTTAAAACCAATAAAAAAATAATGTGTTAACCCCTTGTTGACATCCGCCATACAACTATGGCAGATTTTGGCTCTTTCAATATGGCGCCCGCTCAGAAGCAGATTGGGCGCCATAACTGACAGGTCTCCACTATTTTACACTCTGGAGACCTGGCAGTGATGCCCATGATCATAGTTTTTCCTGATCTCAAGCATTTTGCTCTCTTATAGCCTCTGATTTCCCCTCCGGTGCCCTCAGGTACCAAACCCCACCCCTCCGGTAACCAAACATGAACAAGTTAGACATTCCTACATCCAATATTCCCGAAGTATAAAAACACTTATCTCATATAGTGAACACTGTAAGGCTAGGTTCACAGTAGAGTTCAAACTACATTCGGCGTTTCTATCCCTGCATCCGCTTGAAAAATGCATTTTTCGGGCAGAAACTAGGCAGAAACCCAGTGGACCCCATTATAGTCTATGGGGTCTGTGAGTTTTCGTGGGTAACCACTTTTTAAGCAGATTGGGTTTCCATTCTTCGGGACCCCAAGCGGACCCGAATGATGGAAAGTCGAACACATGTATGAACCAAGAATCACATTAGAAAAGATCACAATTGCAGAATCGCCTTTTTTTCACCAGTTCACCTTTCAAATAAAATTCAATAAAGAGTGATCAAAACTTGAAGCGTTCTCCAAAATAGTGTAAATAAAACCAACATATTGTTCCATAAAAATATGCCTTGCACATCTCCATACATGAAAACATAAAAATGTTATGGGTACCAGAATATAGCAACTAAAATAATTATTTGCATTTTTCAAAGTTTTTTTTAAAGGTATTAAAACACATCAAAAACTGTATGAATTTTGTGTTGCTGTCATCATGCCGACCCCAAAAATATAAGGAATGTGTCATTTTTACCGCACAGTGCAAGCCGTAAAAACTAAACCCATAAGAAAATGGCACAAATACAGTTTTTATCTAATTCCACCAGATTCTGAAATTTTTTTTCAGCTTCCCAGTATATCATATGAAATATTAAATGTTACCAATTCAAAGTACACTTTTTCCCACACTAAATAAGTCCTCATATATGGCTCTGTGAATGGAAAAATAAAAAAGTTATTGATTTTGGAAGGTAAAAAACAAAAATCGAAAAATGAAAAATGGCTGCAGCAGGAAGGGGTTAAATAGTAAAAATATTGCAAAATGGCTTAAAAGTCGTATAATATGATAATGATGAAAAATAATATCAATATGTGGTGAATGTGTTAAAGAAATGGTTTGAGATAGCAAAAATGTTTGTATTCTATAAAGAGTACCTCTTGTTTATATCAAGTTTCGAAATGGCCCACCAGAGTACCAGAGGATCCTCTAACACAATAATGGTTCAGCAGAAGACTGAAATATGAAGGCTACTATGGTCTATTTTCTAGATGTTGGAGGGTGAACCCCCAGAATGATTTGAAGTTCTGGACCCTTGGAATCTCTGTGTGGCACTGGCTGTGTCTAGTACCATAATTCAGATGTAAGGGAATTGTTAGTTGAGCGATTCCCCACTGCTGCTGCTGAAATGAAGGAAGAAGGGAAAGACAGAGACAGTGAGCCCTAAACTCGACCCAGCCCCTGTCCCTACCTAATTGCCACAACTGTCCTAATGACAGGGACAACTGGGCGGCAATCCTTTCTCTGAATAAGTGTACACAGAATAGGACAAGACAAAACAACACAGAAGCAGAGTCAGCAAGCCGAGGTCAAACCAGAGAGACAAACAGTACCAAATCGAAATCCGAGAGAATAGTCAAAGGATAAGCAGAGGTCAGGAATATGGATACAGGTAACAAACAGCAAGAAAAGTGCTTAGCAAGGGATAAGTCTTAACAAAGGACAAGTCTCAATAGCCAGCAAACATGTGTGAGAAGATGACCTGTTTATAGGAAGTCCAGAATCTGTCTCAGAATTGATTGGCAAATAGGCTGTCAATCATACAGGCAAGGCTAGGATTAACTGTTTGAGGAACAGAGGGAAACAAAGGTGGAGGAGATGGGTGTGGCGGAAATTCAATTACAGAGAAGAGGTAATAGAGCAGTGTTCTGACAGAGCAACAAGAACCTTAAGCAAGGAATCAAACTGAACACGTCTCCTGTGCCGCACCGTGTGAGCGGAGGGTGGCGCCAGGCTCGGACTGGCCCACCGGGGAACCGGTGAATCCCCCGGTGGGCCCCAAGCCCCAACTATCATTTTTCAATTTTTCCAATGTGAAAGCATTGGTCAGGGGCCTCAGGCAATATTATAATAATAATAATAATAATAAAGATGGCGGCCGCTGGCATAGCGCAGCGGTGGGAAACCCTTCCTACCTTCCTGTGGGCCCTCCCCCTGTAGCATTGATCCTGGTGACGGGCGGCCGTGGGAACCAATCAAATTGCAGCTTGTTGCTGCCAGCGTCAGGACATATTGACGCTGTGCGCGGCGGTGGGATCCTTCAGAGAAGAGTTAGCCCAGACCAGTAGTGTGCTGCAAGGTGGGAGGTAAGTATCTACCCACACAGACACACACAAAACAAATTTTGCCTCCAAATCTTTCAACTTCTCTAATGAGAACTACAACCCCCAGCAGCTGCAGATCCTCTGCATCTGTTGAGAGTTGTAGCTTTTTGTTTTTTTCCCCAGCCAATCAATGTATTGTTATGCTGGTGTCTGCTCTAAGGCTAAACTGTGTGTGCAAAACTCAAAAAGTAACAATTTTTTTTGCAAAAATTTTCACTTGCGCAAAAAATGTGTTACTTTTTTTTAATGGCTTGTACATCAGTTTTTTTTTAGCACACAAGCTGTGAAATCAGCCCCATAGTATTTACACTGTACAAATAGGATGCATGATGTTAAAAAAATGTCATGCATCCTATGCAGGCATCCTGCATTCTATTCGCACAGTGTAAATACCTTGGGGCTGATTTAAAGAGGACCTTTCATGTCCTCAGGCACATGCGGTTTTATATACCACTGGAAAGCCGACACTGCGCTGAATTCAGCGCATTGCCAGCTTTCCCAGTATGTGCCCCGGGGCTGGAGATATCGGTGCCGTTATTTTTAGGACCGATATCTCTCCACTTTCAGAAGGGCGTTCCTCATAACTTAACTCATCGATGGGCAGTGAGGAACGCCCCCCCCCCGACCCGACAGTACGATAACATAGCCCTGTACTGTCAGAGGGGACGTTCCTTACCGCCCAGCAATGACGCTAAGCTGTGAGAAATGCCAATTTGACAGTGGGGAGATATTGGTGTTAAAAATAGCGACACCGATATCTCCAGCCCCAGGGTACATACTGGGAAAGCTGACAGTGCGCTGAATTCAGCGAAGTCGGCTTTCCAGTGGTATATAAAACCGCATGAGGACATCAAAGGTCCTCTTTTAACACGGCTTATTTATTTATACGAAAGATTTAACCTTTTTAACCAACACCCAATGCATTAAAAATTTGTCAATATGTTGCTAATAAAAGACAGTGCATCAGTCTTACGTTAGGTTCACACCTGTGTTTGTGTTTCCGTTTGTGGGGTTCGCTTGGGGACCCCACAAATGGAAACCTAATCCGCTTAAAAAAGCGTTTACCTGCAGACCCCATAGACTATAATGGGGTCCACATGATTTCTGCCTGGTTTCCGCCCGAAAAAGGCAGAAAAATGTATTTTTTTAAGCGGATTCGGGGACGGAAACCTTGAGTGGAGACCAGGCGCAGGTGTGAACCTAGCCTTAAACAGGTTGTCCAGGAAAGCATACTCAGCTGTCCCCAGCACCCCGTTGTCTCATGCCAGTGTATGTTCGGTCTCATGGCGGCGTCTGTTTTCTGGAAATCCTGTACATCCTGTACCTGTTTGGTCTCAGTGGTCACATGAGGCATAGGACTCCTGACAAGATAGAATGGACACTGGCAGCGGACAACGGAGACCCGGGGACAGGAGAGTATTTCCTTTTTTTTTTTTTTTTTTACACCTCCCACCCGCCATATGGGTTGCTCCAATTCCTGGACAACCTCTTTAACGGGTTTATCCATCTTTCTAATATTGATGTCATGTCCTTAGGATAGGCCATCAATATTATATCTGCAGGGGTAAAACAGCCAAGACAGTGCAGCTACAGGTCATGTTAACAATTCCAGGAGCCACGCTGCTTGCATGCCATACAGGGTGTAGCGGTAGGTTTAGGTAGTGCAGTAGTTCGCATCATATGGCGGGTGAACAGCATGGCATTGTTATTACCAGTAGCCATGGTTTCTCGGTACAGCTGATCTGCAGGGGTCCTGGCAGTGGGCCCCTAGAAACAATTCCACTGGTGGGCCTTAGACATCCCAGTCCGACACTGGGTGGCGCAGAGACCCGAACAGGTAAAGACGTCACATCAGACAAGACAAAGCTCACGGATAAGAGTTTTGCTATTTCAAAATTAAAGAAGACATTTTTGTTGAAATGTCAATATTACAAAAAATATAAACAAAAAAATGTATTACAAAATATATTTCTAAAAATATATTCAAAAAAAATCCTTTACCCACCAGTCACTGCTGGGAACACTACATTACAGCAACAGTAGTTTATATAATCTGCGTCATGTATCTTTGATCATAACTTTTGGATTAGGAATATTTAGCTGTTACACAAGATAATACTGGGGCACCCTTAGAATCAACATACTATAGTGAAAATGAGCCAACGTGGGAATAGTGTCAACAAGTTAACTGTATAGTCTGTATTTACATAGTAACATAGATAGTAGATTGAATAGTATCTATTTCCACTAATTATCCCACAGACTCCAGAGTATAGCAAATAGAGGCCCAGGGGAGGTGGGTAAACTTGTTTTGCCCAATTCAAAATAGAGATGATCAACAGACGAACTTCGTGAATATTCGCAAAACCAATCTGTAGTCCACCAATATCATTTATTACTTTGGTTGCCGTCTTGGAACTTACTTATGCTTTACTATGCCAGTACGATCCACAAAATTCCATGTGGGATCTGACAAGTGATTTGTAAAGTGACAGAATTATATACACGTCGTGTACATCTATGCTCCTTTTGATGCACCTCATTATCCTTATCAGCCTTGGGAGCTGCTGCCTGACACTGTTTGGTCCAGTTAAGTTTACGGTCAACTAAAATTTTCACAATCTTTTATCTTGTCATTTTTATCAGTTTGCTTATGTATTACAGTATTTTTTCTTACTAAGTGTATAACATACAGTATTGTGTAAAATTTTTAGGCAGGCATGGAAATGTTTAAAGCTGGTTTACCTCTCTCTTGGCACAAACCGCCTTCTGTGGCAACCAAATTTGAAGAAGCACCAGGAGGTGAGCAATGTAGAAGATCGCATCATGCTTAAGTATCTTCTAAATTGGAAGATGTCCACCAGTGCCATCAGCTCAGATCTGGCAGAAACCAGTGGGACCCAGGTTCACCCATCCATTGTTCAGAGAAGCCAGTCTTCAGTTATGAATTGTGGCCCAAAAGCCATACTTTTCGCGTGGAAACAAAACCAAGTAACTCAACTATACGTGAAAGCATAAGGACCTGGGGTGAACAAGAATGGCAACAGGTGCTCTGGACTGATGAAATATTTGGAATATTTGGCTGTAACAGAAGGCAGTTTGTTCACTAAAAGGCTGGAGAGCTGTACAATAATGAGCGTCTGCAGGCAACAGTCCTTGCAACTTTAGGGTTGCATTTCAGCAAATGGGGTTGGGTATTTGGTCAGGCTTAATGGTTACATAGTTACATAGTAGATGAGGTTCGATGAAGACATCAGTCCATCAAGTCCAACCTATAACCCTACAGTCCTCTACAGTGTTGAACCAGAGGAAGGCTAAAAACCCCATGAGGTCCTCAATGCTGAGAAAGCAACACTATCATGGTACAGGCATTTTTACTCTTCATCTTCAGTTACCACTAGCCCAACTATGTGACACTGGTATAACTTGTAAACTTTCACTTACTACTGTTGTCTAAAGTCCTGGCATCCAGTTTAGTGGTCAGACTTGGTCATTAGACATCTTTAGCTCCAGCAGACTTTAAAGAGGAAAACATACAAGAAAACATTATAGCAGGCATTAAACACTTTCTAGCCTTATTCTTGAACCTTACCTTCCATGACTTACAGTCCTTATTGCAACTTTCTGCTCCTGTGAACAGCAGTGGGACCAGCAGGAAAACTCTTCTTAGGGGGTTCCTCTGTCTCCTCCATTCTGGGCCAGTGGAGGCCCCTTGGTTCTCCATTGGTGCCTTTCGTTCTGCTTTTCATCATCCTCTATGCCCTTTGTCACCAACCTAAGGTCCTTTAAGGGAATGTGGGTGGCAGATAAATCTGCTATAAGAGGGAAAAGAGGTGAGAAAAAAAAACACAAGTATCATAGGGCAATGCTGAGCAGGAGTTTCAGGAGTTTCGCTATATACTGTAGCCTTTTTCAGGAACAAAGATGGTGGTTGGCAAAACGTAATCTTTCTTGCAACACAAGGCGACCCATTTCAATACCATATAGTGGATTGGTAGGAGAATCTCCCAAAAAATGAGGTGTGGGGACCGCGCTTCACCAAAGATGCTTTATTATACTCAAATAACACAACGCGTTTCGGGGAAAATCAGATCCCCTTTATCAAGTGTACAAGAGACAGCCTGAGGAAGTAGGCTGTGAGATCTGAAGTGAGTGAGAGGCAAAAAAAAAAAAAAAAAAATTTCAATACCATAACAGCATCTTCCTCTGGCCCAAAATACTTAACTCTTTTGTATTACAGAGCTCAAATGACTGCAGATGAAGAAAAGCTTTTTATTGGTGGTCTAAGCTTTGATACCAGTGAAGAGAATCTGGAGTTTATGTCTATTAATTGTGGACAAGACTTGGTGGGTAAGTCTTAGAAGAATTCTTGCGTCTCCAAGGCTTCCCTTGTGGGCAACATTTTAATCAGAATATGAGCTTGTACTTGTATTTTAGCAGAAAAATTCCTTTTCAATTCTAAAATGAAGAGTAAACTGGATCAACATTCAATCAAGAATTTTACACATTACATAACAGTTAATACTAAGAAAAACTTCACGTTCGACAATTCTTCTGAGCCACATACCCCTGAGGGCGCACCGGTGCTTTGGAATGGGGAAATATTACATACCTGTCCCATGAGTTTATACCTCTTTGAATACCTGACGATATCCTGCCGGCTTTAGAACTATCTTTCATCTACAAGTAGACTCAGGCCATTCTTTATCAGTAACTCTTCCAGTTTTACTCCCCCTAGGACATTTGTTTCATGGAGATGATGAGTACCCTACATTTGAGAACCTCATTTGCCAACTGTATGATGGATGGCACTTCGAGGACAGGTGCTTAGGTAGGATCCAACTTCTTGAAGGCAATTTGCTTTGGACAGTTGATCGGTGGTAGAGTTGGGTATTGGATTTCCACCGATCTAGTATCGATGAGCTATCTTGAGGAGAGGTCATCAATATATAAACCCCTTTAAGCCACCCAATCTACTAAAATAGCAAATAGAATTGGAACTAAACATTTCTTTCTTCATCTTCTGGAAGAATTTACATTATTATTTGGTAACCAAGTACATTTGATTCTACAACCCAGAACGCACTATTGTTCATTTACCTCAATATATTTTACAGACTACAGATTACAAGCCGACGTCTTCACGCTTTGGAAGACTGTGTTCTGCAAGCTTTCATATTTGTATCATAAGCCTAATTTTATATTTGCTTTTCAAGTGTTTAATGTGTGGATTTAATATGTTTTTTTGGAAATCTCGTGCATTGAATGCATCGCATTAAAATCCCAAATTCCCCCTGTTGTGTTTCTGAAATGAATAAAGTTAGTTTGAGTCTTAAATGTCACTTATTTTCTTTCTTATTTTCATAGTCAATTTCACTAAGCAGAAGAACTTGCTAATCCTGAATTCACATAGATAGAAGGTCAGAGTTGGCCGGCAAGCTAAGAAATACCATATCAGGGTCTCTTTCCTCTCCAATTGAAAGGGGTATAAATTGTGGAATTAGTGTATTGATTGAAGGCTACAACTTCAAGCAATCAGTTTTTCTGGCTTGACAAGATTATTTTATCCTACTTTTCTTTTAGTGTTATGCGTTCTATTTCAGCCATCCTTCAGGCAGTTGAAATGACAGCTTGAATTTACTCAATAAAATCTAGCACTTAGGAAACCTAGTGAGCCGAACAAAAGATGAGAACGATTGCGAGGGGAAGGTGCAGTTAGTGTAAGCAAGCATAGCGCTCTATAAGAAAAAATATTAAGTGAAATTATGCTCTAATCAATAGATTTCTATGGAAACATGAGAGAAGTTTTAGTTGGAGGGGCAGTTGGGGGATAATGCCACCTGTGCAAAAAATCGTTTCCACTATCAAATGTTACTGAAAACACTGATTTTTTATTTTTTTTTTTTAACCAATTGCTATAATTACTACAAATGACGGGTTATTTAACCAGGTCTATAAGGAGGTTATTTATTTCTACAGTATTTTGCTAATAAGTCTGATTGAAGGGTTTTTTGGTAAAATGTCAATTTCCCTTCCAAAGTCTGAAGTGACTACAAAACTAGAATTTATGTGAAATTGATGCTGAAGCTCCAGCCTTAACGGGGTTGTCCAGGCAAAAATGGACAACCCGTTCAAGTATAAAATCGAATGGGGGCAGTGAAAAAATGTTAAAAATTCATACTCACCTTTCCACGGTGCTCCGGTGCCTCCCAGCGTGGTCCGGTCTTCTTGGTGTGTGGTGGAAGTGCCAGCTACACGTGACCACTGAGGCCAATCAGTGGCCTCAGTGAAGGGCTTGCGATGTCACTACCTGTGACATCACGGGTCTCTTGCTGAGGCCGCTGATTGGCCTAAGCAGTCATATAACCGCTGAAGCCTCTGATTAGAAGAGACCCGTGAGAAGCCACCGGAGCAGAAGGACCGGAATGCTCCAGGAGGACACCGGAGCATCGGGGACAGGTAGTATGATTTTTTTTTCACCTCCCCCCGGTTGTCCAGGCATTAAAAAAAAAAATGATAAAAAAAATCTGTTTACTAATTTAATAATGGTGTAAAAGTGGGATTTCTGCACAACATGTACAGTACTATGCAAAAGTTTTATACTCGTGATTTTTTTTTTTCATTTCTGATTAACTTGCTGTGGTGGTACAGCCCAGGCTTCCGTAAATAATGTTTTTGCAATTTTCAAGCTGTTACACCATTCAGCCATCATGTAAGTTCTGTTGATATCAGAGGACACTGTTAGTAACTGGGAAACGCAACTATAGGTGAAGTTCCACTATCCAAGGAGTCTAACCTACAGTGGAAACCTTGATAGCTTCAACATTAGTACAATTTTTTTACACCAGAGAACCCCATCATTCAAAAATACTGCAAAAAATATTGTTTGATATTGCCTACTTTCCGAAAACCCAACTTAACGACATCCTCGGATCATGTACAGTGTCAGAGCTTAATGGTTCAGTAGACTGGAAATTGCATCAGACATTTTTAAACCAGAAATCTAAACCTTGGCTTGAAGATATTTTGACCCTCCTGGAAGAACCACGCCACATTTTGTATCTGGATCCAAAATTATGGAACCCACTGATGACATCTTTAAGTTCTAACCTATCTCTAACATTGCAACAGATGGGTTCATGTCGGATATTACCATAACTCCAAAGAGATTTATGGATTACTGTTTTATGGCAATTCCTGAAGCTGCTCTACCATGGTCAGAAGCAAACCCAAGTAAGCCCAATAGAAGTGCACATGTCTATGTCAAAATGTTGTCGTTCATGGTCATATGTTGAGATTTTATACATCCTTAGTAAGAGTGGTGGACACTCATAGGGTATTGAACAATCTTGAATATTCCACTGAACTGGTTACAGAGTAAAATCATAAGCAAACTTGGAAATAAACCCATTGAAAGTGTTTTGACCAAGAATATGCTGAAGAAATAGTCTGTGTTTAAGACTTCTTTTTTCACTGCAGGATACCTGGAAATGCCTTGACATGCATAAATATCTAGAGACTCTTCTCGGAAGCTGAATGTTATGGAAAAACTTAAGAAAAATAAAGGGAAGAAAATAAAATTTCCAATTTACAAGGGGTGAGAACTATTACTTTTGAGTGTCAACTCGGGAAGAACAGTCTGATGCATGGTAAGCGGAAATCTCTTTGAAGCTTGACGCAGACTGTATTGGGGTCACCTGGAGCAGTCTCTCAAAGGATTGTGTCTGTATGTGTGACTGGACAATCTATTGAGTGAAACATGTCAATCTCAAGGAGCATCTGCCAGAATAGCCTCATGCTGAAGAATTAGCTACAAAGACGTTGCCTTATTCTGGAATGGAACCAAGAACAAAGAAGTGCCTACAAAGCCAAGAAATAATTTGTTCTTCCAAGTTTGCTCCAAAGTAACAAGGCAGATCTCATCCATTCTGTGGTAGATTCTTTCAGAGTCAGACAGCAAAATCATGACATAGACTAGTAAGACTGGAAAGGATAGAATATACACTGATCAGCCATAACTTTAAATCCACTGATAGGTGAAGGGAATAACAATGATTTTCTGGTGACAATATTGCCTGTCAAGGTGTGGGGGGGGGGGAGTAGCAAGCGAACAGTGAGTTCTTAAAATTGAAGGCTAGATAACTGGGTCCGAGCATCTTAAAAACAGCAGGTCTTGTGGGATGTTCTCAGTATACCTAGCAAAGTGGTCCAAGGAAGGACAATCGGCGAAGTGGCACAAATTGCAGAAAAAGTTACTGCTGACTGTGAATAGAAAGAATACAAAATAAGTAAACCCATTACTACTGTCCTCCTTTGTATTGGCTTTCCATAGTTATACCCTTTGTAACAATTATAACCTTAAAGAGGTTGTCCGTACGAAAAAAATATGTTTAAAATAGGCCAGGTTAGGTAAAAAAAAAACAAACAAACAAAAAATTCATACTCACCTGTCCCCTATGCTCCGGTGTCCTCCCAGCGTGGTCCGGTCCGGCTGCTCTGGTGTCTTCTCAAAATGAAACTGCTCACTGGCTGTGACGTCCCGGATCCCTTCTGCTGAAGCCGCTGATTGGCCACACTTGACTGTTGAGGCCAATCAGCAGCCTCAGCAAGAGACCCTGGGACGTCATAGGTGGTGACATCACGTGCCCTTCGCTGAGGCCGCTGATTGACCTCAGCAGTCACGTGCGGCCAAGCCACCAAAAGACAACAGATTGGGTGGACCAGACCGCACTGGGAAGCCGTATTGCTCACATTCCTCGATTCAGTGACAATTCGGCTTTGAATTGAAGACCTGAGAAATCTGACAGAGATGGCTGTCAAACTGTAGACATGTGGTTGATAGGACATGTATCTGTAACAACCCGTCTGCCCATCTTAAAGACTGTTCCTCACCACGCTGAAGAGGGACTGCAGTTTGGCAGCAGAAATATTCCATGGACTGCACAAGAAAAAGGAAAAATACCTTTTCAGACATTTTTTCAGACATTTGTTTTTCCCACCAGATTTCATAACCAGGAGACCACCTAAGTAATAACTTAATATATGCAGAGATTAAGATTGATAGAAATGAATCCGTCTGCATTCAGTATATTACTTTACTATTAGCATCATAAATCACACAGTGAGACATTCACATATAGTTATTGATGTTTTACACACATTGGCTTAAAGTCCTTATAAGAGAATCTTCATATGTTTTTAGTCCTCATATACATGGCCAACTGTGTGGATAGACCCCGTACATGGCCCCAGTCTACATGGGTCAGTATTACAATCAATGGATGTTTTTATTGTTGTCCAGGGGCATTTATATATGTATGCTTAGAAATATACTTTCTATTCTAGTCCGCACTTGTATACATTGTATTATATCTATGGGGGTTAGTAAGCATGCAGCAGTTACTGTAAAGAGGATATGCCACAAAACATATATATCCATGGGATTGAGGCTAAGTTACTGAGCATTCGGATCTGACCACTGAAAACCCCAACAACCCTGAGAATGAGGTTGTTTTACCCTTGTTGTGAATGCAACTACAGAAAAAGCAGCCAAACCCCCTGGTGGACAGAGATGCACCCCTGCTGCCATTCCATTTAAGTGGCGGAGATCGCTGAACTACAGCGCTCAGCTATCTCCATTGAAATGACTATCGCAGAACTGAGGATAAAAATCCCTCATTCTCGTGATCGGTGGGGATCTGAGTGGTTGGACCCCCAACAATCTGCAAATAATCTCCTATCCTTTAAATAGGGAATTACATGAGCAGATGGGAAAACCCTAAAGTTACCTCATTTGTACGCTTGTCAATTATTCCTGTTGCTATTGCCTCTGTTCCTGACTCTGATCGTGTCCCTGACCTTGACTTTGTTACTGGATTACACTCTTTTCTCACCCTTTGGATTCATCACCTGGTACCTGTAGTCCATTCCTGATGCGTAGCCTAAGGGAAGCTATACACATTTGTTAGCAGTCGCTTGACTGTATTCCTTTATGATCTCCTTGGCTCAGCATACAGTATATGACTTCTAAATGGGTTTGGGCAAGAAGCTGCAGCCAGACCCCCCAACTAGAGGCTTATTTCTCCTGGGAACAAAATGATCAAGCATACTGAATTTCATCATGCCCAACTTTTCATTCCCCCAACACCTGCAATCGGAACATAGTTTGGACACCACTAAAGATGAGTGAACCTATTCGTAACAAGCTGGGGTTTCGGAATTAACCAAACCAAAGCTTTTGGGGTTCAGCACTCACAAATTACTATTCTCCCCTGGCATCTCATAATACTCACCTTCCATCTCCTGAGGCCTGTGATTGAGTCTCACCATGCTAAGTGGTCCTGCGATGCCTGTGACATTACCCAGGAGGCCAGAAGAGACCGTAAGACAACTGAAGAGAACCCAGGGCACTGCGAAGGAGCTCAGGAGCGGTGAGGGAAAGGGAGTATCAGCATTTATTCTGATAAGTTTCTGCACCTCTCTGCTTATTATAGCCAGGAGTCTGAAGATTGTATAATGATAGCACTTTTGGTTTGGATCGAAGTTAGTCCAAAACTAGACAAGCCGATGATCTTGCGAGGTTCGCCCATCTCTAGATGCCACCATACACATTACATGGTAGGTTCAGACAACATTCAATGTATCTGATCAGCTAATTTTCATTCTCGTCTCTCCAAATCCTTCGATAAAAGTTACCATTTCAATCCATTATTCGTTACTACTTTTAGACCTCGGAGAATATCTAAAACAATGAACTTTGTAAACTTTTATGAATGCAAATACCTAAAGTGTGCAGACATGCGGTATCCATGCTCCGACATACAGGGTACTAATGCTGTGGAAGTGTAAAAATCTAATAATTGCAGAGTAGAGGATTAGGAGACGACTTCCAAGAAGAAAAATAAGGCCGAGGTTATTGCTTTTATCATTCTAATCAATTATGTATGGTGGAAACATACACACTGAAGAGTTGGCTCTCCAATGAGGTTATTTGCGGAGCTGCCTCTCAGCAGGTTTCCTTAAGACTGAAGATCAAAAGGCTATGAAGCCGGCTAAGCATCAGCTCCCTGTTTCCAGTTATATTATCTGAGATGGATGAACATTTCACAACTGAAAATTGACACATAGCAAGACAGTCGCTGGGAAGCCTTGATGGACTGCGCCTCCGTATTTATTTTTAATGGAGATATGTATTAGATGTCAGGCACATAATGGCGGCTGATAATGAATGAATCATTATTATGGGGTTGTATTATATAAACTCACAAGGAACTTGGTTTGCAGACATGCTGTAAATGATTAAATAATATAGTAAAACGTATTGAGAGACACCAGAGATACAATGTATATACAATGACACCGCATTGTGATCCATGATAGGACATGTATGATTTACATAACTGCACGTGACAACCATTCTAGTATACATTATAGCTGTACTTAAAGGGGTATATCCATATTAGGCACCAGGATATGCCATAAATAGGGATATGTGAACCAATTCCATTAGAACACGATTCAGCCCGAATTTTCCAAAAGTTTGAGTTCAACCCAAAAGTTTTGGAATTCATCATCTAAGAAATACTATTATATTTTCGGGTCTCCTTAGACGTTAGAATACAATAACTGGAGATCCAGGGGAGGTGAGTAAAAATAATAAACACTTAGACTAACCTTGCATCCCCTCTCCTGTGTATTCTTGCAGATTCTGGCGATCCCCAGGCGTCCTCCAGTCCTCTTCCAGGCTCTGGCTGATGTCTCATGCCCCCAGGGACACCTCTGAAGCCTGTCATTGTGTATGTATCTCTGCTATCTGTTTTGGACTCCGTTCGTCTGCCATGTGTGTACCACTGCCTCTTGTCCTGGCCTCCAGGTCTTCTGCTAGGATCTTCTGTTGTATGTTCTTCTGCTGTCATGGTCGCTGGGTCTTCTGCTGTGGACTTCTCCTCTCTGGAGCAACCAGTGCTAGTGCAGTTGCTCACTGAAGCTGGGGCAATACCCTTTAGCTTGTCTGCGCATACACAGGTCTGGGGTGAATGCGCATTGAAGTTGAGGTGAACAACATGCTGGTAGTATAGGAACTGGGCAAGTTTAGACTTTTTTATTAAAAATATACCTTGGCATGGACAGCAAGAGTTTAGAGAGATAGGGAACACTAAATTATCCATCTATAAGGACCTGCTGATGGTTCTTTGCTCCAAATTCACAGGCACCCTTCATGTTTTCATAACTCTATAATGCAGGTGAAGGGAGCAAACGTTGCAATATACTTCACTAAAGAAAAGCATCTGTGTCTTTAAGTATTACTCCTGTCTGTAATTCCTGAGTGATTTTATCCTGTACACAAAGCAGATCAGTTTGCAATGCAGTCTATGGAGAGGGGAGAGGGAGGAGGAGGAGCAGAAGGAGAAAGGCAGAGATTTGGGGCCATCTGCACCACTAAATGAGTCATTTCTGTCCACAGAAGGCTGGATAGAAATTCCGGATAACCAAAACGTGTTGTGAAAGAAAACTGTCTCTCTGTAGTTAAGATGTCTCTCATTACACATTTTTATTTTTAATTGTAGGAGATCCTTGAAAATAACTCTTATTTTGCAGTACCCAGAAAGTATCCCAGAGAGTTGTCATCATTACAGACCAAAGGAACAAATAATGTCGTCTGCTTCACAGAAGAGTGACTCTCCATTAGAGATGCACAAGCCTTATCCATTGTTAATGATGACTTTGTATTTAGGATACATGCGGCTGAAAGAGTCTTTCACAATGTTGACACACCTCAAACACAGGAGCTTATTTTAACTTTACCTAACAAATGTTCTTAAGATATTAACAGCCTGAAATGGCAGCGAGCCAAAAAGATTTCAGTTAAAGAACTTGCAAATGCTACAAAACTAGGATTTTCTCTAAGCTGAGGCATTATGAAAGCAATCATCAGATCCTGTGTGCCGATGTGATTTTGTCTATGTCCTTTATTTAGAAATGAGAAAATAATTGGGAAATCAAAAATCAGTGGCTAATGACATCTGTGCCCGAGTACCAAGGCCATACAAAAACAGCCGCTAACAAAGTGAACTATAGATAGTAACTGTATAGAGTAGCACATGAGAAAAATACAAGAAAACACCATCACACAGCAACCAAACCAGAAGATGCAAAATAACACTGACATAATAGCTTAGAGCACTAAACATAAAAAAATCCCCCCCCCCATCTACAAAGTGCTGAACGCCAATCATGGACATAGTCAAGTAGAAGTTGGGAGTGAATGAAAGGTTGTCCGATGTCTCAAAGTATTGGGATGGGCTAAATGTATACTGTATATTGTTTTCTGTGCTGTGATTGCAGTTTACATAATGACCTTTTCAGAAACGGTATTCCTGTGTTATGATATTATCCTTATCCATGGACTATGACATTATTAATATATATATTGTCCTTGTCTGTGTACTGTAACTTTACTGTTTAGTATCCTGATTTTGATGTTATTGTATTTATTATCTTACTGTGACTGTATTGTCCTACTGTGACATCACTGTGTATTATCCCTGTACTGTGACATTACTGTGTGTATTATCCCTGTACTGTGACATCACTGTGTGTATTATCCCTGTACTGTGACATCACTGTGTATTATTTCTGTACTGTGACATCACTGTGTGTATTGTCTTTGTACTGTGACATCACTGTGTATATTATCCCTGTGTTGTGACATCACTGTGTGTAATAGCCCTGTACTGTGACATCACTGTGTGTATTATCCCTGTACTGTGACATCACTGTGTATTATTTCTGTACTGTGACATCACTGTGTGTATTGTCTTTGTACTGTGACATCACTGTGTATATTATCCCTGTGTTGTGACATCACTGTGTGTAATAGCCCTGTACTGTGACATCACTGTGTGTATTATCCCTGTACTGTGACATCACTGTGTGTATTATCTCTGTACTGTGACATCACTGTGTGTATAGTATCCCTGTACTGTGACATCATTGTGTATATTATCCCTGTACTGTGACATCACTGTGTGTATTATCCCCGTACTGTGACCTCGCTTTGTTTATTATCTTTGTGCTGTGACATCACTGTGTGTATTATATCTATACTGTGACATCACTATGCATATTATCTATGTACTGTGACATCACTGTATGTATTATCCCTGTACTGTGACATCACTGTGTGTTTTATCCCTGTACTGTGACATCACTGTGTATATTATCCCTGTACTGTGACATCACTGTGTGTATTATCTCTGTACTGTGACATCACTGTGTGTATTATCCCTGTACTGTGACATCACTGTGTATTATTTCTGTACTGTGACATCACTGTGTGTATTATCTCTGTACTGTGACATCACTGTGTATTATTTCTGTACTGTGACATCACTGTGTATTATTTCTGTACTGTGACATCACTGTGTATATTATCCCTGTACTGTGACATCACTGTGTGTATTATCCCTGTACTGTGACATCACTGTGTACATTATCCCTGTACTGTGACATCACTGTGTATATTATCCCTGTACTGTGACATCACTGTGTATTATCCCTGTTCTGTGACATTACTGTGTGTATTATACCTGTACTGAGACATCACTGTGTTATTATCCCTGTACTGTGACATCACTGTGTGTATTATCTCTGTACTGTGACATCACTGTCTATATTATCCCTGCACTGTGACATCACTGTGTATATTATCCCTATACTGTGATATCACTGTGTATATTATCTCTGTACTGTGACATCACTGTGTGTATTATCCCTGTACTGTGACATCACTGTGTATTATCCCTGTTCTGTGACATCACTGTGTGTATTATACCTGTACTGAGACATCACTGTGTATATTATCCCTGTACTGTGACATCACTGTGTATTATCCCTGTTCTGAGACATCACTGTGTGTATTATACCTGTACTGAGACATCACTGTGTGTATTATCCCTGTACTGTGACATCACTGTGTGTATTATCTCTGTACTGTGACATCACTGTCTATATTATCCCTGTACTGTGACATCACTGTGTATATTATCCCTGTACTGTGACATCACTGTGTGTATTATCTCTGTACTGTGACATCACTGTCTATATTATCCCTGTACTGTGACATCACTGTGTATATTATCCCTGTACTGTGACATCACTGTGTATATTATCTCTGTACTGTGACATCACTGTGTGTATTATCCCTGTACTGTGACATCACTATGTATATTATCCCTGTACTGTGACATCACTGTGTGTATTATCCCTGTACTGTGACATCACTGTGTGTATTATCTCTGTACTGTAACATCACTGTGTGTATTATCCCTGTACTGTGACATCACTGTGTGTATTATCCCTGTACTGTGACATCACTGTGTGTATTATCTCTGTACTGTGACATCACTGTGTGTATTATCTCTGTACTGTGACATCACTGTGTGTATTATCCCTGTACTGTGACATCACTGTGTATTATTTCTGTACTGTGACATCACTGTGTGTATTATCTCTGTACTGTGACATCACTGTGTATTATTTCTGTACTGTGACATCACTGTGTATTATTTCTGTACTGTGACATCACTGTGTATATTATCCCTGTACTGTGACATCACTGTGTGTATTATCCCTGTACTGTGACATCACTGTGTATATTATCCCTGTACTGTGACATCACTGTGTATTATCCCTGTTCTGTGACATTACTGTGTGTATTATACCTGTACTGAGACATCACTGTGTTATTATCCCTGTACTGTGACATCACTGTGTGTATTATCTCTGTACTGTGACATCACTGTCTATATTATCCCTGCACTGTGACATCACTGTGTATATTATCCCTATACTGTGATATCACTATGTATATTATCTCTGTACTGTGACATCACTGTGTGTATTATCCCTGTACTGTGACATCACTGTGTATTATCCCTGTTCTGTGACATCACTGTGTGTATTATACCTGTACTGAGACATCACTGTGTATATTATCCCTGTACTGTGACATCACTGTGTATTATCCCTGTTCTGAGACATCACTGTGTGTATTATACCTGTACTGAGACATCACTGTGTGTATTATCCCTGTACTGTGACATCACTGTGTGTATTATCCCTGTACTGTGACATCACTGTGTGTATTATCCCTGTACTGTGACATCACTGTGTGTATTATCTCTGTACTGTGACATCACTGTCTATATTATCTCTGTACTGTGACATCACTGTGTATATTATCCCTGTACTGTGACATCACTGTGTGTATTATCTCTGTACTGTGACATCACTGTCTATATTATCCCTGTACTGTGACATCACTGTGTATATTATCCCTGTACTGTGACATCACTGTGTATATTATCTCTGTACTGTGACATCACTGTGTGTATTATCCCTGTGCTGTGACATCACTATGTATATTATCCCTGTACTGTGACATCACTATGTATATTATCCCTGTACTGTGACATCACTATGTATATTATCCCTGTACTGTGACATCACTATGTATATTATCCCTGTACTGTGACATCACTATGTATATTATCCCTGTACTGTGTGTATCTTTCGTTTTGCATTATGAACACGATATAAAGTCATTTCATTTTCTGAACTTGCTCCTAGAGGAGGTCCTGGTGGAGTAAGACCCCATTCCAGCTTTTGCTAGTGGCCCCATAGTCACTTGTTACACCCTTGTATATATATATATATATATATGTAACCGAATACATTTTATACTTTCCTCCTTGAGACACCGATGATCCTCATTTATCTCTCTTGAGGAGTATTATAAAAATTTCTTAATTACAATATGTATGAAAAACATTATATATATCAATAAACCTGGGCTGGAATACAGAACTATAAAATTATTATTGGTGTGTGGAGCAGAAAGGTCATGGGAAAATAAGTCATTTATAGATAACTATATTTTAAATATCTCCGTCTCTCCCTACATGAATATAATTATAGACTAAGCCATGAATAAATGGTCTGTATTGTGCCCAAGTTTTATCTCGAGCAGGAAGCAGCTTGATTTACTTATTCATACACTTGTTTTTTTTATAATTACAATAAAACACTTCATATCTAGTATCTTGCACAGCTAGATACATGGAGAGGATTTAGTTGCATGGCCCCGTGCCTGCCAAATCAACTGTATGGAAATCTAGGACACATTGAACTAGGTATCTCCATTGGAAAAGTTAAGTGCGTTAACAAAGGCGTAATTCAGTGTCCGATTAAGAGACTTTTTTTTTTCTTGGCAAACGACAATAGATGTCTTTATATAAAGTAATGGACAGCACTGATAGACAATGCACATTTAAAGGGTATGTTCACTTTTTGATACTGTTTTATAATTTGCATATAAAGTTGATTACTTTATTACTGTAAATATATGATATGACACAGCGTGTTTGGATTCTGAGTTACAGCCTTTATTATAGTCCAGAGCTGCGGCCACAATTCTGTAGGCTTCAGAGCTGAAATTACATATATTACATGCACTCTTGTGCCTTTGGTTTTTCTTTTCCTTTGCCTTTTTAATACTTTACATTGTGGGTAATGCAATAATCCCCAGAGCTTTGTGCACCAGTCCTAATGCATTTGTGCATTGGTGCAAGACCCACCAGAATTATTAAGATGGACGTCCCGTATGCCAGAAAGGAATTTTACATGATTCAGGGGCTGGTATAGATTTCTGACATGACACACTGGGTTATAGTAAATCTGAAGGGTCTCCCCACCCTGCCCCATCTAGATTCCTTCCTCTTTCCACCAATTGGTTGAAAAACCAAAAAGGAAAAGTCACAATTTTTGCTAAATACCCATCACAGGCATAACTTGAGACTCCTAGGCCCAAGTCCAGAATCTGTAATGGGGCCCCTACCTACCTTGCGTTTTTTAGGATAGTGGTATCATTTTTGTGGCAGAGGGATCTTTGGGGCCCCCTCAGGATCCAGGGTATTGGTTGCTACTGCGGCATCGTCTATAGCTAAGCCCCTGATACCCATGTTCATGCAACAAACAATTGTGACTTTTCATGTTTTGTATGCCCTAAAACTGTGCCTATTTTTCTAATTTTTACACCAGGCTCGTCGCTTTGCTTTTTTGTTGGGAAAAGTGTGTGTGGTTTATCTGGAGTAACATTTTCTGACTTATTTATAACGTGTGCCTTTAAAAAAAAATAAAAAAATTAAAAAAGGAGCAAAAAGGTATAAATGTATTCTACTACATGGACAGCTTTAATATCCAAAATACCTGACAGTAGTGGAATCACAACCTCATCTAGAGGAGAATTTATGTAAGATTTATTACCCTTTGTGCACTTTGTTTTTTGCAAAATAGGTGCATGGTAAAAAAAAAGTCACATAAAGACATAAAGACATAAAAGAGACACAAATATTATATTCCCCGGTGTCTACACAGAGCTTGTGCTGGGGACTTGTATTATGGAAATAATGAGCGCTGATCTGATGTAGGAACTGCCCCAGGTAAATTGTAGGAGCTCAAGGGATATTTTGAGGGTTTTATAACAATACGCTTAGAAACTTATTAGAAGAAAGACAGACAGATAGATAGATAATCTTTAGATAAATAGATAGATAGATAGAGGCAGACAGCTAGATAGATAGATAGATAGTTACGGAATTGCCTGTTGAGCAATTCCTCAGTCCTGCTTCTGAAACCAGGAAGGAAGAGAATGACAGAGACAGTGAGCCCAAGGCTGAACCCTCCCCTGTCCCTGCCTAGTTGCCTGAACTGTCCTAGATGACAGACAACAACTGGGCGGCAATCCCTTCTTAAGATAAGTGTACACAGAAAAGGACAAGAGAAACAACACAGAAGCAGAGTCAGCAATCCGAGATCAAACCAGAGAGACAAACAGCACCAAATCGAAATCCTAGAGAATATGAATACAGGTAACAAAACAGGAAAAGAAGCGCTTAGCAAGGGACAAGTCTCATTAGCCAGCAACCATGTGTGAGCAGATGACCTGTTTATAGGAAGTCCAGAAACTGCCCCAGACTTGATTGATAGATAGGCTGTCAATCACACAGGCAAAGCTAAGATTAACTATTTGAGGAGTGGAGGGAAAAAAAGGTGCAGGAGATGGGTGTGGTGGAAAATCAATTACAGAGAAGAGCTGTGTTCAGACAGAGCAACAAGAATCCTAAGCAAGGAATCAAAACTGAACATGCCTCCTGCGCCGCAGCGTGTGAGTGGATGGCACAGAAGTTTGAACGGACGTAACATAGATAGAAAGATGGAAAGAGTGGTAGATAGACAAGTGCAGATGTCCAAAGAGGCGCAATACAAGATATTCCATAATTACCCCATGTTCAAATATGGACTAAAATATCTTTTAGTACACAATGTGCTTTAAGCAACCACTTCTCTAGCACTTTTTCACTAGATTGGTCACTGGATAATCTAGGGCAATGACTACTATAAATCTTGTATATGATGATTTTCATAATAATCTGCATAATAAGGAGGATATACACATACTGTATATTGTATATTTGTAGTAGATATTCAGGACACCATGAAATAGAAATAAAGGCATTTTTTCTGATCACTAAGCACATCCTAAGGATTTGTCATGTTGTTTTATCCCTGTTTGTGAAGAGGCATCTGTGTATCTATCTATCTATCTATCTATCTATCTATCTATCTATCTATCTCATCTATTTATCTATCTATCTATCTATCTATCTATCTATCTATCTATCTATCTATCTCAGATTGGTGCAAATCTCTAGGATCTCGCTATAAATCTATATAAACTATATAACACAAAATTAACAGAACTCCTGATTTAGCAAGAAATAGATGATGGCTATTTTATTCCATGTGCCACGTGTATCCATCCACAATTATCCATTATCAGGGCTCAGTAGTGATTGTTACCACTGCACCCCTATAGTTACACTCCTATCTGTCCATTATTTAATGATTTATCTATCTAATATTATCTATCTATCTATCTATGGATCTCATATGCTTTGTATATTTTACCTTTTTCATAAGTATTGTAAAACATTATGTGAGAGCCAAGGAATATACTTTATACAAAGTGTTGGCTAAATATTCTATAAAGGCAAAATGTTGTACAATAATTGTATGTGTGAAAAGCTGTGTAACAGGTTCCTTGGTGTTGCTGGTGTTTGCTTTGGCTGACTGTGATATTATTCTTGCAAAGATGACAGGAAGCAGAACTCCTACTATTTATCTGGACATATAAATGTAATCTATCCAATGTATGTCTGTATATCTGCCTGTATCAATCTAGTGTTAGATACTAGGTACTATCTATCTAATGTTAGATACTAGGTACTGTATATATAGCATTAGATACTAAATAGTATCTGTCTAGTGTTACATACTAGGTACTATCTATACAGTGTTAGATACCAGGTACTATCTATACAGTGTTAGATACTAGGTACTATCTATACAGTGTTAGATACTAGGTACTGTCTATGTAGTGTTAGATACTAGGTACTATCTATACAGTGTTAGATACTAGGTACTATCTATACAGTGTTAGATACTAGGTACTATCTATACAGTGTTAGATACCAGGTACTATCTATACAGTGTTAGATACCAGGTACTATCTATACAGTGTTAGATACTAGGTACTATCTATGTAGTGTTAGATACTAGGTACTGTCTATGTAGTGTTAGATACTAGGTACTATCTATACAGTGTTAGATACTAGGTACTATCTATACAGTGTTAGATACCAGGTACTATCTATACAGTGTTACATACTAGGTACTATCTATATAGTGTTAGATACTAGGTACTATCCATATAGTGTTAGATACTAGGTACTATCTATATAGTGTTAGATACCAGGTACTATCTATACAGTGTTAGATACTAGGTACTATCTATACAGTGTTAGATACCAGGTACTATCTATACAGTGTTAGATACTAGGTACTGTCTATATAGTGTTAGATACCAGGTACTATCTATACAGTGTTAGATACTAGGTACTGTCTATATAGTGTTAGATACCAGGTACTATCTATACAGTGTTAGATACTAGGTACTGTCTATATAGTGTTAGATACCAGGTACTATCTATACAGTGTTAGGTACTAGGTACTATCTATACAGTGTTAGATACTACAGTCATGGCCAAAAGTTTTGAGAATGATACAAATATTAATTTTTACAAAGTCTACTGCTTCAGTTTTTCTAATGGCAATTTGCATATACTCCAGAATGTTATAAAGAGTGATCAGCTTAACAGCAATTACTTGCAAAGTCAATATTTGCCTAGAAAATGAACTTTATCCCCCAAAACACATTTCAACATCATTGCAGCCCTGCCTTAAAAGGACCACCTAACATCGTTTCAGTGATTGCTCCATTAACACAGGTGTGGGTGTTGATGAGGACAGGGCTGGAGATCAATCTGTCATGATTAAGTAAGAATGACACCACTGGACACTTTAAAAGGAGGCTGGTGCTTGCCATCATTGTTTCTCTTCTGTTAACCATGGTTATCTCTAAAGAAACATGTGCAGTCATCATTGCACTGCACAAAAATGGCCTAACTGGGAAGAGTATTGCAGCTAGAAAGATTGCACCTCAGTCAACAATCTATCGCATCATCAAGAACTTCAAGGAGAGAGGTTCCATTGGTGCCAAAAAGGCTCCAGGGCGCCCAAGAAAGACCAGCAAGCGGCAGGACCGTCTCTTAAAAGTGTTTCAGCTGCGGGATCGGGCTACCAGCAGTGCAGAGCTTGCTGAGGAATGGCAGCAGGCAGGTGTGAGTGCATCTGCACGCACTGTGAGGTGGAGACTCTTGGAGCAAGGCCTGGTCTCAAGGAGGGCAGCAAAGAAGCCACTTCTCTCCAGAAAAAACATCAGGGACAGACTGATATTCTGCAAAAGGTACAGGGAGTGGACTGCTGAGGACTGGGGTAAAGTCATTTTCTCTGCTGAATCCCCTTTTCGATTGTTTGGAACATCTGGAAAACAGCTTATTCGGAGAAGAAGAGGTGAGCGCTACCACCAGTCTTGTCTCATGCCAACTGTAAAGCATCCTGAAACCATTCATGTGTGGGGTTGCTTCTCAGCCAAGGGAATCGGCTCTCTCACAGTCTTGCCTAAAAACACAGCCATGAATGAAGAATGGTACCAGAATGTCCTCCAAGAGCAACTTCTCCCAACCGTCCAAGAGCAGTTTGGCGCTCAACAATGCCTTTTCCAGCATGATGGAGCACCTTGCCATAAAGCAAAGGTGATAACTAAATGGCTCAGGGAACAAAACATAGAGATTTTGGGTCCATGGCCTGGAGACTCCCCAGATCTTAATCCCATTGAGAACTTGTGGTCAATCATCAAGAGACGGGTGGACAAACAAAAACCAACAAATTCAGACAAAATTAAAGCATTGATTCTGCAAGAATGGACTGCTATCAGTCAGGATTTGGTCCAGAAGTTGATTGAGAGCATGCCAGGGAGAATTGCAGAGGTCCTGAAGAAGAAGGGTCAACACTGCAAATATTGACTTGCTGCATTAACTCATTCTAACTGTCAATATAAGCTTCTGTTACTCATAATATGAATGCAATTATATTTCTGTATGTGATAAAAACATCTGACAAACACACAAAAACCAGAGGGCAGCAGATCATGTGAAAATATAATATTTGTGTCATTCTCAAAACTTTTGGCCATGACTGTAGGTACTGTCTATATAGTGTTAGATACTAGGTACTATCTATACAGTGTTACATACTAGGTACTATCTATATAGTGTTAGATACTAGGTACTATCCATATAGTGTTAGATACTAGGTACTATCTATATAGTGTTAGATACCAGGTACTATCTATACAGTGTTAGATACTAGGTACTGTCTATGTAGTGTTAGATACTAGGTACTGTCTATATAGTGTTAGATACTAGGTACTGTCTATATAGTGTTAGATACTAGGTACTATCTATACAGTGTTAGATACTAGGTACTATCTATACAGTGTTAGATACTAGGTACTATCTATACAGTGTTAGATACCAGGTACTATCTATACAGTGTTAGATACCAGGTACTATCTATACAGTGTTAGATACTAGGTACTGTCTATGTAGTGTTAGATACTAGGTACTATCTATACAGTGTTAGATACTAGGTACTATCTGTACAGTGTTAGATACCAGGTACTATCTATACAGTGTTAGATACTAGGTACTGTCTATGTAGTGTTAGATACTAGGTAGTGTCTATGTAGTGTTAGATACCAGGTAGTGTCTATGTAGTGTTAGATACTAGGTACTGTCTATGTAGTGTTAGATACTAGGTAGTGTCTATGTAGTGTTAGATACTGGGTACTATCAATCAAGTGTTAGACACTAGAGACTATATATTTAGTGTTAGATACTAAGTTAGTATCTGTCTAGTGTTAGATACTAGGTACTATCTATGTAATGTTAGATACTAGGTACTATCTATAAAGTGTTAGATACCAGGTAATGTCTATCCAGTGTTAGCTACAGGGTAATATCTATCTATCTATCTATTTGTTCCTTCCTCACCCCTGAAACTACAAAAATTCTAGTCTATGCCCTCATAATCTCCCGCTTAGACTACTGTAACACCCTTCTCTATGGCCTCCCAACAAATGCTCTCGCCCCCCTCCAGTCCACCTTAAACTGTGCCGCTCGCTTAATGCACCTCTCCCCCCATTCTTCATCGGCTGCTCCCCTCTGCCAATCCCTTCACTGGCTACCCATCGCCCAGCGAATAGAGTTCAAAATGTTAACACTGACATACAAAGCCATCCACAACCTGTCCCCTCCATATATCTCCGACCTAATCTCCTGCTACCTGCCTACACGTAACCTCCGATCTTCCCAAGACCTTCTCTCTACTCTGCTCTTGGAACTCCATGGAAGTAATATAATGTACAGCACCATGTACTATATACATAGTACCTAGTATCAATCACTATATAGATAGTACCTAGTATCTAACACTAAATAGATAGTACCTAGTATCTAACACTATATGGATAGTACCTAGTATCTAACACTATATAGAGAGTACCTAGTATCTAACACTATATAGATAGTACCTAGTATCTAACACTATATGGATAGTACCTAGTATCTAACAATATATAGATAGTACCTAGTATCTAACACTAAATAGATAGTACCTAGTATCTAACACTATATAGATAGTACCTAGTATCTAACACTATATGGATAGTACCTAGTATCTAACAATATATAGATAGTACCTAGTATCTAACACTAAATAGATAGTACCTAGTATCTAACACTATATGGATAGTACCTAGTATCTAACACTATATAGATAGTACCTAGTATCTAACACTATAGATAGTACCTAGTATCTATCACTATATAGACAGTACCTAGTATCTAACACTATAGATAGTACCTAGTATCTAACAATATATAGAAAGTACCTAGTATTTAACACTAAATAGATAGTACCTAGTATCTAACACTATATAGATAGTACCTAGTATCTAACACTATATGGATAGTACCTAGTATCTAACACTATATAGATAGTACCTAGTATGTAACACTGTATAGATAGTACCTGGTATCTAACACTGTATAGATAGTACCTAGTATCTAACACTGTATAGATAGTACCTAGTATCTAACACTACATAGACAGTACCTAGTATCTAACACTACATAGATAGTACCTGGTATCTAACACTGTATAGATAGTACCTGGTATCTAACACTGTATAGATAGTACCTAGTATCTAACACTGTATAGATAGTACCTAGTATCTAACACTGTATAGATAGTACCTAGTATCTAACACTACATAGACAGTACCTAGTATCTAACACTGTATAGATAGTACCTAGTATCTAACACTGTATAGATAGTACCTGGTATCTAACACTATATGGATAGTACCTAGTATCTAACAATATATAGATAGTACCTAGTATCTATCACTATATAGATAGTACCTAGTATCTATCACTATATAGATAGTACCTAGTATCTAACACTATATGGATAGTACCTAGTATCTAACAATATATAGATAGTACCTAGTATCTAACACTAAATAGATAGTACCTAGTATCTATCACTATATAGATAGTACCTAGTATCTAACACTGTATAGATAGTACCTGGTATCTAACACTATATGGATAGTACCTAGTATCTAACACTATATAGATAGTACCTAGTATCTAACACTATATGGATAGTACTTAGTATCTATCACTATATAGATAGTACCTAGTATCTAACACTATATAGATAGTACCTAGTATCTATCACTATATAGATAGTACCTAGTATCTATCACTATATAGATAGTACCTAGTATCTAACACTATATGGATAGTACCTAGTATCTAACAATATATAGAAAGTACCTAGTATCTAACACTAAATAGATAGTACCTAGTATCTAACACTATATGGATAGTACCTAGTATCTAACAATATATAGATAGTACCTAGTATCTAACACTATATAGATAGTACCTAGTATCTAACACTGTATAGATAGTACCTAGTATCTAACACTATATGGATAGTACCTAGTATCTATCACTATATAGATAGTACCTGGTATCTAACACTATATGGATAGTACCTAGTATCTAACACTTTATAGATAGTACCTAGTATCTATCACTATATAGATAATACCTAGTATCTAACACTATAGACAGTACCTAGTATCTATCACTATATAGACAGTACCTAGTATCTAACACTATATGGATAGTACCTAGTATCTATCACTATATAGATAGTACCTAGTATCTAACACTATATAGATAGTACCTAGTATCTAACACTATATAGATAGTACCTAGTATCTAACACTATATGGATAGTACCTAGTATCTAACACTATATAGATAGTACCTAGTGCTATCTATCTATCGAGAGAGGAAACAGACACATGCTAATACATCTAAGTAGCAAGTTTCTATTTTACCCCAGGTGTTTATATACATCAATACAGGTCAGTATTTCTCAGCACATATCTGCTTCTTCTCTTTAAGACAGGACATCAATCAATCAGCCCCTGACTAATCAGCTGTTTGATTATGCTGCAGCATTCTGCAGCGCTGTGCTGTACAATTGTATAGTGGCTGTGCTTGGTATTGCAGCTCAGCCCGTTCACTTGAATGGGTCTGAGCTGCAATCAGGCCATGTGACTGATGAATGTGATGTCACATGGCCTGTGAAGCAAAATTGGTGTTCAGGGAGCACCACTGGCACTTCAAACTGTGGATCTTTGGAGGTCCTGGGTGTCAGACCCCCTCGGATCTTCCATTGATGACTTATCCTAAGGATAGGTCATCAATTAAAAAGTCCTGGAAATCCCTTTAAGGGTATATCTTCTTTACACACTGTATATAGTCCAGCACTACATTCTTATCATGTCTATGTCTGTACTTGTATTGCTGAATTTCTGGGACCATCATCTATTGCTGTGCCCGCTTCTTATATAAGTACGAGCCCTATCGGGGCTCTAGTTCTTCAGGCTGGTTGAACCATTTAGAAATTAAATGAGGAATTGACTCTAAGCTTCAGGCTGTTTACGCACCAGTTGAGCTACAGAAGCAAAAATGTGTTTTCTTTTCATTGCGATTTTCATATCTTGGTTTCACTTCAATCCATTATTAAGAAAACAGAAGATGTGAGTTAAAAAGGACAATTATACATAACAGGATTCCTCGTGCCATAGTAAAATACATCTGAAGGCAGAAACCAACAGGCTGGGAGAAGCTGATTAATTTTTCAAGAACTAATGCAATTTTGCACCAGTGTATCTGTACCTAGAGAATTATGTGATATTTTCTATGATAAAGCGGCAAAGACTTGTTACAAAATTGGAATTCCCTACAAAAGAAGATAAATGAATTGTTTGAGTTCTGGTTTATGTGTTTAACACTCATTTAAAGGTATCTGAATCATTTCCCTTGATATTGCACAGGATACAGTGTTAGCACATACAAACCCATCTAGACGCACATCCATGCTGCCTATCAAAGGAAATGTTACTTTGGAGTAACTGTGCATAATTATACATTTATTTCCTATAATATCCATGTCTATGCATTTCTTATCTTATTCTTCTGCTTTTATCCCCTTTTATGAATCATACCCCTTCAAGGGAATAACTGAAGAAAGAGAAACATTATGGTACAGACATATATTGCATGTATTTATACTTGGGACTGAATACATTGACTAAATAATGTAGCTATACAGTATTGAAATAATACCACCATGCAGTGCCCAGTGGATAAAAATAATAGTGTTATACAGTTCTCTGATATGATAACCATGTAATATTGCTGTGCATTATGTACATAATTGTGTCAAATAGTGCTCCACCATTGTGCCATAAAGTGTCCAAATAACATATAATTTAAAATATTACTGCCATACACTGCAAAATCATATTGCTATGCAATGCCCAAATGTCCATATAATAGGAAAATTGGGCCCACATTCATTAAAGCAACACATTACATTTTTTTTTAGCTGTGTAAGGTGGTCATTGAAGTAGATTCAAAATATGTTAATGCTAAAGCTGTCACCCATGTCTAGTACCTTTACACATATCTAGTATCTGTACCCATGTCTAGTACCTATACACATATCTAGTACCTGTAGCCATGTCTAGTACCTATACACATATCTAGTACCTGTAGCCATCTCTAGTGCCTGTACACATATCTAGTACCTGTATCCATGTCTAGTGCCTGTACACATATCTAGTACCTGTATCCATGTCTAGTGCCTGTACACATATCTAGTACCTGTAGCCATGTCTAGTGCCTGTACACATATCTAGTACCTGTATCCATGTCTAGTGCCTATACACATATCTAGTACCTGTAGCCATGTCTAGTACCTATACACATATTTAGTACCTGTATCCATGTCTAGTGCCTGTACACATATCTAGTACCTGTAGCCATGTCTAGTACCTGTACACATATCTAGTATCTGTACCCATGTCTAGTGCCGATACACATATCTAGTACCTGTAGCCATGTCTAGTGCCTGTACACATATCTAGTACCTGCATCCATGTCTAGTGCCTGTACACATATCTAGTACCTGTAGCCATGTCTAGTACCTGTACACATATCTAGTATCTGTACCCATGTCTAGTACCTGTACCCATATCTAGTACCTGTAGCCATGTCTAGTATCTGTGCACATATCTAGTACATGTATCCATGTCTATTACCTCTGGACATATCTAGTACGTGTAGGAATGTACACCTACACGTGTACAAATATTGTACCTGTACAAATATCTAGTACTTGTACCCATATCTAGTATATGTACCATTGCCTATTTCTCGTTTCTTTAAAACACTGTAGAGCTAATAATAAAATGAACCTTCCAGGATTTTAAACTGTGAGGATGATGGCACCACAGGTTATATATTTATTTGTGTGTGAGAGAGAGAGAGAGAGAGAGAGAGAGAGTGAGAGCAATGTTGGACATAAAAGAAAGCATTGGGTGTCTCTGGGCATATTTCAAATCACTGTCTTCCACAGCATCAACATGCTACTCTACTGCTGTATAATTTGTTTTATAATGGACACAGGGTGTTCTACTCTACTTTTAGAGTACAAAACAAATCTTTGCCTACAACTAGCTACAACTCTGTCTAGCAAGGTCCTTTCTAACATAATCATAAGTGTACAAGTCACTGCCTCCCACAACATCAACATAATCCTCTACTGCTGCAGTGACCTTTATAGTAGACACAGGTCATTGTACTTACTTTAGGATACACAAATAAATCTTTACATTGATAATGGAAAGTCTAGCTAAAACTCTATCTAACCATGCCCTTACTAAAATAATCATACAGTGCTGACCAAAAGTATTGGCACCCCTGAAATTCTGTCAGATAATACTCAATTTCTTCCAGAAAATGATTGCAATCACAAATGCTTTGGTAATAATATCTTCATTTAATTTGTCTTCAATGGAAAACCACAAAAAGAATTGTCAAAAAGCCAAATTGGATATAATTCCACACCAAACATAAAAAAGGGGGTGGACAAAAGTATTGGCACCCTTTGAAAAATCAGGTGATGCTTCTCTAATTTGTGTAATTAACAGTACCTGTTACTTACCTGTGGCACATAACAGGTGGTGGCAATAACTAAATCACACTTGCAGCCAGTTGAAATGGATTAAAGTTGACTCAACCTCTGTCCTGTGTCCTTGTGTGTACCACATTGAGCATGGAGAAAAGAAAGAAGACCAAAGAACTGTCTGAGGACTTGAGAAGCAAAATTGTGAGGAAGCATGAGCAATCTCAAGGCTACAAGTCCATCTCCAAAGACCTGAATGTTCCTGTGTCTACCGTGCGCAGTGTCATCAAGAAGTTTAAAGCCCATGGCACTGTGGCTAACCTCCCTAGATGTGGACGGAAAAGAAAAATTGAGAGATTTCAACAAAAGATTGTGCGGATGGTGGCTAAAGAACCTCGACTAACATCCAAACAAGTTCTAGCTGCCCTGCAGTCCGAGGGTACAACAGTGTCAACCCGTACTATCCATTGGCATCTGAATGAAAAGGGACTCTATGGTAGGATACCCAGGAAGACCCCACTTCTGACCCAGAGACATAAAAAAGCCAGGCTGGAGTTTGCCAAAACTTACCTGAGAAAGCCAAAAACTTTTTGGAAGAATGTTCTCTGGTCAGATGAGACAAAAGTAGAGCTTTTTGGGAAAAGGCATCAACATAGAGTTTACAGGAAAAAAAAAGAGGCCTTCAAAGAAAGAACACGGTCCCTACAGTCAAACATGGCGGAGGTTCCCTGATGTTTTGGGGTTGCTTTGCTGCCTCTGGCACTGGACTGCTTGACCGTGTGCATGGCATTATGAAGTCTGAAGACTACCAACAAATTCTGCAGCATAATGTAGGGCCCAGTGTGAGAAAGCTGGGTCTCCCTCAGAGGTCATGGGTCTTCCAGCAGGACAATGACCCAAAACACACTTCAAAAAGCACTAGAAAATGGTTTGAGAGAAAGCACTGGAGACTTCTAGAGTGGCCAGCAATGAGTCCAGACCTGAATCCCATAGAACACCTGTGGAGAGATCTCAAAATGGCAGTTTGGAGAAGGCACCCTTCAAATCTCAGGGACCTGGAGAAATTTGCCAAAGAAGAATGGTCTAAAATTCCAGCAGAGCATTGTAAGAAACTCATTGATGGTTACCGGAAGCGGTTGTTCGCAGTTATTTTGTCTAAAGGTTGTGCTACCAAGTATTAGGCTGAGGTTGCCAATACTTTTGTCCGGCCCATTTTTGGAGTTTTGTGTAAAATGATCAATGATTTGACTTTTTTTTCATTCTCTTTTGTGTTTTTTCATTGCAAGCAAAATAAATGAAGATATTATTAACAAAGCATTTGTGATTGCAATCATTTTCTGGAAGAAATTGAGTATTATCTGACAGAATTGCAGGGGTGCCAATACTTTTGGCCAGCACTGTAAGTGTGCAAGTCACTGCCTCCCACAACATCAACATACTCCTCTACTGCTGCAGCGACCTTTATAATGGACGCAGGTTATTGTACTCATTTTAGGGTACAAATATTGTATGAAAAAAAGTGAAGACTCCAAGTTTCGGGATAAAGTGACCTCAAACAGTGCAGCAGGTAATGTTTACTTATCTCTTAACATTATTAGCATCTAAGAACCATTCAGTCCTTCCTGAGAAGAGATAACATTTCTTACAATGAAACTTTTTACCCCCCAATAAATACACTGATGTCTTCTATCTTCCCTTTAATTGTGGGTGAAGATAATGAAGGATGACTTGATGTTCTCAAGGATTAATTTCTTGTCTATATATTTATTAAGCAATGCCTAAAACCTATGTCAAACAATGTAAACCGAAACGCTTCTCTTAAAGAGAGACACAAGAGATTAAAGGTAAATCCTTTGATATCTGAGAATCTTGAAGTTGGCTGTCCAAGGAATGAAAGCATAAGGCAAACTTTTACAAACATCCAGGATGAGCCCGAGCGCTGGCGACACTGATCAAACACAGAAATAAAGAATTGCACAGGAACAAATACTTTTTAGACTTCCTGAAAATTGCATTGTTTAATGAGTTTCGGGATTAAACGCTTCAAACAGTAAATATATTTAACTCATTAAATTATGAATAAACAGCCGATGACCTCTGGTGCGCACTAGCTCCAAATTCAGATTAGAGCTTTACTTGTACGGAGCCTTTACAGGACTTCTATATCTACGCCGGTGGCCTCTTTGGAAATTATGTAGACACGTGGCTCCTGGAGTGCAGCATAAAATCAAGTCAGCAAGTGTCCGTGGATCTGATGTGAGTAACTTTGAAGAAGACCTTTCACCACCTTCACCAACTCCGATTCTTTACACCCTTCAAAAACTAAAACTGCTATGGAATCAGTGGATTGTCACCTATTGATGGATTTAAAGAGCTAGAGTTGGTGAAAGGTCCTCTTTAACTGTGCTGTAACATCACTGTACAGTATACGTTATCCCTACGTATAAGGAGTCCAAAATATTCATGTGTAAAGAGGTGCAAATTTCCCAAAATCCATTTTGGACCTGATTTGATCAGATTCAATTAGTTACAAATCAAAATTGCCTCGATTGTCCTAGAAAGTTGTGTATGACACTCTGAGATCATCCAGGACTGGATCCAACTCCTTTCAAGCTCTTTAATGTCAAGACAACATTAGTAATAGCAGAGTGACAGTATTGGTGAAGACATAGGTGTAGAAAAAATGCTGCAGTAAGAATGCTTTCAGAAACAGAAGGGTTAATAGTTTGTTTTTGTCAATGACCAAAATGAAGTGAATGATGAAAAGAGAAATGTAAATCCCATCAATATTTGGTGTGACCTTTGCCCTTTGCCTTCTTCTCGGTACAGACAGTTTTTGGCAGAACTGGGCAGGGAGGTTGTTCCCGCCGCCATCTTCGAGAACTAAGCACAGATCTTCTGTGGATGTAGGCTTGCTCCAATCCTTCTGTCTCTTCATGTCATCCCAGACAGACTGGATGATGATGAGATCAGGGCTATATCTGTGGGGGCCGGATCATCACTTCCAGGACTCCTCCTCCAAAGGACAAAGGTCACACCAAATAGTGATGGGATTTACATTTCTCTTTTCTTCATTCACTTTCCATTTTGTTCCTTGATAAAAATAATCAATTAACCCTTTAATTTCTAAAAGCATTCTTACTATGCAGCATTTTTCCATAGTATTATATATAGCTATATGACTGACGACTCACACCTATAGTCCCTCATAATTGCCAGAGGGGGGGCTCCCTTTGAGGCATTATGGAAAAGCCATTTGGGGTTTTGTTACCCTTTTTTCCTGTCTTCCCATTTGTAAAATGGTGACTTCCATTTTGATCAATTCGTGTGGGACAACTCTCAAAAATTGATTCACCAAAATACAACACTTTTGGGAAATTGGTAATGAATACAATTGGCGCTGAGTCAAAATTGATTCACTCATTTCTAATCATATGCTCTTCATATTCCGAATTTGCTGCAGAAGGAGTTCATGGTACAGTAGAGTGGGGCTCTACTATGGGGACCATCACTACAGCCGCTCATGTATTACATGGTTGACCATTCATTTGAATGGTTGGTATGTAGAGCTATACTTTCAATGCAACAGCCACATCTTCCTCCTGATCATAGGGGGTTACTGGATCCGCCTGAAAAATAACCCAGACAACCTCTTTATCTGAACTGCATAATCCAGCAGAACAGATGATTTTTTTCAATATGGGGAAAAAAATGGATTCTATGATCAGTAGGAAAATTGTAACGAGTGAGACTGGATGTGCTGAAGAAGCTGCCATCATATCTCCTAATTAATGCTACAAACAGTGTTATTACATAGTGTCACACGTATTAGTAGAAACAATTAGAGCACAGTCTATGATTCATAACATATGAATATTTAAAACACAAGGGAATCGGCGCCGCAGAAATCGCTTCCTCATTTAAATGGGATTCACACAGAGTCGGCATCCTATGGGGACTTGTGTGTACAAGGAAATTTCTTAAATGTTTTAATCTAGAAATTCCTTTTTATTAGTTGGAATTCTAAATGAGTTCTGGATTGTATGTAGGACATAGAAAAACTTTGGCTTCATTTCTTATTGGTCATCATTAGAGATGAGCGAATCGAAGCTGACAAAGTGGAATTTGATCCGAATTTCAGGAAATATTCGATTCGCATCAAATCCGGATTTCCTCATGCTTCGTGGCAACGAATTACATTTTGTTCAAAATGGCAGCTGCACGTGTTAGGACATGGGGCAAGGAATTCTGATAATGCGGGATCAGCCACAATGCCATGCGATCAGCCAATCAGCAGCCAGCCCTGTGATGTCACAGCCCTTTAACCCCTTCACGAGCGCCCATGGCATGTTTGACCACTGCATCCAAGGTGTTAAATCCCCCGATTGGTTATGGAGCAGGGTGTTAGCTGTAACTGACACCTAACACCCTGCTCCATAACCGATCAGGGGTTTTAACACCTTGGATGCAGTAGTCAAACATGACCGTGGCACTCAAGGGGTTCCGCCATTTTGCCGCCCACCTACCCACCCCAGCTCTCTGCAGACAGGAAATAGCTGTTTATTCGCCGCGATTTAATTCGGATCGAATAGAATCATATTGGAAAATTCAGCAAAGTTGCCGAATCGAATTTTTGAAAACTTCGCTCCTCTCTAGTCATCATCAAGGAAGGTCCTTGTTGCTTCTATATTCAATTTTAAGGGGTCACTTGTAAGGGGGCTGGCACCTACTTCTAATGCTAGGTTCATACCTTGGAAAGTGAAGAGAAATTGGAGATGATCTTCTGCCTCTCCAGCCCTGTGCATGCAGAGCTTCAGATTTCTGCCATGATTTTGCTCACCGTTTAGCCCCAGACACAGTAGGGTTAACACAACCGAGTATCACGCCGTGGGTTCTGTGGCTGAATCAGCTGCGGAATCTGCAGCAAGATCTGGCATCCTGAAAAAAAGAAGCATCTGTCTTGGCCTCCCGTTGCAGACAATACAGTTGCTGCAGCTGCTGATAAGTATTTTCTCGAGATAACAAAAAACATTTTTTATATTTTTTATATTTTATATATTTATTTATATTTATTTATATTTATATTATATTTATTTATTTAGATTTATTTATATTTATATATTTTATATATTTTTTATATTTTATCCATTCCAACCTAAATTCAGTACCTGATGATTAAGCTCTGCATCGTGTCCTAGATTGTGTCCTGGGGAGAAAATATGTAATTTTAAGTTATTTTCTTTAAGCAATTAAATTTATACAAAACTGATATATTGTGCTGAACAAAGTAATAGATCAAGACTTATGCCCGGTGCCAAGTGCTAGGCAAATACTAAAGAAACTGAGCAAACCTTAATATGGGGATCACAAAGATGACCATAATGAGTTACTTTGCTATTAGTATGATATGATATATCCCTAGGATATTCTTCCCATTCTGATCTGTGGGTCCCCCTCCCGAAGACACCCAACAATCAGGAAAATGAAGGGCAGAAATAGTACTCTTCATGTATCAACCAAGGAGCTGCAACACAGCTCCATTTAAAGGGGGTCCCTGGATTTTTTTTTATAATATATTTAATTTTTGGGATGGCCAAAACCCAACCCCTGCACTAACCAGCTTCTCCGGAATTCTACTTGGTCTTGTGCTATAAAGTATGTCCCCAGATGGCTCCATACATTGTATAGTGGCCAAGCCGTGCTATTACAGCTCAGCTCCCATTCACTTCAGTAGGATCAGAGCTGTATTAATACTACATGGCTTCTCACACTGTACACTACCAGGCCTGGCAGCCGTGTCAAACAGCTGATTGGTGTGGGGGCAGTGTTTTGACCCCCATAGTCAGATATAGTCATACTGTCACAGCTATAGGCCATCAATCCAGGAAATCCCATTAAGTAATGTAGGGAGTATAGGTATGCAGGTAGAGTTAGTAGAGAAGGCGGACATAGACAGCTGAGGGCCCCTGTGCAAGAATGGTTATGGGCCCCTTGTTTTCCAATAGTTCAACACAGAGAACCCCTGTATGTCTCCCGTATCCACCTGTACACCTTGACCATGAAGTTTCTTTAGCTTAGACAATTACCTAGCCAGTAGAGAGTTAATGTAAAAGTGATAGGGCCCCCTGATCTACTGGGCCCCTGTGCAGGTGCATAAGTTGTACCGATGGTATGTCCCCCATGGAGAAGGGCAATGCTAGGAGATCTGAGGACAGGTGGAATCTTGGCAGTTGAAACACCATGAATTAGGAATTGATATCCTATTCTAGTGATATGCTATTCTCTCCTGTAGAGGGAAACACCTGCACCTATGCACTATCCTATTTTATTTCTGATACATGACAGCATAGCTCCTACTATAGCGTATTTCTACAGATTTCAGCTTTGCTGTATTTACCACCCCAGAATAATATAAAGATGTGGCCTAGATTTTAGCAACCTAGATATTCAATCCTAAATATCCATATAGTATTATCTAATAAAGGATCCTCAGGACTTGTCCTAGATTTTCCCAGCTGAAATCATTCTTAAAATATTTGCCGATTCCTGGAATCTACCATTAATATTTGCGCAACCTCACAACAAATTGTGTCAAAAATTGAGAAATTACCATTTGATATATCTAAGACTTTACATGTCAGACGATAACATGTAATGCATGCCTTAAGCCGGGTTCACACTACCGTTTGATTCCGTTATGAAGGTGTCCGTTAACGAAAGAAAAATGGACACCTATCATAACAGACATTAACGGACACTAACTGATGTTAATGTGTCCATTTTTTTAACTGATCCAATTAATGGGTCAGTTAAAAAAAACGGACATATTAGCATCAATTAGTGTCCATTTTTTAACACTGTCCGTTTTTTTTTTTGTTTCTGCTTTCTGAGCATGCGCAGAAAATAAACCGGACATAAAATAACGGACAGTAACTGATGTCTATCAGTTACTGTCCGTTATAAGTCCGTTACCCATAGACTTCAATGTTAAAAAAATAACGGACACTTGCTGTCTGTCAAGAATCCATTTTTCCAAATGGACAAAAAATTCCTGCATGTAGGATTTTATGTCCATGGAAAAAAACGGATTTCTGACAGATTGCGTGTATACGGACACAAACGAACACAATATAAAAACCCATTGAAACAAATGGAAATTTTAACGGATTTCTGACGGGTCAGCTAGTGTCCGATGCTAAATCTTGCAACGGACAATAGCAACGGACTCTACTGGCAGTCATCAACGGTAGTGTGCACGCCCCCCTACATTGCAAAAAATATGGTTAAATGGTTCGTCGTCAGTATCTCATCTGCGGGAATACTGCACAAGGACCCTGCACTGATCTGGCTGCCTCCGGGCACTAGAAGTTATAGCAGTGTGCAGGAGCAGAGCTGAAGTTCCCCAGAGGATGGGACTACAGCTCTGAATAGGACCTGCGCCGCTTCCACTCGCTATCCATTACTATAGCTTCCGGTGCCTGAAGGCAGCCGGATCAGCGGATCTGTGCAGGGTCCAGGTGTCGTACCCCCATAGATCACATACTGATGACCTATCCTGTGATCAGCATCAAAAATGCATTCAGGACCAGAAAACCCCTTTAATGCTTCCTTAAATGACTTGGGTCAAATACACATTATTTTAGGTAACTTGCTTCCATCTTGTTTAACACTACTTGACCTTGCTTTACCCATTTTTATCATTTGTCTTTGTAGTCCCAAAAAACAAAGAGTAACAAGAAGGCCATAATTTAGCCATGGGGAATACCTGAGTCTAAAAATGGTTAATTCCAATATGGCGACAGGGGGCAAGTTTGCCATGTATCATTTTATAATGATATAATATATATTTTAATAAAATTATATATATATAAATACATTGTGCAAAAACTAGTACACCCCGGAATATTCCTTTAAAATAATCCAACTGGTATTAGTGTGGCATCCCAGAGCTGGCTATGGCTGGGCTGAGGGTGATCTCTGTGCATTGTATTATTTCCTGTTGCTTCATAGCCTGTGTGACATAGCAGGGGGTCCTGAGTCTCACACAACACAGCGCCACCTAGTGAGCCTCACACATGCATTACACCTCCCATAGGATTGAATAGTAACCAAATGTCCAATGGGAGGACATCGCCTGGGAAAAGGGGAGGAGTCAGCTGATCACTGGGTCCCCATGGTAACACCCCTGCAGGAAGGTCCTGCGTGTGAGGAGTTAGAAGTGTGGAGTGTTAGGAGGAGGAGGTGAGGAGATAAGTGTGATGTCCTGTGAAGAAAGCAGTGAGTTTAGTGCAGGAATCTCAAGTCCTAGACAGGCCCAGGAAGGTTGGAGAGCTGACATACTCCAGCTATTCACAAGATCCTGTCCCCTGTCTGCCTAGCCATTGCCCTGAAGGAAGTCAAGCATCATTATCTTGTCAGCATGAGACTGTGGAGAGAACATTCTGGAACACGTGCTCCATAGCAAGTATCACAGGATCCAGGGGCCAAGGCCAGACCTGTGGAATATCCTGCCACCCTGACTATTGCACCCCGAAACTCTGAGCTATCAGGACCACATAACGTGAGTGGGGAATATTATGTACTAGTATCATGGTGGGCATCCTCCTATGAGCCAAATAGGAGCCCAGACGCACCTTAGGGCTGTAACACTGAAGTATAAGGGGCTAGGAACACCTTTCATCAAGTCTACCCTGCACCCCAGGACTTTGCTGTGTCACCAGGCGTACCCCGTTGTTTTGTATTGAAGAAACTGTTTAAGCATTTGTGCCTCCACACCCATGGAAGTAAAAGTTCAACTTTACAACCGTTTCTGTGTCTGACTCTGCACCGACAACATCAGGGCGCCCCAAACACCACCAGTCGGCACAGTATAGGGGAAGCGCCCCGGGGGAACAATCACCACCAACATTTGTGCAGCCCCCTCATCACTGGTACCAGTGGTGGTAACGTGGGACAGCACCAGCGCTGCGCCCTCGTGCCCAGAGACCGTGACAAGTCTGCGCTGTTTGCACCCCGCAATCCCAACTGCAGCGTTACCTTCCATCTGGTCACCGCAAGAAAAATTGGCGTCACGAACAGGATACGGGTGTGTGCCATTTTGAGAAAGTCGCCACGAAAAGTGCGCCAAATTGTCTCCAGAGCATCGGTCTTTATTGTGGACTTTGCTAAGATCAAGTTTATTCCCTGAGAGTGCTTGCCACAAAGAGGGGGAGCCCTATACCCCTGAAGTAAGCCCTAAAGACTGTCCTCTCAGTGTGTTACAGCCCTGGAAGAGTTAAAACGCCCAGGACTTGTTTGCTGCGCCACATCGCTGTGTAAGAATGCCCACAAAGGGTTAACTGAACCTTGCAAAAGTGCGGGAGATTTTTAGCACTGCCCATGAGGCCAGGAGACCCATCTGCCACCATCTTAGGAGAGCCCAGAATGCTGAGCGCAATGCTCCAGCGCACCCATACAAGAAAGTGAAAGGCGAACGTGCCGGAGCCATTTCTGACTCTCCGGTGCCACATCACCGTCCCTGCTGTGCACCGCTGATCTCTGGTCCACGCTGCAGTTGCTGTCAGTGAGTACTGTGCCTCCCTGTCCTTGTCTTCAGTCCTCCCACGGCCCCAGCGAGTGTTTTCCGTGTCCGTGGGGAGTGCCACCATTAAAGAGGGGGAGCACACCGTCAGCCTGCATCACAGTGACTCTGTTAATAGCTACAGCATTCTTAAAGGGACAGCATTCCAAGTTGTAGTCTCCATTCCCTGCCAGCAAGCAGTTGAGTTTCTTAAAGAGACGGCGACCTAATTTCAGTCATACCTGCAAACAACATGACTGAGCAAAGTGACATTGTGCCATCTGTTTCTAGTGATCCAGCAGTGCCCATGGCGAGCAGCCTACCATTCTCCATGCCATTTTACCCTGGCGCACCATGGCTGCCGCGCTACAAAGGGGAGGCGCATACCCTCAGGGACTTTCGTGAGAAGATGCTGTCTCTCTTCCAGTTCTATCCTCTGAATACAGAACAGCAGATACAGATCCTGCTGGGCCAGCTTGAGGGTGCTGCAGCTAGGGAGGTCAAATCCTGGCCTGCCTCTGACAAAAGAACCTCTGGGCAAATTCTGGACAAACTCCAGGTGAACTTTGACGTGCGATCTGTCTCCGAGGTAAAGATGCGCTTCTTTTCCAGACGACAACTACCTGGTGAGACCCTGCGGGACTATGCTTTATCCCTCCAAGAGGCGTTCAGAGCTGTGGTGCAAGTGGATCCTTGTGAAAATGTGGACTCTGATAAAATCTTGCTTGACCGCTTCATAGAAGGGGCGGGTACCACATTGCTCCAGAGTCAGTTGCGAATGCTTGCTGCACAACATCCCAGCATCACGTTTGCTGACTTCAAGGCCCTTGCCATCCAGGTCTTGGGACAGGAGCAGCCCCAGCCGAGCCCAGTCATCTGTGCTCCCTCACCTGGACCCTCAACAAGCATTGCTCCAGTTGTCCTGCCACTACCTCTGGGTACCTCACCTGCTGCCCAAACTGTGCAGACTACACCAGCAGACTCCAGAGATGACCTTTTGGCCCGAGTGGATCATCTGACCCGTGCCATGGAACAGATTACCGTCCGTCTAGATCGTCTGACCAGCCGTCTTCATCGTCCAGTGATCCTTTGCGAAGTCTCAACATCTCACCTGAGTCGCCACCCAGACGTCCGTCTTCAGTGAAACCTCCGCAGAGTGAGAGGCCATACTGTACCTATTGCCATAGATATGGACACACCAGGCCTCAGTGTTTTCAGTTAAACGGGCCACCCCCGAGGCCGTGGGCCGCCCCTCGGGAGGAAAGAAGAAGGGCCCAGGTGAATCTTCAGTGCCATTGTCACGCTTCGTCTCAGCCTGCCCACACATCACAATCCGGGTGAACGGCGTCCCTCTGACAGCGTTGGTGGACACTGGATCTCAGGTAACAACCCTGCGCAAGCAGGTGTTCCTTGAACATTGGGACTTAGATGTGTTGAATAGAACACCTGACACATGGATAAATCTGTGTGCCAGCAATGGACAGCCCATACCACAGCAGGGTTATTGGGAACCCACTATCCAGATTGGGGACTTGAAACTGCCTAGACAGGGTGTAATTGTCACTGATGTAGAGGATGATAGGTTTGCAGTTGTAATATTAGGCATGAATGTTTTACGCCATTGCTTTGCAGAAGTGTTGGATGCCTTGCATGCCTCTCTCCTTACAGCTTCTCCCAGTGACCAGCAGACCATTCAGCGGGCCATTCGTGTACTCAATGCCCAGCACAAGTTCGCCAACAAACAAGGTGAAATTGGTCGAGTCCGGATCCAAGATACCCGTCCAGTAACCCTACAGCCTGGAACAGAAACTATGGTGTGGTGCTGTGCCCATCCGGGCATAGAAAATCAGGACTACGAGGCCTTGCTACAACCCATACAGGTAGATGGCCAACCACTTGTCATGGCTGCCCGCAGCCTTGTCACAGTTTCCAATGGACGTGTTCCTGTCCGCTTAGTCAACTTGGGCGATGCTCCCGTGAACCTCCACAAGTTCCACTCTGTGGCCCTGCTACACCGGTTAGCACCAGAAGACATTCTCTCTGGTGATTCTACCGCCACACAGCGTTCCACCCAAGCTGCTGAGAACATTCAGAATGGAGCCACGAAGTCCTGGTGGGATGAATTGTACGTGGGAGACGCCAATACCCCTATAGAGCACATCAATGGGGTTCGCAATGTGGCCAAGCGTTACCAACAGGCATTCAGCAAACACCCATTGGACTTTGGTAAGACCACGACCATACAACATCGCATTCTGACTGGCGACCACCATCCAATCAAGGAGCGTCACCGTCCAATACCACCCGCGATGTACCAACCGGTGAAAAAGTTGATCCAAGAGATGCGAGATGCTGATGTCATCCGGGAGAGTAACAGCCCCTGGGCAGCCCCGCTAGTCCTTGTCAAGAAGAAAGACGGAACCCTACGATTTTGTGTGGACTATCGTAAACTCAACAACGTCACGCACAAAGACGCATACCCATTGCCCCGGATTGAGGAATCTCTAACGGCTTTGGGATCAGCTACCTGTTTCTCGACCCTGGACTTAACCAGTGGATACTGGCAAGTCCCTATGGCGCCTGAAGATCGTGAAAAGACTGCGTTTACGACCCCGATGGGACTCTTTGAATTCAATAGTATGCCATTTGGGCTATGTAATGCCCCAGCCACATTCCAACGGCTTATGGAGAGGTGCCTCGGCCATGAGAATTTCCAGAGTGTGCTACTGTACCTGGACGATGTTATTGTATTCTCCCGGACATACCAAGAACACCTTCGTCACCTGTCCGAGGTATTCAAGGTACTTATACAGCACGGCCTAAAGGTGAAGCCCTCCAAGTGCTACCTGTTGAAACCCCAAGTTCACTACCTTGGGCATGTCGTGAGCGCACAAGGCGTCCAACCTGATCCTGAAAAGATCACTGCAGTCCAGAACTGGCGAAGACCAACTACCGTCAAAGAAGTCCGAAGCTTCCTTGGATTCGCAGGTTACTACCGGCGTTTCATACCACACTTCGCCCAAGTAGCCGAGCCTCTGAACGAGTTGTTGCGCGGTTGTCCCAGATAAAACTACAACCGAAAGCTTCCGGTAGACTGGACAGCGCGTCAAGAGGAAGCCTTTCAAGCGCTTAAAGCACTTCTGACGCAACCACCAATTCTAGCCTATCCCGACTACAGTCAGCCATTCCGCTTGTACACAGATGCAAGTCACCAAGGTTTGGGTGCAGTGTTGTCCCAGGTTCAGGACAACAAAGAGCGAGTCATCGCCTACGCCAGCAGGAGTCTGAGAGGCGCGGAGAAGAACGACCAGAACTATAGTTCTTTCAAACTCGAACTTCTGGCGCTTGTCTGGGCCGTGACAGAGAAGTTTAAAGACTACCTGGCTGCCACACCCTTTACCGTGTACACAGATAACAATCCGTTGGCGCATCTGGACACTGCTCGACTGGGAGCCCTTGAACAACGGTGGGCCTCAAGACTTGCGAATTACAAGTTCTCTGTCAAGTATCGCAGTGGCAAGTCCAACGCTAACGCTGATGCACTCTCAAGGTTGCCTGTGGGAGAAGAACCACCCCGAGAAGACATCTGGGAAGAGGTGGAGATGCCACCATTCTACAACAAGTTTTCCCAACAGGTTGCTATTGGTGTCCCTGTAGAAGGAGAATCTCTGGCGAAAACAGCTGCCGAATCCCTCCAGGAGCCATCTCTGTGGAAAACGTTCCAAGAAGAGAGCAGAGTTTTAGGAGAATTGTCAGATTTCCTGCTTACAGGAAGAATACCAACCCGTGTAAAGAGAGGTCTTCATGACGTGGAATTAAAACGCCTTTGGCGACAGAGGAAGCGCCTGTTTGTCCAACGAGGCCTTCTACATAGAAACACTCTTGATCCTGTCACAGGTGAAAGGCTTCATCAGATCCTCGTACCAAGAAGAGACGCACAGATGATACTTGAGGCGTATCATGACAGATCCGGTCACTTTGGGGTACAAAAGACCGAAGCTACCATCCGTCGTCGCTTCTATTGGGTTGGGATGAGGAGTGACATTGAGAGTTGGTGCCGAGAGTGTCCCGCTTGTAGTATCACCAAGGAAGGTCGAAGAGATCAGAAGGCCCCTCTACATCCAATTAAGACTCAAAAGCCGTGTGAAATTGTTGCTCTGGACCATGTGAAGTTGGGTCCCACACGTTCCGGCTACAGCTACGCTCTGACAATGGTGGATCATTACTCCAAGTTCCTTGTCATCGTGCCTGTCAGAGATCTTACAGCAAGAACTACAGCTGAGACCTTCTACGCAGAGTTTGTCCGCCATTACGGTTGTCCTGAGCATATTCTCACCGACCGTGGATCGGCGTTTGAATCCCAATTGTTCCGTGAGCTGTGTCAGTTCCAAGACTGCAAGAAGTTGCGAACCACAGCGTATCACCCTCAAGGGAATGGTATGTGCGAGAAGGCAAATCAAGTGATCATCGGCATGCTAAGAACAGCCGCAGTTACACCTGGTATTGAGTGGCCTGAGCGTATCAAGGACTTGGCCTATATTTACAACAACACACCCCAAACATCTACGGGATACGCACCATTTTATCTAATGTTTGGAAGACAAGGTCAACTTCCTTCAGACTTAACCCTTGGTGTGAAGGTCCCTGACACCATCAATCCACTACCCATAACAGACTGGGTTGTTGAACACCGCCGACGTATGGAGGAAGCTAAAGAGATAGTTGAAACGCGCGTGGATGAGGTTCGTAGGAGACAACAGGAGGATTACAACCATCACGCCCATGCAGCGCCCCTGAAAGTTGGCGACCGTGTATGGTTAAGGAATAACCATCGGAATGGGAAATTGGATCCATTCTGGGAGAAAGAACCATACAGTGTCATCTCCATACCATATCCTGAATCCGACGTGTATGAGATCTCTAAACCTGGGAGACAGCCCCAAGTAGTACACCGAAACCGTCTGAAGCTGTGCCTTAAAGAAGGACTACCCACAGAGGTGCCCCCAGCTGAGACAACGAGTACAGAGATCTTGTCACCTTCTGAAGCAAAAGAGAGACCCCCAACGTTAACTGAGCTTATGTGGGCGCCTAAACTACTACCATTTAGCTGTTATCCACCAATTGCTCTAGTGCAAGAGAACCCTTCGACAGATGATTTAATTGATTTCAGTGACTCTGTTCCTGATTCAAATCTCGTTCCACTTAGGCGTTCTGAGCGTACCACAAAAGGCATACCTCCAACACGCTATAGTGATGCCATGGCTGTCCTTGGGTAAAAGAGGTTAACTGTCTCTGCTCCTGTATATATGTTATTCCTGCTCTGATTACATTAATGTTTTTCCTGTGTGTATATACAGTATATATATAATATCTTGCCATGTAATATAGTATTTACATTTATATGCAACAATCCAAGCCATAGTGCCTGGCTCACCGAGCCAAGGAAGTTCTGTTACCCCATTGCGGTATGGACATTGGTGCTAGAGTGCCTACTCTTCCTTACAGAAAGGACTGTTTATTGTTTCTCAGAGAGACTCTCATGATAATGGACACTCACAAAATTTGTGCCAGAGAGCCTCTGGACCCATTTGCACTACTGTTGTTTCTATATGGACTGTCTGATGGTACCGCCAAAAGGTTCCATAAGTCTGAGTTTAATTATCTCTCCGTTACCCTTCAGACTTCTCATGGACATTCCAGGACTATGCCGGGAGGTCTTACCTCAAGTTTCTAGGTATTATATTTTTCTAAACTGTTAGTGACATTTGCACTTTATTCGTATTTATTAACGTTATGTTACATTTCTCACCTTCACCCCAGCCCGTCGCCGAGGTCGTCTCAGTGAAAGAGGGGGAGTATGTGGCATCCCAGAGCTGGCTATGGCTGGGCTGAGGGTGATCTCTGTGCATTGTATTATTTCCTGTTGCTTCATAGCCTGTGTGACATAGCAGGGGGTCCTGAGTCTCACACAACACAGCGCCACCTAGTGAGCCTCACACATGCATTACACCTCCCATAGGATTGAATAGTAACCAAATGTCCAATGGGAGGACATCGCATGGGAAAAGGGGAGGAGTCAGCTGATCACTGGGTCCCCATGGTAACACCCCTGCAGGAAGGTCCTGCGTGTGAGGAGTTAGAAGTGTGGAGTGTTAGGAGGAGGAGGTGAGGAGAGAAGTGTGATGTCCTGTGAAGAAAGCAGTGAGTTTAGTGCAGGAATCTCAAGTCCTAGACAGGCCCAGGAAGGTTGGAGAGCTGACATACTCCAGCTATTCACAAGATCCTGTCCCCTGTCTGCCTAGCCATTGCCCTGAAGGAAGTCAAGCATCATTATCTTGTCAGCATGAGACTGTGGAGAGAACATTCTGGAACACGTGCTCCATAGCAAGTATCACAGGATCCAGGGGCCAAGGCCAGACCTGTGGAATATCCTGCCACCCTGACTATTGCACCCCGAAACTCTGAGCTATCAGGACCACATAACGTGAGTGGGGAATATTATGCACTAGTATCATGGTGGGCATCCTCCTATGAGCCAAATAGGAGCCCAGACGCACCTCAGGGCTGTAACACTGAAGTATAAGGGGCTAGGAACACCTTTCATCAAGTCTACCCTGCACCCCAGGACTTTGCTGTGTCACCAGGCGTACCCCGTTGTTTTGTATTGAAGAAACTGTTTAAGCATTTGTGCCTCCACACCCATGGAAGTAAAAGTTCAACTTTACAACCGTTTCTGTGTCTGACTCTGCACCGACAACATCAGGGCGCCCCAAACACCACCAGTCGGCACAGTATAGGGGAAGCGCCCCGGGGGAACAATCACCACCAACATTTGTGCAGCCCCCTCATCACCGGTACCAGTGGTGGTAACGTGGGACAGCACCAGCGCTGCGCCCTCGTGCCCAGAGACCGTGACAAGTCTGCGCTGTTTGCACCCCCGCAATCCCAACTGCAGCGTTACCTTCCATCTGGTCACCGCATTAGCAACAAAACAGCAATGTGTTTGCGTGGGTTTCCTTCGGGTACTCCGGTTTCCTCCCACACTCCAAAGACATACTGATAGGGAATGTAGATAGTGAGCCCTATATGGAACAGTGACTGACAATGTCTGTAAAGCGCTGCGGAATATGATGGCGCTATATAAGTAAGCATAATAAATAAATAATAATAATAAATAAATAATACTGAACGATCTTTTGCTCCCATACCAATACTTCCCAAGTCTCTCTGCAAGTCTCCACTTCCTGATGTCTCTCCGCCAACAGGAAATAACTGCTCAGACAATCACGACTTGATGGTCCTCATCGTGGCCAGTGATTGGCTGAGCAGCCATTTCCTATGTGCCGAAAGGGATCGGGAAGTAGAGACTGATGGGGGAACTTGGGAAGCTTTGACACCAATGCTTCGGGGAACAGTGAGAATCACTCATTTGTTTTTAAATGCCAGTTCGACCTTATCTTAAAAAATAACAAAAATATGACAACTTTGACATTTTATTAACAACTCATATCAAAACTTGTAAAATTTGGAAAGTATGTATCATGGAAAGTAACAATTTATACTGGTTCTCAAATCTTCCCCAGACCCAGCTGGCAACAGTGAAAAATCTTAGCTCTATAATATTATTTGCTGTGTTCTTTCATGTGGAAAAGAAAATGAATAAATTAGGTATTATTAATAAGGGCAGCGTACGGGAGCCTGGATACACAGAACGGGGGTGCGGGACTATTTCTTGTATATTAATTTTATGTAACAATAAACGTCTCTGCGCTGGGAATTTCCTCTGAAGAATTAAGAGATGATTGATAAGAGCTTCAGACCTTAAATATACATTTATTTTTGAAGATAAAGCAAATTTTCCTACAAATATTGCAAGAGTTTAATAGAGTATGTCATAAGGAATGTGGTTCGATTACCAATTCCATTGTGGTTCTGCATTATATCTTACCTCTTACTATCTATCTATCTATCTATCTATCTATCTATCTATCTATTATCTATCTATCTATCTATCTATCTATCTATCTATCTATCTATCTATCTATCTCTCTATCTACATAGACAAAAAAACAAATGAATAGCACTCCAAATTAGTGAAAAAAAAAAATTCAGTTACTGTGGGTTTATTCCATGTGACATTTCGGTCATAACAGTAATGGACTGAGAAAGGTCCATTATTTTTTGGACCAAAACGTCACATGGAATAAACCCACAGTAAATGATTTTTTTTTTCACTAATTTGAAGTGCTGTTCATTTGTTTTTTTTGTCTATGGGGATTGGAGTTCTATGCCGGACCCTAGTGGACTTGCACCCAGCACCCTTTAAGGTCATGTATACATGGTGCTGCTCTTAAACTTCTTTTGGATCTATCTATCTATCTATCTATCTATCTATCTATCTATCTATCTATCTATCTATCGTATCGTATCTATCTATCTATCTATCTATCTATCTATCTATCTATCTATCTATCTCTATCTATCTATCTATCTATCTATCGTATCTATCTATCGTATCTATCTATCTATCGTATCTATCTATCTATGTATCTATCTATCTCTATCTATCTATCGTATCTATCTATCTATCTATCTATCTATCTATCTATCTATCGTATCTATCTATCTATCTATCTATCTATCGTATCTATCTATCTATCTATCTATCTATCGTATCTATCGTATCTATCTATCTATCTATCTATCTATCTATCTATGTATCTATACCATATCTATCTATCTATGTATCTATACCATATCTATCTAGCTACCTATATGTGATTGAACCTGTGATCATTAGATTGCTTGTACTATAGACTTCAAATGGATATCAGGCATAGCAAGTAAGAACATCAATAAAACAATGCTCAGTCTATAGGAAAATATATAAGGAAATATATATAAGGAAAAACAACTCCACTTCTAAAAAAATAGTCGTTAAAGCCAATAAAAAAACATGATATGATAGGTCAGAGTTTGACCACTGCTAGAATGGGTTCCCCTGTTGAATGGATTGGTGATCATTCATGAGGACTGCTGCTACATTCAATCCCCTTGACAGAGATAGCCATGGTTTTAACTAGGTCAGTCTCTTAAATATTTTTGGCTTATTGCTTGTTCTTTGCTGGCTTTGCATTATTGCAGTTTTAGCCTAAAAAACACACCACTTCCGGTCTTACCCACATAGCATTGCTAATAATAATTGCTGGCAATTAACAAGAGTGATAAAGAAAAAAAGAGAAAATCACAACATATACTTACAAACTACAAGTTAATAATGAGAAGATGTGATTAGAAATAAATAACAAGAGGAACAAGTCAACTGTTCGAGAGGAAGGTTGTCCAATCTTCAGTTGAGGTTATATAGAGAGTCCATGTTGTCTATAGTGGTTTATTTTATTACTGGTATTTCACGTAGCTGAACCTCCATTACCCAGTGGGAAGGAACTCCTTTATCTTTCCCCAGATTCACATGACCGAGATTCATGCGTGAAACTTGGTGAGCATGTTGGCCAGATTGAACAGCCTGAACAGTGTGTCAGGAGAGAGACTCCTAGCAGTATAGTTATCTACGATGCCTCTCAGCGACACGCTATCCCATACTATAATCACTGCAGAACAGTATGTCACTGAGAGGTAGAGACTCCTATCTGCACAGTTATCTCTACTGCTAGGAGTCCCTGTCCCAGCACACAGTTTAGGCTGGTAAATTTGACACACACATGGACCGAATTTCACAGCTGAAACTCCGTCATGTGAATGCGGGATAAGAGACACAACATGTATGGGGGTAGTGTAACTTATGTAACAGGTTGTGGTTTTGGGATTATATTTGGGAGTAACACCTTCTTTGTCCAAGGGTGACATGAAAAGTTGTATTTGGAGTTTAATTGTCAAAGAACTCTCCAAGGCTGAGGTCACACTCTGTAGAAAAGCTGCATTTTCGTTGCAGATTTTGATGTGGTTTTTTTTTTGGCTCAAAAAACTGCAACAAAAAAACCCAGGTGTGACTTGGATGTTTTCTGGGGATTGGACATATAAAGGTTTAACCTCAAAAATGTTGACCAGGTTTTTAGGTGCAGAATCTTGTTCAGGGCACTTTCAGCACGTCAGTTCCTCCATTTTACAAACGTGTTTCAATTGGCCAACAGAGGAAGTTTAAGATCTCACCTCCTGATAGGAATTAAGAGCTTTGTCAGCCAGTGGAGCCATTGTGTGAGATTTAGGAGTGAACCCCTAGATGGGAAACCAAATGAGGATCAATGCAGAGGAGAGCCAAAGTCTTGAGAAATAGGCTGTTTGAAGCTGGGGCCCCACGTTGCGAAAACGCAGCGTTTTGGCCGTGATGGAAATACCATAGCAAAAAAACACTGTGTTTTACATTAACTGCAAAGTGGATGAGATTCTGGCTAATCCCATTCACACATTGCAGAAAAAAAATCCACAGCGGAAAAGCTGCGAAAGTGGAAAGTCGCAGCATGTCAATTATTCCAACGGAAACGCTGGCGTTTTCCATATACGTATAAGAGGGACAGAGAGTCTGCAGAGGAAAAAAACGCAATGCGTTTCCACGTTTTTTTGACTGCACCTAGCTATGTGGGGCCTTAGCCTTAAAGGGTTGGGTCTTGATTAACTTGAGTATTTTATATTCAATCAGTTTTATTAAGTTTTCAAAGATTAAATAACAGTGCATACAAGAAAGATACTAGCATATATTCAAGTCGAGTAACTATAGGTTACAATATATAGATACTGATCAATGGAACGACTTGCAAAGGGTTATATTCTATTACTTGGAAGCTAAAAAGTCTCTTGACCAATGTACTGGAATTAAGGCTGTTGTAGAGTAACCTAGATTAACAAAAAAAAAAAACAAAACAAAAAAAAAACATTAGAAATAGTAAAATTAATGTGATACTACAGAAGAAGGTTCAAGGCTGGGATAAATAAGGACAGTTTTACAGCGGTTGGGTGTGGGCAGTTAGTGTCCATGGAAGCCAGTTCCTCTCAAACTTGCTGTCTCCAAAGACTCCATGGGAGAGGATCTTTTCATGTTGGTACGTTTGTTCCACCATTTTCTCCAAATCTCTCCGAGACGGAATGATAGCTGATTTCCAGTTCCGTAAAAGAGCCAATGTTGCTGCTAGTAAGGCATGACCAATCATCACTCTATAGGCTGTCGGGAAGGAATCAATCTGCAGGAATAGTAAGGCTAAGGCTGGGGAGGGAAGAATAGAGAATCCAACCAAGGATGAAATCCATCGGAAAACGTCTTGCCAGTATAGCTCCAGCTGAGGGCATGTCCACAGTATATGGAATAGAGACCCTTTCTCGCCGCATCCTCTCCAACAAGCGTCTGAGGCCTGTGAGTACATTCGGTGGAGTCGCTCTGGGGTGTAGTACCAGTGTAGGAGAACTTTGGTGGTGGTTTCATAGTGGGTCACGCACCTGAAGGTCTTCTTAGTAAAAGCCAAAGCTTTCTGCCATTGCAAGGTCGAATATGTTCGTTTGAATTGAACTTCCCAGCTAAGCAGTGGTGTGGATTTGATCAAGTGGTTTTTGGAACCCATGGTGTTGTAGATAGAGCTGAGAATTTTGGTAGAGGGATTCGGAGTTTTGAGAAGATCCAATAAAGATTTATTGTAGGTCACCTGTTTATTGTGATTGGAGGATAGAAAGTGTTTGACTCTCAGATAAGGAAAGAGGCAGTTAGATGGTAAGGAGAAGGTAGATTGCAAAGACTGAAATGGGATTATCGAGTCTGCACTCCATATCTGTGAGATAGAAGTAATGCCGCATGCTCTCCACTGAGACAAGTCCAGGTCTAGGATTGCTTGTTCCAATAATTCAATCGGGGCTTGCGTGATGCTTAATATCTGTTTCTTGCCAGTCGCATGGTGAGTGTGGCGCCATCTGTCCGTGAGGTGTTGTAGAATAGGGGATGGGAGAAAAAGCGCCTCCTCCGTCAAAAGTGAATAAATGAGCCAAGATTTAAGATTGTGCTGTGGTATCATATGGGACTCAAGATGTATCCAGGATTTATGAGTATTGTTGTGCCACCAGTCCTTTAAAGTAGAAAGATGGGCGGCTACGTAGTAATCGAAGATGTTGGGCACTCCTATGCCTCCTACACCCCGCTTCCTGTATAGGATAGAGGACGGAAGTCTTGGTTTTTTAGAATTCCAGATGAACTTATTGAGTATAGCGTTGATCTTTTGAAGGAATACGAGAGGAGGTGCTACAGGGATAGTTCTAAATAAATATAGTAGTTTTGGGAGTAGTATCATTTGAAATGCAGAAATTCTTCCTAACCATGACAGGTTATATTTTGCGTAGGCCTGAATTTCCTTTTCCAAACCAATCAGTCGTGGGGTATAGTTGACTTTGGACACCAGTGCAATGGAGGGAGTGATCTTGATCCCCAAATAATCCAATTCAGTTGATCTCCAATCATAAGGAAAGTTCTTCCTGAGAAGCTCCAGAAGTGGCGCGGGAATGTTTAGAGGAAGTATTTGTGTTTTAGATTCATTAATTTTGTAGAAGGAGAGGGCTCCATATTGTTTAAGAGTTTCGATAGCCGCTGGTAACGATGTTTCTGGCTGAGTTAGAGATAGTATGATGTCATCCGCGTATAAGGAGATAAGATGAGAAGAGTCTGCCACTTTCACTCCCTGCACTCTCTCATGTTGCCTCAGGGTCTGTGCTAAACGTTCCATGGTGAGTATGAATATCAGTGGGGAAAGAGGGCATTCCTGTCTTGTTCCGTTTCTGATGTTAAAGCTGTCTGATAGCGTATTGTTAACAAATACCCTAGCCGACGGAGAAGAATAGAGATTCGAAATAGCGTTGAGAATAGGGCCAGAAAATCAAAATTTCTGTAGGACCGAGAAGGCAAACGTCCAGTTGATCCTGTCAAACGCCTTCTCGGCGTCCAAGGCGACCATGAGGGATGGAATCTTTCTGCGCTCCAATAGTTCCACCAGATGGAGGACACGCCTGGTGTTGTCTGGGGCTTGACGACCTTTCACAAAGCCCACCTGATCCGTGCCAACTAGGTCTGGAAGGATAGGAGCCAGACGAGATGCCAGTATCTTTGCGTATAGTTTAAGGTCTGAATTCAATAACGAAATTGGTCTGAAGTTTTGTGGGACATCGGCTGTTTTGCCAGGTTTGGGAAGAGTGACAATCAGCGCTGCTAGAGACTCATGCGGAAGCGGTGCGCCCGACATAGCATGGTTAAGGAACTTTAGAAGAGATGGAGCAAGTGCTTGTTGAAAGTGTTGTAGGTATTCATTGGAGAAACCGTCTGGTCCTGGGGATTTACCCTTAGGTAAAGACTTTATGGTGTTCATCACTTCTGTGAGAGTGATAGGCGCACTTAATCCCACAAGATGATCGTCTGTAAGACTTGGTAGTCTAACGTTGTTTAGGAAACTAGACACCAAGGTGGCGTGATCTGTTGGGAGAGGGGTATGTTCCTGTAAATTGTAGAGTCGCGCGTAGTAATCCTTGAAAGAGTTGGCAATGTCTCTAGGGTCTGTGAAATGCATTCCGGTAAAAGGATGTTTAATATATGGGATCCTTGATTTGATTGTTCTAGCTCGCAGTTGTCTTGCTAATAATCTACCAGCCTTGTTGCTTTGGGAGTAAAAACGAGCTTTGGATTTTTTCAGAGCTTTTTCGTAGTCTTGTAGAAGGAGAAGACGTAGATGTTGTCTGGCCTGAAAAATTTGTTCAGAGGTAGCCGAGTTGGGATTGGCTTTGTTTGTAGCTTCTAGGGTACGGAGTGTTACCAACGCAGCATTGACTTTTTCCTGACGTTCCTGCTTGTTTCTATGTGCAATTTTAATAAGGGTACCGCGGATGTATGCTTTATGTGCATTCCATAGAATATAGGGGTTGTCTGTAGAAGAGGAATTATTCTGGAAGTAATCCTTGAGGTCTTTTTCTATCATTGGACGATAGTTAGGATGGCTTAAGAGGTACGTGTTATTTCTCCATAATCTAGTAGCAGAGGGTGTAATCTTCTCCTCTATTGTAAGAGTGATGGATGCGTGATCGGACCAGGTGATTGATTCAATTGTTGATTGTTTCGAGCTCATGAGGGTATGGAAGTCTGCCAAGAACATGTCAATGCGGGAGTAGGAGCTGTGAGCTGCTGAGAAATATGTATAATCCCTTTCACCCGCATGTTGCGCTCTCCAGATATCGTAGAGATTTCCATGGAGCTGAAATTGGTATAGGCAGGAGGAGTCATCTCTGCAAGTGTTGGTCGAGTCCATAGAGGGGTCCATTATGTTATTGAAGTCGCCACAGATGATTAATGCACCTTGTTGGATATCTCTAAGTTGTCTTTGGACTTTGTGGAGAAATGCCAGGGTCTTACGTTGTGGTGTAAGGAACGTTGTTGATAAGACCTACAATTATGAGGAATCTGCCTTGGGGGTCTGCCCTTTGCGTCATCAGTGAGAATGCCAATGTATCCCTGAAAGCGACAAGGACTCCACGTTTCTTCGATTGATAATGGGCATGGTATATTGCCGGGAAGGAGGGGTGCCTTAGTCTGAAAGCGTCTTTTTGTACGAGGTGGGTTTCTTGGGCGCAGAATATATCTGCGGATAGTGAGACAGCTTCTTTCCAAAAGTAAGAGCGCTTCCGTGGACTATTTAGGCCTCGGACATTAAGAGATGCCAGTTTGAGCACCATGTTGCCACTTTAGGGTAAAGATATCAAGAGTATAGTGGAGTCAGCAGAGGAAGGGGGTGTAGTATCACAAGTAGTGTGGTCAATAAACAAAATATAGAAACTAATATTTCAGAGACAGATACAGGTTCACTGTATGGTTTTGGAGGGTCTTGTTCAGAGACTAGCCGGATAAGCTGTCAAAACAAGGGGAGGCATGCACCATATTAGAAGAGTGGTAGCCCTCTTGGAACATTAATTGCGACTTGGAGGAGATAGACGTCCAGGATCTGGATGGGAAGTAGGATTATCTGCATCTTGGGGGAGAGATACTGACATCTTCCATGTCGATAGCAACGCCGTTCCCTGCTTTAAGTCGCGAATAGTGAAGGTGGTCCCGTCTTTAATAATAAGCAGCTTCACAGGAAACCCCCATCTGTATTGGATTTTGTTCCGGCGGAGTGCTGTTGTAACCGGGAGCAGCTCCCTGCGAAGGCGGAGAGTTGTTGCTGAGAGATCTGAGTAAAGTTGTATATCTTGAAATTTGGGGGGCCAGGTTGACCGTTTGCGAGCGGCGTCTAGCAGTTTTTCCTTTACATGGTAGAAGTGGAATCTTGCCAACACGTCTCTCGGAACATCATCTCCTAGATGTCTAGGTCGAGGGAGTCTGTGTACTCTATCGATGATGGTTTCCATTGTTGGAGTATCAGGGAGTAGGAGCTTGACATATTCTTGCAAGTAGGGGAGCAGCTCAGATGGTAAGACTTGTTCAGATATGCTTCTAAATTTTATGTTGTTTCTTCGGGAACGGTCCTCCATATCAGCCAATTTCGCCTTCAGGCCCTCGACATCTTCCGCTATATCGTTGTGAGCGTCGATGATTTTGTTGTGTGACGTAGCCAAGTCACCCATCTTAGTTTCGATGTGAGTTACCCTTCCGTCTAGAGCCTTAACGGATGATTGAATTGGTTGAAGTAGTTGTGACATGTCCGTTTGAAGGGAACTACGGAGAGCCAAAAGCATTTCTCTTAAGGTATGTTCAGAAGCCGGACCACTAGTAGTTTGGAAGTTATCCAGGTCAGTTGTTGGGAGAGGTAAAGGAGCACTAGGAGAAGTCTGATCTTCGGAGAGGTCTAAGTCTCCAGAGAGTTCTATACGTGGTCTTTGCTTTATCGGGCTTGTGCTTAGAGATAGTGAGTAGCGTGAGGGATTTTGCTCCGCAGAGGATTGAGATGAGGCACTGGGGCATTTTTGTGCCACCGCACGTATGTCTTCAGGAGTTGGAGGAAAATGTAAAGTCGGCGTATTTACGGAGTGCGCGGGGGGCTGCTTCATGCCCCGGCGCCGCCATGATGGTTACTGCAGACATGGGTGTTGGTGGTGTGAGCTCCACATGGTCCGAGTGCGAAGTGCCTGGGTCTCCCTCTCCGCTACGGTCCCAATCAAAATAGTTAGTCAGATTATTGTCCGGTCGTCTTATAGATTTCCTACCTTTCACCATAGTGCCAGTTATGAGTATCCTACAAGAAGCGTCTCGAAGGGAGATATTCCAATACAGGCTGTTAGTCGCTGAGTGTTGCTAGAAGGTGCACTTAATCCCCAGAGTTAAGTTGCCATAGTGTAAAGAGGAGGGTACCACTGAGAAATCGGTGTAGGGGATGCAGACTGCAGCTTACTGCTACTATAGCCAGGAAGCTATATTTCTAGACCCAGTTTCGGCCTATATGCATGCACGGTGCAATGAGGATGGAGATCCGTGCAGGGCCCGTTCCTCGCTGACCAGCAGCAGAGGAAACGGTTTCCCGTTTTGCGATGTTTGCAGAGCTACGGATGTGCGTACTACACACCTGGTTGGGGTATAGAGGAGGCCCCTTGTTATGGCAGGGAGGAGTGAGGATTCCCCCAGATGCTGGAGTAGGGTCTCCGCACTCCTTTCTCCCCACACGTCGGTGATTTACCCCCCACCCGGGCGTCACTTCAGGGGGCTAGGATACGAGAAGCCGCCCGCAGACACAACCACGCTACCTCCGCTTGTGGTAAGGTCTCCCGTATCCCAGGACGCATCAGCAAGGCCCCAAGATGGCGGTCTCCGCCCGGACGGGCCGTCGATTCTGTGTCCCACGTAGCACTCGGTATCAACCAGAGCCACCGCCGAGCCAGATGACCGTGTCCCCGAGCCGGGAGCACCAGCGTTGGAGGCGGGTAAGGCAGCGGGGATCCGCCGCGGCTCCGACGGCCGCGTGTGCAGGTAAGATGGCGGGTGAAGAGGGGAGGTATGGATAGGCCTCAGTCCCAGATTTTCGCTGTAGTGGCTGCAGTAGGAGCGATACATCCAAAATATACTGACTCGGGCACGGGGGAATGCCCCTGGGTGTGTTTGGGTCCTAGATGGGTGAGATTCTCGTGGTTGGAAGGAGATAGCAACAGGGTCCAACAGGAGCTATGGGATACACGTCCTGTCGTTGCTCCGGCTAGCCACGCCCCCAACTTGAGTATTTTAATTACATAATATACAAATATACATATAAATATACATATACAAATATACAAATATCTCTATATACAGTATACATGTAAATTATAATGTGTATATTAAGAAAATAAAAAGAATATAAGTAAATATTAAGAAAAAAAAAGAATATTTTAGATGATTATCTTATTATGTATCCTATGATTAGGACACATTATAGCATATCCTGTTGATTGCCTATTTATTCTGTAGATGCTTCTACAAGACGTACTTAATGGGATTAACAATTGGGAGAAAAGCCTTGTAATTGCGCAGTAAAATTATTGTTTAATTCTCAATGGACTACAAAGAATTTGAGATAATGAATGCTTACACATGTATTTACACAGTTTTTCTAGAACTACATTGTATCAAGGGACATTTAACTTATGCATCGTTTTCTGAATTATCTGAGATAATTTGATAGAAAAAATATACACACACAATTTAAAGGATTCTCTCTACTGTATTTCCTATTTTGTTATATATAATTGAAATAATAGCAAAGAAAGTAACAAAATTATACGGTATCCTTAAAAATAAAAATTGAAAAATGTTTTGAAAAAAAAAAAAATAAAAAAAATGCATTCAAATAAAATTGTATAGAATCTAGAAATCCTTAAAATTAATTTAAAATATACTTTGTATTTGCAAACATTAATTTTGCACCTTAGAAATCTACATTTTCTGATGTCCAAACCAGAATAATAAGACACATCATGACTAGAGATGTCCAAACATTATGAATGTAAATTTAATGATATGCAAATTAAATGCAAGTCGAGTGAAATTTTCTGTACCAGGAGCCTGTCTCTTGTTCTGGGGAGAAAATAACAAAACCATACAATTAGGTGTTATCAGAGCAAGGTTTCCAAGAAAACAGGACTGAAATTGTACAAAATGATAAAAGAGCAGTCCATTAATATTGTTGTTTTTGTCTAGAATAAAGTAAGATATGTGAGTTTATTATTTTATTATGTTTATTTGGTTTTATTGAGAGAAATATATGAAAACATAAGAATAAAAGTGATAGAGATGTAAAGTAAAAACATATTTTGGAATGTCTCATTACAGACGACCCTTTGAATATGAGAACGTTTGGCTATTGAGACTTGACTTTGCCAGTGTACGCTGCCATCGGCAATGAATGGCCAGCCACATAACTCATGGACTTCCAATTCCACCAGAGTCAATGACTCTCCTCTCTGACTCTGAAAGGGCAGTGGTGAGCGAACAACCTCCTCTAGGTCTTCCATATCCTCTAATGGCCCCCATACATATAAGAAAAAAGTTGACCTAACCTGAATTTTTCAGTAGAACTGGCTGAACGATCTCCTGACTTTTCTCCCACAATTTATGGTGGGGAAGAAAGGACTGAGAATGTTGAAATTTACTGTATCTTGTCCAGTCCTTTGCCTCCTTTGACATAAGTTTCCACCAGCATCTTATCTTCCCTCTCAAAACACACACATGCTTAGCCTAACTGAGCATGCATGTGTATAGAGAAGCCACTAATAATAACTGTTGATTGAACAAGCTTTTGTATTGCGAGCAGGGCTATTGTGTGAATTGGTTTATTACACTGTAATGTCTCATTTTGATGTACATGAGCCGTATGACTTGTAAACTGCTGCAGAAGATGTTGGTGATATCTAAATAAAATGCATTATTATTACTATTTATTTTCTTATTGTAGAATTTTGATTTTATTTTCTGTACATGATTATGGGGGCGGCCATCTTGCCCCAGCTTCTCCTCTGCTCTATTAACAGCATTTAGTGATATGCTTTACAGCATACATCATGACCATAGGCAGTTGACTCATTGAAGTCTATGGGAGAGTTTTCTAGACATGCTTTGTGCAGGGAGGGTAAATTGATAAGATGTGATTTAATCTATTGTCAGTAGTTATGTAATGATGGGTCAGTAGTATTATCCATAGAGGTGTTATTTTCCATTGTAATCCTGTCTGTGATATAAATGAGTTGACTGCTGCAAAGTAAACTCCTACAGAATTGTCAAGTGTCAATCTATTATTAGGCTAGTGGCCAGAGTTAAAATATCAATATATATATATATATATATATATATATATATATATAACAGGGTGGGCCATAAGTATGGATGCACCCAGATAAAATGGAAGTGGTTGCGCCGCCATTTTGGATTCAACTTTACTTTTTTCAGTGGGAAGGGGGTCATGTGACACATCAAACACATGGAGAATTGCACAGGAAAAACAATGGTACCTGGGTGTATCCATACTTATGGCCCACCCTGTATATATTATTATATATTATTATTATTTATTTTTTATTTTAAATAAAAATTTAAATAAAAAAAAAAAGTTCAAAAATTCTTCAAAAATAGGTTTAACGTAAAAACTTGGTTTAAAAAATATTCAATTTTCTGGTGACATGAATCCTTTCATATCCTGTTTACAATTACCTTTTAAGAAATGTGTATGAAGTTCATATATAAAGAGACAGGCTCAGACTGGTCCACAGGGAAGCAGGTATATTCCCCAATGGGCTAACATAACAGAATGAGATCCCGATCCTGGCTGTGCCCTCATCCCCTCCACTTGCGATACTCGACAGGTACAGTGGATGTACTACAGATATCAGACACACAGCATCTCAACCAGCCTATACGTGTAAATAATGAACTAGGTATATTACTCAGTAAAATATTATATAGTCACATTGGCTATACATGTGTACAATTTATGTGTACAATTATTCAGTTCCATATGTCACATAAATAATAAAAGAAAAACAATATAACTATGTAAAAATAAAAAATAAAGAAACCGTTTTTCATTGTCATTTTAATGATCATTTTGTGATTTCTAAATTACATTCCAGCGGCTTCACGTCATAAGTTCTGTCCTGGTAACAAATTAGAGCGTCAACTTTAACATCGTGACAAAATGCAATTAAATTGAGATTTTCTCGAATCCTTCCAAATAATTCTATTTGTAATGTATTTGAAATCTCCATGGTATATGTGTCAGCCACCTACCTAATATAAAAGAGAACATTGGATTGATTAATTCTGGATTAAAAAAGTGTTCGGATCATCAATATTGGATTGTACTAGAGAGGTGAGAATTCTCCTACCGACCCTTCAAGAACCTTTACTTCATCGAAATGGACACAGTTATTTACTACAGAGGTTTGTGCTATAAATGTGATTGTATCGCTAAGAAACCTAAGAGAGAAAGGAAATATACAAGACATTTGTCAAAACTGCTTCAAAAAGTTATTGTTACTTACGGAAACCAATGGAAGTGGCAAGACGATGGGTCCGTACAACATAGTTCCAGGATACAAGTGTGCATGAGCATTACCCTGTTTGTAGGGGAATCTTCATCCTTTGCAATCTAATCTGTATTGCTAATAGCTTAAAAGGAAACCTGTCAAATAAGCATAGGGGCAGATTTATCAAGACTGGAGTTTTTAATGCTGGTCTTGATATGCCCTTTGCCGTTGAAGGATACACTGATTTGATAATGAGGCAAAGAAAGTGTTGAGGGTGGCATAAAAGCGTCATTGGTGCCAATGGCATTGAAAAAGTCACAAATCCAAGGTTTGCAACTTCTTTTGTACCAGAATACTGGCATAGGGCAAAAATAAATTTGCCCCAGTGTGTCTGATCTGCAGTCATAGTCATAAAGAGCAGAATGAATTAAGCAGATTAATATAAATGTTTTATATAATAGAATTATTTAATATTATTATTATATTATTTCTTTAACTCTTGTTTCATTTGAGGCTTAATAATCTAGTGGGTGGCCCCAATTTATGGTTAACAACTATATCTGTAGGGCTAGTAAGCATTGAGTAAGTCCACCCATTGGAGTCTTTAAGGGAACCTGTCATCTGGTTTGGGGCCATCAAATTGCCAGCATACCATTATGCATTTGGAGTCCACGGTCTCAAACCCATGTAAATACCACCCCAAAATGGGGTTACACATGGTTGGTAGTCTGGTCATTGGAGTCTCAGGCCACCGGTACATGCGCATTGTGCATGTTGCAGCTGAGGTCAGTACACCTCACTTCCAGTACATACAACCAATGTACAGGCTCTGTGGGTATATTTACAGCAAAGCAAGGTCTACTGACTCGGGCTTCACCACCTACAATGTGCATGCGTAAGTGGATTATAGTGAGCACACTCCAGTGGACTTGTAAGTTAATTTCTCCTGACTTCGGGGGTAGATAGCAGTTAGGTAGGTTTGGAAATCTAACCCTCTGCAGCATAGCAGCATGCTGGCAGTTTAATGGTACTTAACCACCTGATAGAATCCCTTTAAGCCCAGAATAAGCAGAATTTGTAATGAATACATTTTCAGTTTACTCCCAAGAAACAAAATCTGAACTCATGTCATAGATACACAATTTCAGGACTGGATGGAGTATGTATGTGGTCTGTCTTGTAAGATACCATGCACATGTGTTTCCATCACATGACTAGGATAGATTTTTATTGCTTGGGTGCAAACAGTGGAAATTTCTCTAAAATTAATGTGAAAAACTGTTGGACGTTGATACAGAAAATATGTAAAAAAATTGTCTGACTTTTCATTATACAAAAAGTAACTTTTAGGTTGGGGCGACATGTTACGGAAAAGTCATAGCCAAGAGTGACTTCACAAAATAGGAAACATAAAGTACGCACTTCTCTTATATTTCTGCTAAATCCACTCCTGGCTTTGGCTCAAAAAACACAGCAAAATGTACAACAAAAAAACGCAGCCTTTCTGCAATGTGGGGCCTCAAAGGGGTTTTACTACATTGACAAATGTTTGTAATTCGCTTTTCTCTCAGAGAAAAGCACAGGGAGTAGGGGAGTTAGTGGCTGCCCTATAGGTCCTCATCCCCAACACCAGTAAATTTTTGCCATCTGGGTGGAAACCCACACAAACCCAAGCAGAACATATAATGCAGATGTTGCTTTTGATCAGATTCAAACCCAGGACCCCAGCACTGCAAGGCAACAACGGATGTCAAACATATATAAAACATATAACATGCGATAGATGGGATTCGCACATATTTGACCACAGCTTACAGGAGTCTTGGAAACCCCATTCTGTAAGCAAAGGTGGTTGGTGGGCACTAGAAAAAGAACAAAAAGAGAGGTCATGTTGTGTGTGTCTCTGTGCTCAACCCTCTATGGGAACTACCCAATGACGGATGTGGGCAGGAGGACATGCCAAAATATTTCACCGATTATCATATTGTACTTTAATTTTACCAAAGCACAAAAAGCAAATTAGAATTTTTTTTCCCACTTAGTGAATACCAAATAAAACAAGTTCATTTGTATTGTATGGTAACAGAAATGTAAATTCAGTCTAGGATGGTCTTATGGTAAGAGGAAACCAACATTTTTGCCTTTCATCAATTTTCATAAATGCCACTATAATCCTTATTATCCCGCATATCCAGCAAGAGACAATTAGGATGGGCTATCTATTAAATGATGATATAATTCAATCTCAGGAATCTTTTTAGGTGAACTAAGAAAGCCTCGGATGGAATTTCTAGATTTCGAAATAGTAGAAATTAAGCTGTGGCATTTTTTTTTTTTCACAAGAATGACCTACTCTGTGGAATTACTACAGCAAACTAATCCTTTAGGGGAGATGGCTCTATCAATCTTTAGATTTTTCTAATGTGGAAGCAACTCAATTGCATCTCAGAAATCAGGGAGGTAATTACTCATGCAGACAGCACAAAATGGAAGAAAAAAATTCAAGTTCTGCTGAGTATTCCTTTTAGAAGTAGCAGTAGAACAAGCAAAACAGACCTATAATCAGTCAAATTCCTCTACTAATTTTTCAGGTGTTGAAGGCTATGGAGGGAATACATGCCATGAAATTTAACAAACCAAAGTGGATTTAATACAGGACTTTCAAAGTGAGCTTGGTTTTCTTACGAACGAGTCTCCATTTTTTATTGTGAAGTGTTTGTCGTATATGTTTACGGGATATCTGGTTCTTTGGCTTACTGACAATAGGGGCAGAGATCTATTTTTATTATGTTTTCGATGATGGGTTTTGGAGATTCTTTGACAGTATATTTTATAGGTAACACTGTGAATAACTCTTTATCAAGTTTCTTGAAGTGACCTCCACCCCCCAGTAAGTGCCTACAGGGATTGGTTATTGACTATTTATTTTCCTCGGCTGCTTGGTTGCTTTTTAGTTCAGATATGATCTGTGACTACGGTTTAGCTACAGTGCATACAGGAAGTATAAGGTAGTCTAACACACACCTTCCTCTTCACATTGGTTCAGGTTGGTGCTCAGTCTCTCCTTCCTGCAGCTCTGCCTCTTCTGATTGGCTGCTGTAAATAAGCACAAGCCTATCACAGGCTTACCAGAAAGTCTGTGCATAGAGGGATGGTTTCCATTGCAGCAAGAGCAAAAGTATGAGTATGAGTATAAAGTCCAGGTTATTAGGTTGGCATTTTGGAAATGTATTAGATAAAATTCTGAAATCCAAATTATTTTGAAACATGAACAGATCCTACTTTGGATTTTCATAAGTAATGTTGTGATACATCCTTTCCTCTATAATTTGATAGTATAAGGCTAGGTTCATACCTGCGGGGATTCCATACCCGAATCCGCTTGAAATATGGACTTTTCTCTCTGTATTTTTTCGCATTTTTCGGGTGGAAACCTGACAGACAACATTAGAGTCTATAGTCTAGTCTTTTTAGGTGGATTAGGTTTCCATTCTTCAGGTCCCCAAGTGAACTCGAAAATCAGAAACCCGAACGCAGGTGTGAAACTAGCGTAAGTTACAGGAATCTCAACCTGATGCCAAATGTCATTGGGTACTTTACCTTTCACTCGCTCCTACTTCCCTCAATGGCTATTACTAGAAACCTTACCACCAGTAGTCAGTGATGGACTTCGGATGTATTATTATTATTAGTTATTTCATAGACTTCCCTTTCCTAATGAGATACATTACTATCAGAAATAAAGTTAGAGAACTAAATAATACATAACTAAATAATAACCTGAAATTTTAATATGCTCCTCATATCCTGGTTGACAGGAAGTAGCTATACATCATCACAACTGATAAAATATAAAACATTTTCTAACTCTTTATATTATGCAAAAATAAAAAAAAATAAAGAAAATCAATAAAAATTAAATAACCTAAAATATTGGAATATTGTTAATTGCATTTTATATTTTTCAGATCTAATTGAATTACTTGTTTTATTCATGAAATGTACGATTGTTAATTATTGTACCAGACCTAACACTATTGTAACAGTTTGTATCATGTCATTTCTTTAAGGTTTCTCTAAAGTTTAGCCCATTAATATTGACAAAGTACATTTGTGAAAGCCTCTATACTGCTCAGGCCTCATATAATTGGACATAGTAACAAAGCTGTCTACATAGAAGGCACTTCTGGCATTTTATAAACAACTTCCCTTTCTATATATATATATACAGTATATATATATATATATATATATATATATATATATATATATATATTCTATAATTGTTGATTCATTAACAAAATTGGATACATCTTTTTAAATAATTTCATTAAATTCAAAGTGTAATTGAATAAAAAAAGGTAAATATGCGATTACAATAATACCAGTAACTACATTGTAATTATATATAATAATATATACTAAAAATAAATAATTGACTCAGTGTTCAGCCTTTACTACTAGTCAAAATGTAGACAAGCAGTCTGAAAATGTGCCAGATTTATCACGGTGGCTAAGGCTGGATGACGTACTTGGTGAATTTTCTGACTGTTATAGCATAGTTTATACCATTATTATTTAGTTGGTTTACTTTGAGCTGGAATTTTACACCAAAAATTTGGCACAATTTGGTACATTTAATCCAAACCCCCCCCTCCACTAAGCCACTGTTTTCCAATAAAGCCATGACCACTAGTGAGTTTGAAAAATTTGATCTCTAACTAGATGTGATGTGGCAAAATGTGCTCCATTGCTTCTGATTTTGACAGTTTTTACAAAAATATCCAAATCTAAAATTATTCTATTTTTTTGGGATTTTTTGTGTCCAATTTTTCTTGTTGCCATGTTATTAATGCTTCTACACTTTTAGCACTAGGTGTAATATTCTATGACTATAGTGATTTTTAGGAAGATCACAGCAATTGTTTTAGGAAATATGATCCAAGAGCTGTCCATAAATGTTAATTAGAGTGAGGATAGAACTGACCCAACTAAGTGCCTTTGGATCCTCCAATGGACCCACATTTTGGCACAGTAATGAAGCCCACCAGTTGAGCAGGTTATAAACCCATCTAGAGACAATTTCTTGCCTCCAGAATATAGATTATAATTAGATTTGCAAAGCACAGCTGTGTAGGCTGGAAGTCTCGTTTTTCTGCCTTGCCTGCTGACTCTCAGGACACAAGACTGACTCTGCTCTACTCCATGGACTTGCAGCAGGAGTACAGCAGAGTCAGTGATGTCACAGAGAGTCAGAGCATCAGCTGGAGTGGAAGAAGTACAAGACTTCCAGCCTCACCAGTTGCAGCAGAGAGGCAGCATGCATAGACTTCTGGGAACCAACTGAGCTGTGCAAAGGTAATAATCAGGGCTCCAGAGGATCAGCATATATATATATATATATATATATATATATATATATATATATATATATATATATATAGTAATAAACCCTATCCACAGTAGTGAATGCACTGGTAAGCTTTAGTTCTCCCTGCATAACCCATTTAATACTTACTGATGATGTGCCCTATGTATACAATTCTTCTCCAAAATGTGCAGCATTCTCATGAATGTTGAGTAGCTATACATACAATGATGACAATAGATAGATGGCCTTTGGAACCATTTTCTCTGGGGAGCCCTAGAAAGCTCCTATCAACACTGTTTCTGGGTCTTCATCAGTTCATAAGTCTTTTGGAAAATAAATGGTAACAAGCTTTGTGTTTGGTTCTGGGTTGTAGTAGCTCCTTTATTAGGTTTTACACACGTGGCATGTGCATTCTGATGATGGGGCTACAAGTAGTTTGAAACATTATACTTTCCACTTAGAGGGGAATTCCAACCTGGAGCATTTTCCTCTCTCTCCCCTCCCAAGACCATGGAAAGGATGAATTTGAGTGGATTAGTAATAAGGCAAGTGCCCTGCCACTCCATTCCACGATTGTGGCATTGATGGAAACTATTGAGTGTTTTTGTCCAAGTAGACCCTCGAAGGATCCTCAACATTCTCGCCTTTTCTTCACTCTTGGTCGTAAATAGTGTACATCTAATAAGAAAAATATATTAGGAAATTGTATAATTTCCTAATATATTATGATGTATAATATGTATAATATGTATAGTGTACTATGTAGAAGTTTACTTATGTTTTAATTACATATATACAGTATTAATATTTCTATATATAGGCAAATGCTTTACATATATATATGGAAATGCTTTTGAAATACAACATTTTAGCTTTTTTTTATGGTGGATAACCCTTTCAGTTTTTGCCATGGATCCCAGTTTCTTAGTTAAGTCTCAGCATGCAGGGAAAATACTCTGCTTTTCAAGAAAATATGGTTCATATCTAATGACATGGAAATCAGCATGGCTGCTGCATCAGTTCTGCTTATACCACTTTTACATGAATCAGTTTGAGTTGATCCTGGCAGCCTAACACAGTCTTAAAAGCACAGCATGAGCGAGGAGTTCACAATGTGAAATTAAAGGCTTCAATAGATATTTCCTGGCCTAAATTGAAAAAAACAGAATAGAAGACAATTGTCCAAAAACTAAAAAGTCTTATAGTTCATAGTTTAAAGTGAGAACAATTTACAAAAAAATTAGAATATCACATTTATTACGAGCACTTTTTTTCTTAAAGCTTCTCGTTCCAATATATCAAATAATTGCATAAAATACATAGGCGTCCAGTCATTTTATCACATCCTGACTTAGAAAGTTGTCAAGGAAACATGTGAATAAAGGTAACATGAATAATATATCCTGAGCATGAATTAAGTCTTGCTCTCGGAAAAGTCTGACTAATTGAAATTTCAACTTGATAAATATCAAAGGCGGACAAATACAATGATGGTCCAGACTTACCCCTTAAAGAAAATGCAGAGAAAAAAAAAAATCTGAATTACAACCATTGTATTATATCTAAGGATTTCAAAAATTATTATAGCCCTTTTTAATTTTTTTTTCTTTCCTTGACATTACTTTACAACACAAACTCTTACTGCTCGGAAAAAAAAGCAATATATGTCAAAAAATATGTATATGTATAATTGTAAAATATTTAAAAGATGAGAAAAAAATCCCAGTTTAATATTTTATAAGGGAATCTACTGAAATGTCTTTTTTATTCACGCCGAGGGAATGTCAATTCCTAAGTTTATTACAGTATTAACATTTACAGTTAAGCAGTCCAGTTGGCTTTTGGTGACTCTTCAGTTAGGAACAGGTGAAGCATAGTAAATTGCCCAAGAAACAGCTAAAAGATGATTCCAATATCTTAATATTCAAGCCTATGAATTGATTGTTGTAGGATGATTCAGCGTTCTAGGAAGCTCGAAAAGTTTCTAATGTGGTCATTTCTCATTTGTTTCAGGGGAGAACTGTACCCTTGGTATATGGCGAGAATGATTAAAAACACACATTTGCTGATCTAAATAGTAGATAACCCAGAACGTCCTATAAATCTTAATAAAGTGGATAAGCTGTTCTTATGGGGATCTTACTTGATCTGCAAATAGAAAAATAAAATCAATTATTTACGTGAAAAAGTAATAGATTTAAAGGGCAAAAATTTTTGAATATTTTTGTCATTTTTACTTCTACAGTATTTATTCGACAGAGCTATAAAAAGATTATCATCACTTTCTGTCCCCATTGGGACTATTAATGTGATATTAGTATCCCATACAACATTTAATTTTTATAAGAAGCCAATCCCTATAACTTGTCTTTTCAGAAAGTAAGAAAAAGGAACAAAACACCCATGGTAAGGCAGGAAGAACATATAAACCCCATGTAGACTGGGATTGACTCTGGGATGCTAGTGCTTCACAGTTTTTATTTAATGATATGTTTTAATAATTAATAATAATAATAATAATAATAATAATGTTTCAAAATGTATGTCTATTCACAGGAGAAAAAAAAATCATCACTGAGGCTGAGGCCCAACTTTGTGGAAACGCAGATTTTTTTGTTGCAGATTTTGCTGCGTTTTTTTCAGCCAAAGCAAAGAATGGCTACAAAAGGAATGAGAAATATATAGGAAGTTTATATTTCTACCTGCTGCTCAATCCACTCCTGGCTTTGGCTCAAAAAAATGCAGCAAAATCTGCACAAAAAAACAGAGTTTTCACAATGTGGAGCCTCAGCCTTAAAGAGGCTTTCTAGGATTTTTTTTAAATTAAAGCTTATAAAATATTTAGAAAACCATTGCTCTCCCTGTAAATTATATTATTATTATTATTAGTTTGCATTGTTATTATTAAATAATCCTTTAACAATATATATATTTTTTTGTATTTTTTTCTGCTTTGTAGCCAGCCACAGAGAAAAACACATCACTTAAAGAATTTCTTCAGGATTTAAAAAAAAATTAATAAGTGCAAAAAAAACCTCATAAAATAATTAATTAATTAAACATTACTAACCATTTAGATGTACTATTTGCTCCAGAGCTGCCACTCCAGTCCCCACCGCTCCAGTCCTTGCTGGTCCTGACATTATGTACATCATTCATGTGACCTCTACAGCCAATCACTGACCACATGCCAGTCCCACTGTTGAGGGCTGTGATTGGCTCCAGTGGTCACGTGATAGATATACGTGCAGGACCAATATGAGCCATAACTGTGATGCTGGGGCAATGGAACATTTTATGGGTATTTTTTATTTCATTATTTTATACTGTTTCCTCCACTTAGCCTATTTTTATTAACATCCCAGAAAACCTTGTATTAATTATTTACATATTTTTTACATATAGTACATTAATATTCACAAGCCGTGTTCCAAGTAGTACATTCATAGCATTAAGTAATGACCAAATACTAACGCTGATATGTTTTTTCTAACTCTCCTTTGGGAAAAGCTTTGTGCATGGACGTCATGGTATACTCATATACTGCTAGAGATCTATACTGTATCCCTGGGATGCCATCAATGTACCTTCTTAGCATGTGATTATATCATAAGCCATATAAACCATTCAATAAAGCTACAGTCCCGAGATCATGACACGTTGGTTATTGGCCACTTTATGCTAAACCTTTTCATATTATATTACATATTATATTAGATATTGCAGTCTAGGAAGACAATATAGATAGGCTAAGGAAGGATTATAGACCGCTGAATTTCTAACATCTTTGTTATATTGCACAACAATATTCGGAAAATAGTTAAGGAAAAGAAATAAAGATGATCTATAATCGTAGGTTTGAGATAGTGTAGGCACAACCTTCTTATTGTAATTCGGAAGAAGCTAAAATGCTAAGTTTTAGTCTTGATAACAGTAGTCTTGTCTCTTTGTATGCCATATTTGCCAGATAAGAAGATACTTTTATCACAGCCATATTAATTTTATTCCTTTTTTCTTGTATTATTAAGGATCTGTTCACACTGGTGTTGTGGTTTCCTTTTTATTGGAAACTACGACACATAGCCAGATCTATTGCACAACTGATACTCCCGGAACCCAATAGACCCCTTTGGCTCATTATGGGGGTCAGGAAAAATTGCAGTATACAACACTATTCTTCTCATCATATACGAGCAATGGAGGATCAGACACCAATGTGAACATAACCTAACTTGAAATTCCTGGGACCCAAAGCAAAATTTGTAACTTGATTCTGAGTTGACATGAACCATTTATAGTATTGGTGTCTTCTCTGATAGAGAGGTACCTATGGACCACCAAGGCTACTTGCTTTATACCCTATTTCTATGTCATTCATTAAAGTGGAGACCTCATACTGGTGGACCAGCCTGCCTGTAAGAGTCAACAGACCTTGTGAAAAAGTCTAACCAAACTCCCTACTGAACCACAAACCTCAACCAGGATTCACAGGAATCACCTCTCTGCTGAATTTACCAAGTGTGTTGTTCATGTTTCGAATAACATGGCTACTTTCTTCAAGGAATGTTGCCACACTGATCAATGGGTTTTGGCTTTTACTGAAGTGAATGGGTTTCAATTGCAATATCTTTTTTAATTTTTTTTAATCAAAATGGAACTCAGTCAAAAAAACAATATTGCCAAGCCCATGTACCCACCCACCTGCACCCAACTCTCACCCCAATGGAGAGGATATAAAAAAAAGAAAATAATTTATCAGATTATTTACAATCTGCGCATATTACACTTGTCCAACCATTGTGCCCACCATCTTTAAACTTGTTCCTTAGATATTGCAGAAACCCCCTCTCCAATAGCTTCACCCAACATCATATTTTTCCATATTTAACATACAGAAGTTGATTGACCTTTCTTTCCACTGCATCATAATTGCTCATTTTACTAAGAAACAACACTGAGTGGTCATGGTTACTTAGAAACTGAGATCATCCCCCAAAATTTATGTTATAGGGAATTGTAATACCCATAAAAGTACTCTGCATTATTACTATTCATTATCTAAATAATTTAGGACATCTCCTCAGCGTACAAATTCTATACGCACCTTTATGTTGGCATCTAGGACAGTTGCTGTTAGAGCTTAGTTTGAACTTTTTGGAACATTAATAGGACATGTGCCACGTATACAATTGGGAAGTGATATGTCCAATGACTCAGATCCAGTCATCCATAGTTAAATTGTCATCAACCCTAAACCATTTAGTTTAGCCAATCTCCAAGTATCCCTGATATGTAAGCGATCTGTGAATTATACCCTTTGATATCGCTTCTTTCTTGAGGTGCTTTTATACTTACAGATTTTTTTTAACAAGTGCTGATCAGCAACATACAGGGCCCATCAGCAATGGTTCTGCTGGCCTATTACACAGACTGTTCAGAGAACAGGTACTGTATGTATAACTTGTGTGTATGTGCAACTTGTGTAATATCTGCCATTTAATATTGTAATGCATAAAAATCTTGTGTTTTGTTCCATAATGGTATCCTATGGCACATTTGCTCACAGATGTTGTAACTGGGCTAGTAGACCCTGCACATTTGAAGGAGTCCCAGCTGGCACCATAAAAGTATGGTAATATGGTGGAGACATTCCTGGGAAACCCTTGCTATGTGTGGGGGAAAGCATTATCCTGCTGAAAAATTCCAGTTGAGAGGCAATGCAAGTGTCATATCACTGAGCTGTTGGTGTCCTCTTATCACTACTAGGGGTGACTGACTGTTGTATCTGATGGCTCCACAGATCATCAGGACCATGGTTGGCTGTCAATGGCAAGACACGTAATCGACAATGTGACACCAAATTTCCTTCTTCTAGATGCCTGAGTGGCATAGACAGGGGGGTGTAATGAATGTGCCCCTTTGTGTCTGGAAGGTGGACAAGGAAACTGTGATAGCTGCTCATGCTTGTCAGTGGATCAAATGATCTTCTCTACTGGTGGTCTGTCTGACCTGTCTGGAGCCTGTGCACCATGTGCATGTGCCCTCACATAATCACTGCCCCCAATACTTCCTTACAGCTAGGACGGAACGGCATAAATGGGGGTCAATTCGTTGAACATGACCATGCTGCTTCTCTCAGTACAATGATATGCCTTATCTCAAAGTCTGTCAACTGAGAAAAATGTCTTCAAGTGTGTTGTAGAGGTATGTCTAGCAGTCAATGATCTATCACCAAAATGTACACTACCCAAAAGTAGCCTTTGAGAGTCTTTTTAAATGGCACTGGGAAAGTTAAGAGTCTAATCACACTCTAATCATTGACATATCTGTCTGAGACACAACTGCAGGACAGGTTTTTCTATCGGGTAGGTAATATTTTTGTCAATTATTGTACATGGGATGAAAGGAACCAAAAAGAGAGGATTGAGTTGCATCAATGATCAAGAAGACAAAAGGTGTGTAAAAATGGGAGCTTTCATTAGGACAACGCATGCCAGGAGCACTCAATTCTCAGGACCAAATCCTAAATATACCCATTATAAAATACACACCTGTCTACAGCAGGTCCGGTGTTTTTAGAAGGGTCCACTGTTATTTCTGGTATATTTTGGAATACATTACAGACCAATTGTCTTCATCTAAACTCTCTGGTACTAATGCGTTGCTATAAGCTTGTCTTTCCTTGTAACGTTTGGGGAGTCCGTCACATTGTCCATCAGAAAAATTTGGCAAGACCAACTTTTTCGTCCAGCAGTTTCAGTTAGAAAAAAGACACCCTATGAATACCATTATAGTCCATTGGGCTCCATTTGTGTCCATCATTTAATGGATTCTGTACATTTTTATTTTCTTCTGGTCCTTGGATTGACCAGAACAACATAAAGAACAACGGAGGTGGGAACCTAGCATAAGTTAAAATCCCTTCTGACTCCGAGATTCTACAATCTACTGCGTACCCAGCAGATGCCAAGGTACTGGCCCAGCAAATGTGTCCTTATAAGCTGCTAAATGTAATGCACACATTGTGATCTCTGCACACATGAGCCCCCAGCTTATATGAGCCCCTCCCCCACAATTATATGTATAAAGGTATATTTATAACTCCTTTACCCCATACCTATCAATCTCACTCATATATGAAGAAAGTAACGCTTGCTATGCATTAGGTCTTTGTACTTTTGTATCAGAAAACAACAAAAACATAAATTAAAACCGATAGAAAATCTTATCAGTGTGTGGATGTTGCAATGCAGCAGGCAATATTGACACCATTAAATGCAGGAACACCAGGGAAAGCCGTCCTCCTATAGCCACCTATTAGACAAATAGAGAGCGGTGGCCTGTGAGTTATTAGTTTTTATACATTATCATCTCAAACACAGGGCAGAATAGTCTGATTTCAAAGTGACAGCTGGTGGCGGCTATGGCTGATACATGCTAATCCAGTTTTTATTATGGAGAAACTGCCTGCGCTTTCACACGCACCAAAAGGGAGTTACTAAGTATAATGACATAGGAGAGAGCCACGGGTCCCTCAGACACATGAGACAAAAAGCAGAATCATTGTCTCATTACACAAAATTAAATATAGATTAAGTAATGGGGGGAATATTGGTACTCTCAGGACGGTATAAGCTCCCTGTTTTGCACTATTCATATTCATTATAATTTAGAACAATTAGATGAAGTTAATACTAAACAGACTGAGATTTTTGGCTACAGAGCTTCAGTGAAGATTGGTCGATCGTAGTCAGTGGGTGAACAATTCAATGATAGACTTTACTGTCTTATAATGATAATTACAGATGTATTCAGGACGGTCGAATGTGTCTGAGGTTGGAAATAAGAAGATGCATTAATATAAATCTCACAGCAAAGTAAAGAAACAAAGTGGCAGAGCGAAACTATATATACATATAACAGTATATCTAAAATCACTAATAGATCCATTGTCATTATGTATGCCCAGATGTCATGTATACCATATATTGTATTATACTTTAGATCAGTGAGTCTATCATGCACCAAGACACAAGTTTACTGTTATATCGGTGGCTGAGAGTTTCTATGACCCCGGAAACAAGATGGCAGATTGTACTGGTGGGTAAATATTTCTTTGCTCAGATATATAACTAAAGATTAAGCCAGTAGGTCTAATTTCATGGGAATACACTAACAGATTTTACCAGTGGTAAGTACTTCTATGGTCATGGGTACTGGATATACAAGTACAGATTATACCAGTAGGTGTTAGTACTTTTATGGCAATTGATATACAATTACAGATTATACCAGCAGATTATACCAATAGCGCACTGGTAGGTAAGTACTTCTATGGTCATGGATATACAACTACAGATAACACTAGTAGGTAAGTACTTCTATGGTCATTGATAATGGGCTTGCTGATGGGAAAGTACATATATGACCATGAACATACAACTGCGTATTACACCAGGGGGTAAGTACTTCTATAGTCATGGATGTTGGACATGATAATACAGATTATACCAGCGGGTAAGAACTTCTATAGTCGTGGATATTGGACATACTACTACAGATTATACAAATGGGGAAGTACTTTTATAGTCCTGAATAATGGACATACTAATACAGATTATACCAGTGGGTAAGTACTTCTATAGTCAAGGATATTGACCATACATCTAAAGATTTTACTACTGGGTAAGTACTTCTATAGTCAAGGATATTGTCCATATAGCTACAGTTTATACTAGTGGGTAAGTACTTCTATAGTCATGGATATTGACCATAAAGCTACAGATTATACCAGTGGGTGAGTATTTCTATACTTATGGATATACAACTACAGATCACACGGTAGGTAAGTACTTCTATGGTCATTGATAATGGCCATACAACTACTAATAAGTGGGTAGCTACATTACTTCTATGGCCATGTACATACAATTGCAGGTTACACCAGTAGTAAGTATAGCTATGGATATACAAGTACAGATGACATTAGTGGGTGACTACTGGACTTCCATTTACATATACATTAAAGTAATTGATGGTATCATGTCCATCTTGGTGACAGTTTCCTGACAATCCTGCTCACTCCTGATTATTCCATCCTGTATTGCCCTCTATAAAATCCTGACCCCTGCCTGGTGACTAATCTGTAGACTATCCAAGTTCGTGACTACTTGTTTGTCAAATTTAGATTCCTATAAAGAGTCATCTGAGTCCAAAAAGCTTGTGATTTTATATTTTACTGGTCACCTAATAAATGTATCATTCTGTAATACTATCTATCTATCTATCTACAGTATTTCTTATTTCTGTCTTTTTTATTCCATAAGTATTATAGTAATGTATAGAACTCTGCTGGACGTTACATCAAAAGGCCAGATTTCAGAATCGATGTGGGCGATGTGCCTTTAACTTGTGCCTTAAGTCTTGAGAAGCCATTAGTTTAGCAGGCATTAAAATTCCTTTTTGATTCCCTTTTGATTCTTTTGGCCTTTGAACCATCTAAATCCATTGCTACCATATGGACACCACCGTGAGTAATGACCCTACTGACAGTGCACGGAATTGATAGTGAAAGAGTGAATGGATTACACACAGATGAAGGATGAGTGAGCTGGTGCCTACACACAGGATAGTGGTAGGTGTCCATTCACTAATTGCCATGTGTATATTTTATCTTTTCTTGCAAAACCGTAGGCTCCAATGGCTCCACCATAGTTTATATCTGAATTTGCAAACAACTTGCACGCTCTTCTGCCATAGTTGAAACCCAATAAAATACATAAGTTTATTTATTTATTATTTTTTTTTTAATGCTTTTACATAAAAGATGTTATATTATTTTTCTTCGGGAACTGATGCAGAATTTTTTTGCTCTGTAGAAGTTTGACTGTTTTTTTTTTTTCCCAGGCTGCATCCTCCAGTGAAGAGAATGAAATAGGGAACATCTATGTAGTGCCCTGCTGTGACCTTCCATCTCAGTGGTATTACCATAGATACCATGGGCTCTGCTTGTCTTTGTACATATACAGACCGTACATGTCTTGCTGCAACTACTAAGACAAAAAGTGGGTATGGCTATTGAGGGCTGTAACAGGAACGTGTTCATCTAATCTCATAGCTTTGTCATTTCAGCAAGGAGACCATACTTCTTCCCTATGATATACCACCACATTTAATACATACATTCTGTGGTCTAGAACAAATAGGCATTGATATTTTTAGGAAAAACTTCACATTCCACGTAATTTATATAGATTTTATAGCAATTTGAAATATTTGGATAGAGGTCAATTTTGATACAGCTAAAAAGGACCTTTCACCACTTCCACTAACTCCAGCTTTTTTCATCCTTTATAAGTGCCCTTCCACTGATTCTGGCGCTGTTGGAATTTTTACTCTAGTCCCCACCATTCCCAAGCAGTCAATGCAGTTTATTTTGGTGCCTGACATGCTAACCAGACTTTATGAAATCAACTGGGTGGTGCTAGGCAAGAGCAGGCAACATGGCATGACTCTGAGAGTCTGATAGTGTCCAGGGGCGTAACTTGAGGGGGTGCAGAAGGTGCAGTCACACCGGGGCCCAAGAGCCTTAGGGGGCCCATAAGCACTGGCATCAGTATTAAGATTGCAGCTTCCATCTGGCCCATAAGTTAAGGAGACCCACAGATTACCCTAATCACACTCCTTAGCACCTGTAACCATCACTGTCAAGAATTTGCTGTAGGGATGAGGTAGAGGGCCCGGACAAAAGATTGCACCGGGGCCCACAAGACTTTAGTTACGCCACTGATAGTGTCTACCTTTGACTGGAGCTGTGAGTTACACCCCCTTGCCTGCTCCTACCTGACACCACTGACTTGACATTAGAGAGTATAGTTAGCATATCAGGCACCAAAACTACCTGCAATGATTGCTAAGGAATGGTGAGGGCTATAGAAAAAAAATCCAACTGCACCTGAATTAGTGTAGGGGCAGCTATTAAAGGATGGAAAGAGCTCATGGTGGAGGTGATAAATGGTCCCCTTTAATGTAACACTTGAAGTGTTAAATGTAGCATGGTAAGAAACTTTCGCTTGGATTTTTTCAATCGCATTTCTTGTTTGAAATCATATCACTTGTCAGTCTTAAGTTAAAGTACATCTAAATAATTTTTAGAATTTTTTTAAGTAAAATTGGATTTAAATCAAAATGTTTTTACAAGTGGAGATCGCTTTGAAAGTTATTTGTGTGTTATCTCATAGCTTACCCCAGTGGTTGTAACATGGCTGGGGGGAAGTTTTAACAGAAGAGATCATTTGCTTTAGAAGTCTTCGTTTGGTGGTATCCAAGATAACTACAGTAAAGTCAGCCCCCACGATACAGGTAACTACCTATGGAAACAGAAGAGGAGGGAGGAGGTGGAGCGACCCAGGGGCAGGGGGCTGGTTTTGATCATGTGACCTTGGCTTGGAACCAATCTGGAACACCCAGGTATAGCATCAAAAAAAAATTCCGGAGGGAATAAGTGAAATAAAATTCCCTGGACAACCCCTTTAAATCCCAGGTAGTCCAAGTCTAGAGGCTGCAAATTGGGCGTGAAAATGCTGCAACATTAATTAGTTAATAATAAGACCAATTAGTGAAATATAATGAATATCATTTACATATTAGACTAATTATTAATAATCTTTAATTGTTAATTTTTGGTCTATTTGATGTTTCTTTTCACCTTCCTCATAATAAGATGTAAAATCCTCCAATTCACAATTACACTAAACACCAAAACTGTGATTTCAATTCCTGGTCTTGTGTTAATTTGTTATATTCCCGGAGAATCAGGATTCATTTAGTTTAAAATTCAGGGAAGTGTCAGGAAATAACGCTTGTGCCGCCATTCCTTGTGCGGGGAGAGAGGGGAAAAAAAAGCTTAGTCTTGATTAAAGTTTAATTAAGGATCTCATTTGGCAGTACTTTTCACACCGATCTACACCAGCAGATTTTCCAGGGCTTAACTTTATCGTGCAGAAAATCCCCTTTTATTACTCCCAACCTGTTGTAGAAGCTGTTGGCACAGAATGACGCTTGGTTCATTCACGAGTCTTGTTTGCTGCTGAGAAAAAAATCGCAGGTCTCTAGAGAAAGCTCCACCGTGGTTCAATTTAATATCAGTCCCATCACTACAAGGATCCAACTCATTATTAATGATACTATTCATTAATTTCTTGTTGGGTTGGATGTTATTATTTATTAAAATATTAACGAAAAACTCCTGAGATGGAAACATAATGAGAGGCTCCTGACTGGGCTGAGACCTGCTGAGGATATGGGTTTACTGCTCATATAGCAATAAAAACATACACTCAAGTACACATATATACATATACACATACAGCAACACTCACATAAACACATATTCATCAGTGTATACTATATGTATTAGGTTGACAGTTGTCACAACTATCTCGGTAAATTTTAAGACCATACACATTAGATGAGCGCATTTGAAATTCTGAGATTATGGCTCAAACAGCTGATGATTTAATATGTCTGTGTGGGAGGGGGGGGCGCCCAAACTCTGTCCCGAAAAATTTGGGCATGATTTTAATATGCCTGATCATTTTGTATTCAGGCTAGGTTCACACCTGCACCTGATCTCCGCTCGGGGATTCCGTTCCCCATTCCGCTTTTCAGGTGGAAATCGGGAGGAAATGTGGTGGACCCCTTTATAGTCTATGGGGTCCGTGGGTTTCCATGGACGGATCAGGTTTCCGTTCGTGGGGTCCGTTTCAGGAACCCGAACACGGGTGTGAACCTAGCGTCAATGGAGTCAGAAGGGGTTCTATATTTCCTTAAGGAGACATCATCTCACAGTATACAGAGACTTATTAGACCATGCATGCCCTGCTAGGAATTCTGGGAAAGGAAAATGCAAATAAGCCCCCCTTAGTGGATAAGGGGACCTTTGAGCTGGTGCCACATTTTGAAAGGTACCTCCCTATTGATCAATGCCTGAAACAGTAGCATAATCTGGGAATAAAACCTAGACAGAATAACTCATCCAAAAGAAAGACAGACCCATCCATAGACTGTTTTAAGGTTATTGCTCCTCATCAGTTCGAAGCAGGGTACTGGCTGGCTGCAGGAGACACTGAGAGGCCATGGTTGTGGGTAACAAGGGGTACTATGTCTCCTTAAGGAGATGTCACTTTGTGGTGTACAGAGACTTAGTAGACCATGCATGCCCTGATAAGAGTTTTGGGAAAGTTCTCAAGGGAGATAAGTCACCACCAGAGGAGACTTGAAGTGGAGAAGAACTGAGCATGCATGCATGGGATGGAAGGAGTGGCCATCTTTAAGGAATAAACCCTTATTCACATTTCTGTGACTCACAAACCCAAGGCATTATAAAGTAAAGCAATTTGTTTAAAAAAAATACATGACCTGTTTTTTACAGACATAAAAACAATGGAAAAAACAGATCCATAAAATTAATCGGGTCTGAGCCGTCAATGGAGAACATGGCCAGTACAGTCTGTGAATCATAGAAATGTTAGTAAAGCTTTAGAATGGTGCACTCAAAAACCCTTGCATTGTGTCCTAAGAAAGCTTATTTGCTAATGTACACACATGCACATATACCCTCATATACATTCAAGCACACGCACATACTATGCACACACTAGAAACATACAATGGTATACCTACCATGGAGGCAGCCTGGGCAATTGCTATGGGCCCATGGAAAGAGGAGCCCACAGGTCCCTCTCACAACACTTTGAATGTCTGTCCGACATTCCCCCTACCGTATCAGGATATTATTAACCATTTAATGAAAAAATAGCAGTAGGTCAGTATTCAGTGAAGTAAGGGAGGCTGTGATCAAAAATGCACATCTGCCGTACACTCACTATCTTCTCCTCTTTCGTCCTGCTAAATTTCGGAGTAAGAATACAAATTATTTTTGTAGAGCACCAAATTATGGCTCCTCTTTAAAGGGGTCCTACAGGCAGTCTGTGAGTACTTACTACCTCCAGGGCTTTTAGGTGATGAACCCAGGGGTTCCAGGCTGGTTTCAACCCAGTCATGTGATTGGAACCTGTACTATGGGGACTGACTTTACTAATATAATGATCTAGTCTGCCAGCCCCCATAGTATAGGTAACTAGCTGTGAACACTGGAGAGGCGTGAGAAGGTGGAGTGACTTGGGGGCCAGGTACAGATTCCTATCACATGACCCTGGGTAGGAACCAGACTGGAACCCTTGGGTTTTTCACCCCTGAAGGAAGTAAGTGCTTACAGATTCCCTGGAGAGCACCTTTAATGATCTAACACCAATATTTGCATAGCAAAAAACTAATATTTTTGGATTTTCTTTTGTTTCTTCATACATATACATTTAGTAAATTTCTACATTTTAGGAGCTGAGCACCCAGGATAACTAAACCACAGCATGACATTTACATGTATCACAGTCCTATTTATTATTATAGGAAGGGTTTGTCCTTTGCATTGGTTATTACAGAGCATTGCTACAGCATTACATATGTGGGTTTATTATGCCGAAAGTTTAGATTTTTTTCCCATATTTTTCTGATGTGATTTTGGCCACCTCTGTGTACATTATTAAATCACGGCATCCACTGGAATATTCTGTTTTTATTCTATTGTACCTATGCATATTAATAATGCAAAAATAGATGCTAATAACTTGCAAGTATTTTAGCACCTCTTTGTATTCGTTTACATCAGGTGGCATACAAAGGAAGCATCATTTGTCTTTCATCTCCATAACAATTGAGGTAACATCTGAAAGTAAAGTTTTAATTTGATGGTTGCTTATTCACGTCTGTGCAAATCATTTGTGTATAAATACACCTCATGACGTTCAATGGGATTAGCCTGGAATAATTCAACTTGTTCTTAATCTCTTTTAATATTGGATTCTCCATCCAGTTTCCAATATAGTAGCCTTCTGAGTATAATCTATTGGCCTTATATTTATTGCCTATGGTAAAAACACATCTGTGTATTATTTCTACTCTTTAAGTAACATCATCCAGATTTTTTTATGAATTATTAATCAGTTATATTTTTGTCTTATTTTATTGGGTTTCACTTTATTTAATATTTTCTTTATTTTTAATTTTATATTTATTTTTTTAATTTTGTATTTACTTAGATTATCAAATTCTATTATTATAACCCCTGTTTAATTACATTTTATGACATTATTTATAATATTTTTAGTATTCATATTATTACATTGTTTTATTTAATTTTCTAAATTATTACATTATTATTTTTTATTTATACTGTAATTTATTTTATTATTTCTCCTTTTTATTATTCCATATTATTTTTGTTACATTATTTACCAAAAATTGATGCACAGTATTGGAAGTAGAAGCAGGTAAACTACATAGCATAAATGATATAAAAGCTTTGGAGGAATTCAAACAAAATTTATTGTATTACTTTCTTTTATATTTAGCATATGCAAAAAAAATATGGGACCTCCACCTATAAGAAGATTGACACTCCAAACTGTCATGAATATTGCACCAAGCCAAGAAAGGATGAAGAGGTGAGGACACATTCAGAAATAGAAATATGCAGTGTTGCCCAGTACTAATACAACACAACAGGAGAATTGGCTTCATGTAGTATGTCCTGCCTCTTTGTAAGTGGGAGTATACTGTTAAAGGGATTATCTGGGACTATGATATTGATTTTTGTGGCCACTTGACTACTTACCAAGCACAGCGTTGTACATTGTATAGTGGCTGTGTTTGGTATTGCAACTCAGCCCTGTTCAATTGAACAGGACTGAGCTGCAGCATGGTCATGTGACCAATGGTCATGATGTCACTGCCTGACTACAAGAAGGTGCTTGAAAACACAAATTCTTAAAAAGATAGGAACACACAAAGAGGTAGCCAGGCAGGAAGGTCTGCTGGGACAGGCAGTATGCCAATGAATGCAGAGAACCAGCATTACACCAGCTAATGCCACAACTAGGACTATAATGTAAAGATAGAGACAACAGTACAAGTCCTTCCATACTAACTATTGGCTCAAATTGAAAACATTTTTCCTTGTATATCAAAGTGTATTTTAATCTTCAGCCAAGAGGAAGCATGTATTCAAAGATTTCTATATCATAGAGGCAGATCATTGGAACTGCATTGTAGGCAAGCAAGCAACAAAACTTAGATTAAAGCCTGACACCATAAGGCTATGCTCAATCTGCATTGGAGGTTCCATTAGGAATCCCTTGAAAAATGTGAAACAAAATAATGCAGCAAGCTGTGCTATTTTCCATGATGGAACCCAATTCACTCCATTATAATCAATGGCGTCTGGGGGCATTGTTCATATCTGACATTCATAATTTTCATTGTTCTGCTCAGTTGACATCACCCAGGAGGCCAGAAGAAGCCAGAAGATGCCAGTAGAGAAGGCTGGAGGCCACGGCAGAGCCCCGGATAGGTGAGGAAAGGTGAGTATGAGCTGTTTATTAATTTTATGCGCCTCCCCGGAACCTCCAAATATTATACTTTGGGGCCTGAAGGGACCACAGAGTATAATAATAATAGCACTTCAAGACAAGTTTTGGGTGAGTTTCGCGAGTTTCACCCATCACTATTCACATCATCTTTAGAGCCTCCATTTGGTGTTTGTACATGCCAGGAAAAGCTCACCATATACTGGCGATGGAAGACTGTGATGGTGAAGCAGTCTTCAGAGTATGGTTTCATTCACACAAAATATTGACCAAAATATGTAACTGTGAATGAGAACCAAGAAACAATCTTATTTTTTTTCTGCTGTTACCTGGAACAAGATAATATATTTACCCTATATTGAATTATTGGCTAGCGCATGGCTGCACTAACCAAAAGATCCAGGGGACATTTTTGTGTCCATCCAGTATTTGCACATTAGATATCTTGCCTACTACTTTACTGTTTTACTCTTTTACTTGTCTAGTTCCTCATCTGCAAAACCAATATCTGTAATCTGTTAGGAAAATAAAAGAGGATTTGTCCCTGCTTCTAGTAAATTACATTTGTTGTGACATGGTTTGGAGATAGTCGCTCATCTTTATAATGACTATTTATATGCGGAATGAAAAAAATATTTATTTAATACATATTAATGTTCACATAAAAAATATATTTTTCATCCTAGAGGAAACACAGAAGTAAAGTAGTCTACCAAGTAAGACTGTTAAAATGGGAATGTTCCTGCCATTTCCTCTAGGAATTTTGTAGAATTTTTGTATTAATGTACAATTAAAAAAGAAAAATTCTTCGTAGAGGAAACACAAAAGTAAAGTGGTCTAACAAGGAAGAGTTTTAAAATGGGGATTTTTGTAGGATTTCCTCTATAAATTTTTATGGAATTTATTTTTTATTAACGTTTACATAAAAAAAAATTCATTTTAGAGGAACAGCAAAAGTAAAGTGGTCTAACAAGTAGGAGTTTTAAGGCTACGGCCCCACGTTGCGGAAACGCAGCTTTTTTTGTTGCAGATTTTGCTGCGTTTTTTTTTAGCCAAAGCCAGGAGTGGAATGACCAGAAGGTAGCAGTATAACAGCTTGCCATATATTTCCCATTTCTTTTGTAGCCATACTTGGCTTTGACTCAAAAAACCGCAGCAAAATCTGCAACAAAAAAAGCTGCATTTCCGTAAAGGGGGCAGTAGCCTTAAAATGGGAATTCTTGTGCCATTTCCTCCATAAATTTTGTAGATTTTTTTTTACCAATGTTCACATCAAAAAATATTTTTCATTTTAGAGGAAGCACTAAAGTAAAGTGTTCTAATAAGTAAGAGCTTTAAAATTGGAATTTTTGCACCATTCTGCTGTAAATTTGTAGAATTTTTTTACTAATGTTCACTTAAAAAATTATTTTTCTTTCTTTAATGCAAAAGTAAAGTGGTCTAACAAGTAAGAGTTTTAAAATGGGAATTTTTGTACCATTCCTACATAACTTTTGTAGATTTTTTTAAATTAATGTCTACATAAATATATATATATATATATATATATATATATATATATATATTCATTCTTAGATGAAACACAAAAGTAAAATGGTCTAACAAGAAAGAGTTTTAAAATAGTATTTTTTTTTTTGTATTTCCTTCAGGAATTTTTGTAGGATTTTTTTTTTTAGAGGAAGTGGTCTTACAAGTAAGGTCATATTCACCCATCCGCATGTATGGACATGTGAGGTCCATGCTATTCATAAACAGCACCACAAACTGCTCATTTGCACGTCTTCACGTCTGTGAAAAGCAGATCAACTGTATTTTATTGTTTCATTTTCTAATTTGTATGTATTTTCTAGGTCCGTGAAAAAAGGATGACACATGGATGTCATCCGTTTTTTTTTTTTCATGGACCTGTAGACTTTCATTGGTGTGATGCATCAGCAGCAGTGAAAAAAAAGGATGTACATGTGTTGCTTTTTTTACAGACCCACTGTCCTAATAAAAAAACACATTGACATAAATGTGTATGTATGGTGTGCGATGCCACATGAACGTGATATGCGGATGTGTGAATGAGACCTAAAAGTTTAAATTGGGAATTTTTTGCCATTTCCTCTGTGAATTTTTGTAGAATTTTTTAGAATTGGAATTAAAAAAATTTATAAATAGTTTTTAACGAAAAGACTAAAAAATACATGAGAATATCCCATGTATGAAAATACCCCAAAATTGCCCAAGTCACATCCCTGATGTCTTGCACAAGTTGTATATATTATTGAATTCTTTTTTTTGACATGTTTCTCTGGATCCCGTCACTGCTCTTATTCCAAGGTTAATAACGGTGCTTGGAGAGAAAGGCAATCATCCTCTTTTATATTCCGCCACTTGGAATACAGTAAGTGTAATATTCTTGATGTTAAAGTTGGGGTTGCTCAGGTTCAGTTAACAGACAAAGTTTGCCGTAGTCTTTGGTCTCCCTGATGAGAAGACAAGATTTCTCATTTACAAAACTAGAATAGGATGTTGGGGGTCTGTGAACCATGCTTTACAGATACATCAGAGTGCACCGTGTCTACTCTCATTTCTCCCACACTGAATCCTACTGACAGCTCCAAATTTTAATTGAAATAAGGAATACATGTAAGAATTGAGTTTTACTTAATTTTTACAAATTTGCTATGAAAAGCAGTTAAATAGTCACTGAAAAAATATATGTATATAGGTTCATATATATTGTCACTGACATAAAAAAAATGACCAAATATATGTGTAAATGTTGGAATTTTCTGTAACTGCCTCTAAACTCTTCAAGTGGCCTGCAAAGCATTCTCTCTAAGGAGACATAGTACATCTTCTTATCCACATATTGTATATAATCCCTCAGGCTACAGTCACACCTGCATTTAGGTGACTGTTTGGGGATTCTATCCCCCATTCCGCTTGAAAAATGCAGAGAGAAAAGTCCTGCAAGCAGCTTATGCTACCCTTCTACGTAATCAAGACATACTACACCAATTAGGATTGAACATGAGGACTTACATTGCTATGTTAACCCTTTCCTATGCTTGCTGCTATATGAACTTATGCTGTCTTAATAAAGTGCGTCAGTGCGCTCCTGTACTCGGCTAAGAGAGGAGTTCATACCAACATTCTGTGTCTGGTGTCAATGCCTCACCACTAGCACTTAGCTCATATCAATTGGGACAATGACAGTTACCCGGGGGACCTGGTCAGCTGGCCCACAAAGGGTATCATGACCTTATCAATGTCACCCACCCAATCCAGTATCTTGCACAGCACTGATAAGGGGCAAGGAACCTGCCTGCAGATGGTTGTTTTTCCTTCTTTGGACAAGATTTTCTGCTCTGGGTTGTATCCCAAGTAATGTTACATGACTTCTTTTTAGTCGTACGTATACCCATGAAACACAAGCGGATTTGTAGGGTAGTTGAGCAGAGTAATCAGGTCCACACACTCAGCATGGTAGCTCAGTGGTTAACATTGTTGTCTCGCAATACTGGAGTCTTGGGTTTAAATTCAGCCAAGGGCAACTTCTGCAATTAATTTGTATGTTCTCCACATATTTGTGTGATTTTCTTCTCAGTTCTCTAACAATCCACCAGTAGCTGTCCATTAACTTAGGCATTTACCTGCAATCTAATTGTAAAAAGTTGCTATTAAGGTGGTAGGGCCCCCTGACCTGCTGGGCCCCTGTGCAGCTACACAGGTCACATTAATGGTATGTCTTATTAATCTGAGTTAATAGATTAGGGTCCACTGTTCCTTATCAAATAGCTATAGCTGATACTGAATATAAGAAGTGTCTCTTCCTCTGGAGGATCTGGCACATGGGCACTTTACACAAACAGCTCACAGTAGAAACGGCGTAATGCTTTATTTTCCTGAGATGTCACTGCTGTGTTCTCCCATATATTGCAGCTAGCAGCAGGACACCTTGTAAAGAACCCATTTAAGTCCTCATGCACAGGAATGTTGAAAAAATGAATATTAAAAATGGATGAATAAGTCAATTTTTAACATTTGTTTTCCATCTGTCTGAAACATATTTTTTTTTAAATCTATTTTCTGTCCATTAGTCCATTTTAAATGTACATATGTTATCCCCATCATCTGTTTTTAGCTGTCCATTAAAAATGAACGAATTTCATTGGTCTTTTTTTTGCCCAAGCCAAAAATAGGACATGTCCTAAATGTTAATGGATGTGATTCATGGTCCGTTAAAAAGCGGACATGTAAATAAACCTATTGACTTCCAATGGACGTGGTGACCATTAAAAAATGACTGTCACATGTTTAGTTTTTAATGTTGTGTGCAGGAGGTCTAAGATGAAGAGAACAAAAAATAATGTGCAAAACACAAAGTAAGGATGTCAGTGTATATTAGATGAATAAAAAATGTGCACAGTTTTAGACTAAGTTCAAACCTGCCTTCAGAAATTTCCATCTGTCATAGATGTAGAAAACAGAATTCAAGCGTTGATGGATTCACCACGAGATGGACCCTTACAATGGGGTCTGTTCAGTTTCACCATTGTGTCTGTAATTTTAATAGAAAAACAATCATTGAGGGACATGTGAACAGAACATAACATTAGCAAATAAATATAACTTAGAATTGACCAATGTACAAAAATACTCCGAACAGCACAACAAACCCTGATAAAAAGAGAAAACACAATATGGTCTTATGACTCACTAATTATGTAAGCCTGTTACACCCGTATGATCTTACAGAAAGTGAAGACAACCAAAAATATCTTATTGTCAGCTATTAAACATGGAGTTAAATCCAGATTTGACAGCTGTAAACAACCCTCAACTGAGTCAGTAGGTTCAAGTTATCCCTTTAAAGGGAACCTGTCAGCAGTAATTTGCTTATAAACCTAATCATAGTAACAGAGATGAATGAACGGTTTGGATGTGATCTGTATTTTTCAAAAATTTCAGGCTCATTACCCATGAACCACTGTTATACTTTGTGTTCTCTTTAGATTTTCGTTCTGAAATTTTTGCTTAAACCGTTCCAGACCACCCTTTGGCAATATATACGTTTGGACTGTCCACTCTGAACCCTGAAAAAACATACTAATAATTACTGCACAAAAGCAGGAGCTCTTATAGGGAAGGCAGGGATGGTTTATTACTGTTCCTGCTTTCCCGATTGCTGTATACACATTATTATTTGTATACAGCTATAGGAGCTGCCATGGTGCGGCTCCACTTCTGGTACCGCAGTCACATGACCCCTGGGACCAGTAACTCCATGAGGTTCCTGGGTCTTAGAGGACCCTGATCAGCTCTGGAGTATAGCATAGGAGGTTGCATTCCTCCTGTAACTGGGGTAATGTATCAGCAAGTCCCACACCCACCGCACACATCACAGGTTCTAATCTCACCCCCAGTGATACAATAAGTGTCACCTATGTAAAAATGACCGTAACAGAAAAGGAAAACTGTTTTAATTTTTTTTTTTAAAAAAAAAAAAAGCATGAAAAATGTGAAAGCAGACATTTTCATTTTTTGTTTACATTGTCTCAGATCTTAAAATAAATAAAAAATATGGAAAAATAAAAACATAAAATAAAACCCTATTTATCACCTAAAAGATGCAAAATCATTAGAATAACTCAAAGGAAAAAAATGTTATAGCCCTCAAAACCACATGAATGAAATAACCTGAAAATCTCTCCAGTCCTGAACCCAGAAAGTGGCCTGGTCCTGAGCTGGTTAATCTGAACTGCTAGAGCAAGAGGAGACAGCAGCCCACAGTGGTATCACTTTACAGTTTGCAGTAAAGGACTATTAAGACAGCAGGTGTGAGGAGTAAGTTGTTGCTATCTCAATATAGTTCTCTATAATGTCCTATATGATCCCATGATTTTTTAAACATACAGTGGTAACTTCTCATCAGGTTTTGCATCAGATCCATTATACATCGGCATCTGTTTTCCTTTTCATTTCCAAGAAAATCATATTTTTTATTATATATTATATATCTCATAATATTCCTGCTGATATCTCTGTGTGAGAGAAAGTTACATGAGCAGATTCTTCTCTACTTTCTGTGTGCAGTATATGTGGGATATCATAGCAACAGTCTCCTCCTACTAGCTTAGAAAATCAAACACAGAGCATGTCAATGAACAAAATGAAGTGAAGGAAGAAAAGAAAAATGTAAATCCCATCGATATTTGGTGTGATCTTTGCCCTTTGCCTTCTTCTCGGTACTTGTAGACAGTTTTGGCAGAACTGGGCAGGGAGGTTGTTCCCGCCGCCATCTTGGAGAACTAAGCACAGATCTTCTGTGGATGTCGGCTTGCTCCAATCCTTCTGTCTCTTCATGTCATCCCAGACAGACTGGATGATGTTGAGATCAGGGCTATATCTGTGGGGGCCGGATCATCACTTCCAGGACTCCTCCTCCAAAGGGCAAAGGTCACACCAAATATTGATGGCATTTACATTTCTCTTTTCTTCATTTACTTCATAAAATAAACTATTAACCCTTTTATTTCTGAAAGCATTCTTACTCTAGGTTCACACTAGCATTCGAGTTTCCGTTCTTCGGGTCTGCTTGGGGACCAGAAAAACAGAAACCGTATCCGCTTAGAAAGCGGTTACCTGTGGAAATCCGCAGACCCCATAGACTATAATGGGGTCCGCCGGGTATGTGCCCGATTTCCGCTCGAAATTGGTGGAGAGAAAGGACATGAAGGACATTATTTCTCTGCATATTTTAAGCGGAGTGAGTGGCGTAATCCCCGACCAGTCACCGAATGCTATGTGACCGCAGCCTTACTGTGCAGAATTTTTCCACTCTTGCTTGAATTTTTTATACAGTATTGTGTATGTACAGGGCCTAAAATGCATTATTTGACTTTGCCTAAGAGAATCTACCTGCCTGGTTTAATGAGACGCCATAATACATAGCTTATCCTAGTGTAATTGGGAGCGCCGGATATTTTATTGCATTTTGAAAACAAACACAGAGTAACATCTATTTAATGCTAAAATATTTGACAAGCTAATTTCCAGCTAATACTTCTTATTCCCAGGCAGCTCCCAACAGATAATATTTTTCAGTGCCAACCAGATTAGCTGGTAATACGTGTTCAGGGAAGACCAAAGACTATCTGAATATAATTTTTTACTTAAGAACCGCAATACATTATCCAACACTTAAATAGGAAGAAAATAAATGGAGCCACTTACTGAACTCTAATCATCTTTAGTTGTACAAGCCCCAGAGAGCGCTGCCGAGCGTTTCAGGAGATAGTAATTAAACACACCGCAGTGTTTTTCTAAGGTTTCCTTATCTTACATTAGGATAAAAAATAAGGTCTATATTTTACTTTTCTTAGGTCAGAAAAATAATGGATTTCGTTTCCTGGCATTTAGCTGTGAAGACTTTTGTGTGGACAGAGCTTGTCGGCCACTAAACCTGCACTTATTTTACTAAACCGTACAAAGCTTCATCAAATTGTATTGTCTGGGGGAAGCGGTTTATCTATTAAGTGCAAGGAATGAGGAAAATATAAATAGATGACAAAAACTATTAGCTGGTAACTGCAGGTTAGATTAATAAAGAGATATTAGGGTTAATGGAAACTATGGGTTTGAGCTACTCGGGTGTATCGGCTCTTACAGTCATAAGAATCACTTTCTATAAATATACATATGTTTCAAATATGAATGTATTCAACAATTTTATTTTTATTATTTTACAATTTTATCAAAGTGAATTTAATTTATGTATAGACCAAACTTAGGGCCTATGGACACAGCAGAACCACATCATATATGGCGGCACATGGCTCCGTATTAGCAAATATTCCTGACATTTTCCCTCAAGTTTCATTTAGGCCCACACGTAGCGGGCCACAGCAAAAAAAAGCGCTGCTGGAAAAACCGTAGCGTAGCGTATTACGGTTATTCCCACATCGCTTTTCACAGAAAGTCCTCTGTGAACTTTCTGCTTCAATTATACACATAGGGAAGCCACGGACGTTTCTGTAGGTATAATTTACATGCTGCGATTTCCAAAAATGCAATGGTTTTGGAAATCACAGCATGTCCACTGCGCGTATTTTTCCACAATGAGTGGATGGGACTAGACACCACGTGGGGCCCCAGCTTTAAGTTGTGCCCAAACCACAAGTTATATTATTACACTCTGGGGTTATCTGGGAAGATGCAAAAAAAAAAAAAAAAAAAAAAAAAAACACTCCTGTACCCTGGGGCCAATGACATCACAGAAGGGGCTGGAAGATGCTGGGGACACCTGGGAAAGAAGACCAGACACCTTGGTGGAGTCCAGGAAAGGTGAGTATAAGTGTAATTTTATTTTTCTACATCTCCCCCTAAACTACAATATACTCTGGGGTCTGATCTCCAAAAATTTCAAATTTGTCCGAACTCAAACTTTTTGAAAAATTCATCATAAACCTGGTTTGTTACAATCCAGTTCACTCATCTCTATTCACTATAAAAAACTGCCTTAGGCTAAGGCCCCACGTGGTGTCTTCCCACAGCGCTTTGCACAGAAAGTTCGCAGAGGTTTCCTCTGCAGACTTTCTGCTTCAATTAAACCTATAGGGAAACCACCGGCGTTTCCATAGATATAATTGACAGGCTGTGATTTCCAAAACCATGGCGGTTTTGGAGATCGCAGCGTATCCACCGAGTGTATTTTACCACAAAGTGGGGATAGGAATCAGTAGAATCCCATCCACTTTGCTGTGACTGTAAAACACGTTTTTTTCTGTGGAGTTTATGCCACGTGGGGACCCTGCCTCAGACTAAGGCCCTAGGTAGAGAGCTGCAGCCAAAAAGCGGAAAAGACTGCAACGGAAACGCATGGTGTTTTTTTCCACAGCGCTTTTCACAGAAAGCCTGCCCTATTATACCTATGAACTGTGGATATTTTTCTGCAATGTGTGGATGGGTTTAGCCAGAATTCCATCCACTTTGCATGTACTTTAAAATGGCCAAATCTCGGGAATTTCGCAATGTGGTTCAAAAAGTACCTGTGACATTGTTCATGCACTCCTATCTGGGGGCGGCATGTGGTAGAGCAGGAGGACATCAGCACATTGATATATGTTTCAGTGGGAAAAGATTCGGTATAACTTTCGGTATAACATTCCTGCTAATTCTGGGCTTCAGAGTCCAGTGGGTGGATCTACCTAATGATTGACAGTTTTCTCTATATGCACAGTCATACTAGGAAGCTGTCAATCATGTTGTAGGACCACCCACTGGACTCATAAGCATTGAGAGAGCAACAATGTAATTGAATGAAATACAAGTTACAATGAACTCCTGGAAGACAAATCTCCTGGGTCCGGCGGAGCACACCCACAACATCTGGGCTCTCTGTCATTCGCTACATGAGGTGGGCACATAATTGGCTGATCACATCACAAAAAGGAATATGGCCACATAAATCACATCACAAAAAGGAATGTGGCCACAAATTTATGTGCTTGCATCACAAAATAAGGTGTGGTTTTCCCAGAAATAGGTGTGGTGTCACAGAAAGGGGGCATGGTCTTTCCGATGCACCTTTCTCCTGGATGGATGCCAACAAATGTTGGTAGGTATGGTTATAAGTAGTGAATCTTTCCTATAATGCTATATATGAATCTATTTAGCCCCTCCTGCTCTATTATATGCCACAGATCAGATACAATGTGAAGGTTCCTTTTAATTGAATAGGTTTTTTTTTCCATGAATGTTCTTTAAGAAAAAACAACGGGGCATCTCATTACAGACCGACCAGTGATGGAGGGTGGAATTCCCATTTGACCCAGGTCGTAGTCCTGGTGGAGAGCTTTGCTTTCACTTGGCACTTTCCATAGTTTCAAACACAATAGACAGTACATGTGTATTGCTATTAAGCATTCATTTACAGTTTTTTTCCCCATACATTTCTATGTTTTTCACCTCCTTCTGGTGATGATACAATTTTATGGAGAAACCACTTCAAAGGGGTTAAACCGCATTAGATAAATATGGCTTCTTACTTCTAGAACCAGCATCACACCTGTATATGGGTTGTGTCTGTCTCCTTGAAAGTGAATTAGGATAAACTGCAATACCACAGACAACCTATGGACAGGTGTAGCGTTGTTTTTGGAAGGGAGGATCCATGTTTTTTACATCCATTCAGATCATGTTTTTTACATCCGTTTAGCACATCCATTTAACGGGTGAAAAAAATTATGCAAAAAAGACAGATAGCTCTCCGTTTACATAGACATCAATTTCTGTATGTTTTTTTTTTTTAAGGGCACAAAAACAGAGCATATCATAGTTTTATGTCCGTCAACAAAAAGGGACAAAAACGGATATATTTTTTTAACATTGATGTCTATGTAAATGGGTGGCCATCCGTTTGCATCCATTTTTTGCATCCATTAAACAGATGTAAAAAAAAAAAACGTGTTCTGAATAGAGGCTAATTCTTTTTAAATTGCTTAGACTAACTTAGATTATTGTACTCTGTGAAGTACTTTGACCCCATTAGCACTGCTAGGAGGAATATAATGAGATTTTGGGAATCAATGTCAATAAAATATTTTATATATGTGGCATATATTGTATAGCAGCCAAATATTGCCATATACTGTACATTCCTTGGCAGACACTATAAATTTCTCACTATCCACTCTTGGTGGATTTTTTACTGATACAGCCAGTTTGATTTTAGCCATATTAAATAGTTTGCACATCTATGTTCTTTAAATGGTAAATATAGAGAGATGGAAAAAAATGAAGCAATCATAAATCATTATACACACGTGGACAAAATTGTTGGTACCCCTCGTTTAATGAAAGAAAAACCCACAATGGTCACAGAAATAACTTGAATCTGACAAAAGTAATAATATATAAAATATGTTGACAAACCACAAAGCTTCTGGGAGAATGTCCTATGGATAAATGAGACAAAAATCTAAATTTTTGGCAAGGCACATCAGCTCTATGTTCACAAACGGAAAAATGAAGCATATCTAGAAAAGAACACTGTCCCGACTGTGAAACATGGAGGAGGCTCTGTTATGTTCTGGGGCTGTTTTGCTGCATCTGGCACAGGGTGTCTTGAATCTGTGCAGGGTACAATGAAATTTCAAGACTATCAAGGGATTCTAGAGAGAAATGTGCAGCCCAGTGTCAGAAAGCTTGGTCTCAGTCGCAGGTCATGGGTCTTGCAACAGGATAATGACCCAAAACACACAGCTAAAAACACCCAAGAATGGCTAAGAGGAAAACATTGGACTATTCTGAAGTGGCCTTCTATGAGCCCTGACCTAAATCCTATTGAGCATCTTTGGAAGGAGCTGAAACATGCCGTCTGGAAAAGGCACCCTTCAAACCCGAGACAACTGGAGCAGTTTGCTCATGAGGAGTGGCCAAAATACCTGCTGAGAGGTGCAGAAGTCTCATTGACAGTTACAGGAATCGTTTGATTGCAGTGATGGCCTCAAAAGGTTGTGCAACAAAATATTAAGTTAAGGGAATCATCATTTCTGTCCAGGCCTGTTTCATGAATTTTCTTTTTTAAAAAATTCTGTTGAAGCCTGGTTGAAAAGCAATGTCATTTTCATAGAATTTTTATATATTATTACTTTTGTCAGATTCAAGTTATATCTGTGACCATTGTGGGTTTTTCTTTCATTAAACGAGGGGTACCAACAATTTTGTCCATGTGTTTATGTATCACAATGCCAAATAACAGATGGAGGAAGGCTAGAAGGGATTTGATTTCTATGTGTGAATTCTAATCAAAAGTACCAGTAGGTCCTTGGCAATAACTAATAGTACCACTAGGCTCTTAGTAATAACCAATAGTACCAGTAGATCCTTGGTAATAACCAATAGTACTGATAGGTACTTGGCAATAACCAATAGTACTGATAGGTCCTTGGCAATAGCCAATACTAGCAGTAGGTACTTGGCAATAACCAATACTCCAGTAGATCCTTGGCAATAGCTAATAGTACCAATAGGTTCTTGGCTATAACCAATAGTACCAGTAGGTCCTTGGCAATAACTAATAGTACCACTAGGCTCTTAGTAATAACCAATAGTACCAGTAGATCCTTGGTAATAACCAATAGTACTGAGAGGTATTTGGCAATAACCAATAGTACTGATAGGTCCTTGGCAATAGCCAATACTAGCAGTAGGTACTTGGCAATAACCAATACTCCAGTAGATCCTTGGCAATAACTAATAGTACCAATAGGTTCTTGGCTATAACCAATAGTACCAGTAGGTCCTTGGCAATAACTAATACTCCAGTAGGTCCTTTGCAATATTTTAAACATTTGAACAACCAATTCATATTATGTATTTGATTGCTAAAAGCTAGAAGACAGCAAATAATCCAATACAACTTATGTCGTTGTAGTTCATCATTATTGTTATAGTCTACAGTATATTATGCTTAGATGGATATTTCATATACATTTTGCATGTAAGTTTTGACATTTTTCAAAGATATTTCAACATCCCATTTTTAATAGCTGCTTTTTAGCCTTCAAAAATTTGGACTTTTGAATTTGACTTAAATTTGGTAAGGTAAATCCAGCAAAATATCTGTACAATTTCTAATGGAATGTCTGCACTTATTATCTTATCAAATTAATTAAAATTCCATTGTACAGCAGATTTTTCCATTTCAATGTTAATCTGTTTTTTTATTTTTTTTTTAAATTTCGTCATTAAAGCCATATTTCTATCTTAAGGCTGAGGCCCCACGTTGTGGAAACGCTGCTTTTTTTGTTGCAGATTTTGTTGCAGTTTTTTCAGCCAAAGCCAGGAGTGGATTGAGCAGAAGGGAGACATATAAGAACTTCCTATATATTTCACATTCCTTTTATATCCATTCTTGGTTTTGGCTCAAACCGCAACAAAATTTTCAAAAAAAAAAAAGCTGTGTTTTCGTAACGTGGAACCTCAGCCTAAATGGGTTTTCCTATGAACATAAACATATTTTAAGTTTGTAGGCAACTAAAAGATGATCATTTTTGCAAATATAAATAATTAAAAAATTGCAAAAATGTTTAAGTTTTAATTGTCTACAAATGTATGGTTATATTGATGTGAAATAATTTTAAATGCCTGATAGATGTGAATCCCACCACTAAGATCCTCCAATAACCACTATTTACCGTTTTCCAGCCATATTGAGGTGTTATTCACATAAAGCTCTTATGGCATTGTAGAAACTCCAATTTCTATAGGGGCCCAACTTTACCTTGAAGTATCTAGTTCCATTATTATGCTGCATCCAAGCTGTGACAGTTTCTACACAGTTCAATGTAGAGGTAGCTGCACTTGCATAAATCCTTCTGTTTTAAAGGGGTAATCTGGGACTATGATAATGATTGCTGTGGCCCTTTCCAAGGACAGTGCTGTACATTGTATGGTGGTTATACTTGTCATTGCAACTCGGCCCCATTCATTTGAATTGTACTGAGCTGCGGCATGGTCATGTGACCAATGGATGTGATGTCACTGCCTGAGAAAAGGAAGTGGTGCTCAATATCATAGTCCCAGATAAGTCTATGAGAGTTACAGGAAGAACAGTAAGCAGCTCCTTTTTGAAACTCCCAAAGATATCAATAGATAAGGCCGACGCAAGCGTTGCTATCTTCCCACTAAGACTAGGTTCACACCTGCGCCTGAATTCCATTCGAGACTTATCTCTCTCACTTATTTTTCCGCATTTTTGGGCGGAAGCTCGGCAGAAGCCGAGACCCCATTATAGTCTATGGGGTCCACGGGTTTCCGCAGGTAACCGCTTTTTAAGCGGATTAGGTGTGAATCTAGCTTAAAGTGTATGGAGATTGCTACAGTATTGAATAATGGAATAGGGTAATTGCGATAGGGCCTCAAAGAAGTCAGAGGATGTGCAGTACCATTGCACCAATGTGTATACGAGGCCTAAAAGTGACCACAAGCTGGATCTTCATCTTTGTACATTTGTTCATAATGATGGAGAGAAGAAAAATGTATATTATTAATCCATTCTAAATAATATGTTTCACCAGAGAGCCACATTATAAATGTATCATTCAATATAACACAGACAGAACAATGCTTTGAGTATTTCCAATATTTATGTCACATTTTATCAAGGTGCACTTAATTTTTTTGGTCCATTTAGAAATGGTATATTTTTAGTGTAGCCTTGCTAAGCCTTCTTGACAATAATGGAAATGGAAACTAATGCCTATTAATCAAAAGACAAATTGAAAAATCTCGTGTATCTTCCCTACAGCACATGAGCAGGAAACAAGTAGCCCCAATATAGAACTGCACGAGCAACAGGAATCCATCCCTATTAATTTATCCATGCCTTTTATTTGATACCACCAATATTAATAGCGTTGGAAGGAAATTCTGCAGCCATTAATCATAATAATTAATCAGATCCAATTATATTCCATATAAATGCGAACAAATTGCTGAAGAAATAATGATCTATCACCAAGATGTCAAAAGCAAAAAGAAAGTACAACAATAATTAGGAGTTGGTTTTTATCTGTGTACAAGTGCATGTGATTTTAGCAGTATTAAATTCTGATGATGTAATTAGTATAAAGTACTGTAATCTGAAGATTTATTATACAAAAGGCTACTTAATGACTGAAAAATACTTCACTTGCTGGCATCACGCAAAATGGAATATTTTTTTTTTCTCTTTTATTTTCTAATTAATATTTATCTTTGAAAAAATAAAAATGAAAAGCACAAGGACAAATTAAAAAATATACAATTGAAAAAACATTGGCAGATATTTGAAATACTTTTTAAAATGATTTTTTTTCCTTTGCTTTTGGGTTAAAAAAAAAATTCTAATTAAACTGTTCCAATTAATGTTAAAAATAGAAAGAATAATAGAACAATATTGGCAAAAAAAAAAATGTTTACAAAAATATCAGATCATTTTTTTATACATTCTCTTTTTTTTTTAACATTTTTCATTGTAATGCACAACACAGTGTGAATTTCTTTTCAGCATGGCATTCACTTCTGTGTAATCTCCTCTCTTTTTATTATTTGCAGAATAATAAAATCTCTTCGGCTGTTAATTTGATTTTGCTTTTGCTCTTGTTATTTGTTGAGGTTAGAAAAAAAAAATCTGTTGGTAAAAGAGTTTACCGGACATAAGCAGGGCGAGAGCTTAGAAACATTTTTCACAGTACTTGAAAATGAGTGTTAGGTTTAAAATATTGTTCGTGTCTAAGCACTGCAGTTTGTAGTTTTTTGATCTCAGCGTTGTGACCACTACAAAGAAATAAAACCTTATCTTACCTCTCCCAGTATCTCCTTCCACAGACCTCAATAATGCATTAAAACATCTGGAAGTACAGTAATTTCAGCTATCAGAGATAAGAATGGGCAGCGAACAGGTAAACCCTACAAAGTCATGTTGAAGAGAACTGATTGCTATTTGGTAACATTAAATATGAAGCACAATTTTCATGCCTGCTCCTGCTTTTGACTATTATCAGAAAAGTCCTGTCAATTATTAAATATATTTGGAGCATTTAATTAAGCGATAAAAAATAAACATAAATAAATAGTAAAATATTATTCAAAAATATTAAATATTAAAATGGAAGAATAATAAAAATAATAATAATAATAATAATAATAATAATAATAATAATAATAAAACGTGATGTAATAATTATAATAATAATAATAATAATAGCTAAAATATTGTAATAATAATATTATAATTATAATTATAATAATAATAATAATAAAATCTGAGATATTCTATTATTATTATTATTATTATTAATAATATATACAATAAATATATTTCAAAAATGACAATTTTACAAAAATACATTAATAGCTGAAACAATATATAAAATAAAAAATATAAAATAAAACCATAGCAAAAAATAAAATATTTATATATTAATAATTCAGTGTAAATGTATTATTATTATTATTATTAATATACATATTTATTTTAAGGATTGTATTATACATCTATTGTCATATTCATTTTCGCAGAGTTAGCTCTGAGTTCACAGACAATACATAGGGATTATAAACAGGCAAGGAAATGGCTTTTTTTTTTTTTTTACTGGTATCTAGTGCTAATTGCTACTTTCTCAAGGGTATAGAATTAATCACCTGCTAGATTTACAGTCTCTGGGCTGAGACCTGAGGATGTAGGCAATAAGAAAAGCTCTTGAGGGACATATCATATGGTGATTCTAAATATCAGTCTCTATGCATATGTAAATTGGAAACAAAGTTTTTTCAAAGCTCAAGTGTGCTAATTTCAAACAGGAAAGACTAAAGCTCGCTTTTAACAGCTGTTTAACGTCTGCCGGTGGGTGGTAGAAGGAGCTCAGAATACAAGCAAACATCGCTGCATGGGTAATGAAGCAACATTTTGATGAGCATAAATAATTCCGTTTATACTGTTCTTTTGAAGAATTTAAAACAAAATATTGAATCGAGGGCGCCGGTGGACACAAGGAGTTAAGTGGTCACATGAGGGAAACCATATTAAATTGGCAAAGGTGATTTTCCTCTTCACCTGGGTCTTGTCTTGATGTGGGTTCACTGACGTAATGGACAAGAAGTTTCAGGCCTTGGTGGCATACAGGATTCTGGTATTGTAGCATTAATTAAATTCCATGAGCAGCAGAACGATTTTACTGCACTGCAAAATTATTTTAATTAAGTACTAAAGATGTTGCAATTCCATTACATAAAAACCTTTGTCATGCTTGTTACCACCATGGTTAAAATTCAGTGGTCTATTTAAAAGGCTCTGAGGCCCTTCTGACATATTTTTACTCAACATTATAATTGTATCACGCTTTTTATCTAATTAACCTATTCCGTGTTCCAGTTACTTAACTAATTTTTAATACATGGTAACATATGTGCAACTGGTATCCTTACACATGCATATCTTATATACCCCATAATATGTACATGCTTAGGTAAAATGTAATTTTTACATGTTATATTACAAAGTGATGATATTACATATGATTGACATACCTAGGACCAGCCTTAGGTTGAATGGCACCATTGGTGGCACTCTCCATTGCTGCCATTCTCCACTGCGGTTCCTATTGTGGAGGACTCAGAGCAAGTGTGTAAGATGGTGGAACACCACCTGGTGGTGATAGTCAGGGTATTAATTGTATGTCATTCAAGGTGTTCTCCAGGATTAGAAAACTTGGCTGCTTTCTTTCATAAAGAGCTCCACTTCCTCTTCTCAAGAAGTTGCATTATGTCCACTGGTCACATGACCATACTGCCACTAAGTCCAATTCATTTGAATGGGTCTGAGCTTTAGCATGGCCATGTGATCAACGGACGTGATGTCACTTCCTGAGAAGAGGAAGTGGAGCTTGTTATGAAAGAAAGCAGCCAAGTATTTTTAATCCTAGAGAACCCATTTATTGCATATATATAATTTTATATATATATTGTACAACCCCAATTCCAATGAAGTTGGGACGTTGTGTAAAACAAATAAAAACAGAATATGATGATTTGCAAATCCTTTTCAACCTATATTCAATTGAATGCACTATAAAGACAAGATATTTAATGTTCAAACGGATAAAGTTTATTGTTTTTTTGAAAATATTCACTCATTTTTAATTTGATGCCTGCAACACGTTCCAAAAAAGCTCTGACAGGGGCAACAAAAGACTGGGAAAGTTGAGGAATGCTCAAAAACAGCTATTTAGAGCATTCCAGAGGTGAACAAGTTACTTGGAAACAGGTGAGTGTCATGATTGGGTATAAAGAGAGCACCCCCGAAAGGCTCAGTTGTTCACAAGCAAGGATGGGGCGAGGTTCAACACTTTGTGAACAACTGCATGAGCAAATAGTCCAACAGTTTAAGAACAATATATATCAACGTACAATTGCATTTAGGAATTTAGGGATTTCATCATCTACAGTCCATAATATTATCAAAAGATTCAGAGAATCTGGACAAATCTCTGCAAGTAAGCGGAAAGGCCGAAAACCAACATTGAATGCCCGTGACCTTCGATCCCTCAGGCGGCTCTTCATTAAAAACCTACATCATTCTGTAATGGATAATACCACATGGGCTCAGGAACACTTCAGAAAACCATTGTCAGTGAACACAGTTTGTCGTTACATCTACAAGTGCAAGTTAAAACTCTACCATGCAAAGCGAAAGCCATATATCAACAACACCCAGAAATGCAACTGGCTCCTCTGGGCCAGAACTTGTCTGAGATGGACTGATGCAAAGTGGAAAAGTGTCCTGTGGTCTGGCCAGTCCACATTTCAGAATGTTTTTGGAAATCATGGATGTCGTGTCCTTCGGGTCAAAGAGGAAAAGGACTGTCCGGATTGTTATCAGCACAAAGTTGAAATGCCAGCATCTCTGATAGTATGGGGGTGTGTTAGTGCCCATGGCACATCTCTGATGGTATGGGGGGTGTTAGTGCCCATGGCATATATCTGATGGTATGGGGGGGGTGTTAGTGCCCATGGCACATCTCTGATGGTATGGGGGGTGTTAGTGCCCATGGCACATCTCTGATAGTATGGGGGTGTGTTAGTGCCCATGGCACATCTCTGATGGTATGGGGGTGTGTTAGTGCCTATGGCACATCTCTGATGGTATGGGGGCGTGTTAGTGCCCATGGCACATCTCTGATGGGATGGGGGCGTGTTGGTGCCCATGGCACATCTCTGATGGTATGGGGGGGTGTTAGTGCCCATGGCACATCTCTGATGGTATGGGGGCGTGTTAGTGCCCATGGCACATCTCTGATGGTATGGGGGCATGTTAGTGCCCATGGCACATCTCTGATGGTATGGGGGCGTGTTAGTGCCCATGGTACATCACTGATGGTATGGGGGTGGGTTAGTGCCCATAGCACATCTCTGATGGTATGGGGGTGTGTTAGTGTCCATGGCATGGGTAACTTGAACATCTATGAAGGCACCATTAATGCTGAAAGGTACATACAGGTTTTGGAACAACATATGCTGCCATCCTTTTTCAGGGACGTCACGCTTATTTCAGTAAGGCAATGGCAAGACACATTGTGGACGTGTTACAACAGCATGGCTTCATAGTAAAAGACTGCAGGTACTAGACTGGCCTGCCTGCAGTTCAGACCTGTCTCCCATTGAAAATGTGTGGTGCATTATGAAGCGCAAAATACGACAACGGAGACACCAGACTGTGGAGCAACTGAAGTTGTACATCAAGCAAGAATGGGAAAGAATTTCACCTACAAAGCTTCAACAATAAGTGTACTCAGTTCCCAAATGCTTATTGAGTGTTGTTAAAAGGAAAGGTGATGTAACACAGTGGAAAACATGCCCCTGTCCCAGCTTTTGTGGCACATGTTGCAGGCATCAAATTCAAAAAAACAATGAAGTTTATCCGTTTGAACATTAAATATAATACCTTTATATTGTATTCAATTGAATATAGGTTGAAAAGAATTTGAAAATCATCGTATTCTGTTTTTATTTATGTTTTACACAACGTTCCAACCTCATTGGAATTGGGGTTGTATATATATATATATATTTAACTGTTTTATTACAGCCCATAGTTTGTAGGACCAATCACTTTCATGTAATTTTTCCCTTTGTCCACTTTATGTTAGCTAAGACCTTTGTGTTGTATATATTTGGTGTACTGTAGACCTGTTATAATATTGCTGTAGGTATGTTACATGGTGGTTTTCTCTAGCTTGTTTTACAAGTCTTTAGAATCTGTGATCACATGACCAGTCGCGTCTTCAAGCAGTAGAGTTTAGATTAATCCTGGAATTTAGCGCTCAAGAATCTGTGGCCCATGTGAGAGTGCAGAAGGGTGGGTATGCCATATTCTTATGTTCCAATGGTTGAGACCTGGGGATATATTAGGGAGATTTTACTACCAAGTAAGGCTTTGGTGTATGTTTGTGATGGCTAAAATTTCCCTGGGAGAAATGGCCCAGAAATATTGTGAATGATTGCAGAATGAATGGAAAGTATTCGGTAATCTGTGACAGTCAACCAGTGCACATATATTGGGTTAAGAGACTGTTAAAAGACGGTGGGTGTACAGAAAGGTTGAAGTATTTAATTTCCCTGCATTAAGTGTCTGAATATCGAGTAAAGTTTAAGTTTAGCCCGTATAATAGACCCCATATAATACTGCATATCTACAGCAGTGGACATTGCAGGAGATATACAGTGCCTTTGCAAAAGTATTCGGCCCCCTTGAACTTTTCAACCTTTTCCAACATTTCAGGCTTCAAACATAAAGATATAAAATTTTAATTTTTTTGTGAAGAATAAATAACAAGTGGGACACAATTGTGAAGTGGAATGAAATTTATTGGTTATTTTAAACTTTTGTAAAAAATAAAAAACTGAAAAGTGGGGCGTGCAATATTATTCGGCCCCCTACAGTGTATACAGCTGCCAGCAGATTTTCCTTGGAAGAACAAGGGTGCTGGACCAATCTTGATCAACAAGACAGTTATTTAGGGGTTGTCCACTCTCGAATCCCAGTTTGTTGATCAGTGTATGATTCCTGGATGCCCTATTGTCCCAATGATGGGATCCCTGTACTGTACTCTACTATGGCTATCTGTTAGATGTCTTGAGCAAAGAACTCCCCACTATCAACTCAGTGGGAAATTTATTAAGACTGGTATTTCCTACTATTGTGCCACAATTATTAAGAGGCTTGAGCCTTTTAAAAATTTATTTGCATCTCAGAAGGTCCAGTGCAGTCTCGGACTGGCCTACAGAGGATTAGGTGAATTCCCCGGTGAGCCTCTGAGCCATTCTGGGCCTCCATCATCTTCCCATCCCCATACAGATAGGCAGTATACAGCATGTCAACCAACCTATGTATCCATATAATAAACCAGGCATAAGTCTCCTCCTTCTTGACATCACTATGGGGGCCCCAGACACCAATCATCTTGCAGCATTGTGCTGCTCCCTGAGACCTGCTGCTATGTGAACTTGCATCCCAAACTCAAAGAGCTGAGAGGCACCCAGTTCAAAGCAAGGGCCAGTCAGCAGACTACTGGACAGAAATAGTGTAAGGCAATAAAGAGATAGCAAGCTACTACAGAAAAAATGTGTGATAGTAGATTTGGCACAATGTTCCCTTAGAATAAATTATTCCGGAAGACCCTAAGCATCCCAGTCCAACACTGGACCAGTATACCGGAATTGAAAACTATGGCAGCCAGTGGTGAGCGTGTTACAGAAAGTGGCGCATCTTTGGCACAAATATGGGCTGTGTGTCTTGTACATGTACGTACAAATAATTTCAAATTCTCCCCAATATTCCTTAACAATCATGTGACAAATTAAAAAAAAGAAGACACTTTTGGACTTTTTATAATTCCTACTATTACAAGTAGCTCCCCCTGAAGTTATCAACGTGGTCCCACTCAAACTGACTGCCGTCATGTACATATATTTAGAAGCAGGGTTGCCCAGGTTTGACCTTCCACATTTTTAGAGATTACAACTAGAGATGAGCGAATCGAAGCTGATGAAGTGGTATTTGATCCGAATTTCAGGAAATCTTCGATTTGCATTGATTCCGGATTTATTCACACTTCAATGTATCGAATCGCTCATTTCCAATCGGGGGTTTTAACCCCTTGGATGCCGCGATCCCTGCTACCTGTCCCCCTCAGCACCCCATGCTGTGATTAAAAATAAAAAAAAATGCTGATACTCACCTTCCCTGGGGTCATCAGTAACTCCGGAGCTCTTCCTCCCCAGGTCTTACTGCTGGGGCCTGTGATTTGGCGTAATGATGTCGGTGCCGGCGTAATGACGTCATCAGGCCCCCAGGTGACCGCTGAGGCCCAATCACAGGCCCCAGCAGTGATGTCCAGGGAGCAGGACTTCATTTGGAAGAAGAGGAGCGAGGAGGTGGTCAGACAGCCAGAGTCCCGAGGAGACCCCAGAGTATAATAATAGCACCAGCTCTGGGCGGTGGGATTGAAGCAGTGATATCTGATTGCTGCTTCAATGGGGGGAGGATTAAAGCAGCGATATTCTGATCGCTACTTCAATAGGTATACGCTGTAATACATGTGTATTGCAGTGTATAGGAGGCTGTCAGCCCGTGCAGATGCATAGGCTGACAGTCTCCATTCAAGGCAGGATCATCCAGGTATGCGAAGGGGCAGACCCAGGGTCACTGGTCAGACCCCGGGCTGCCGACTAGGAGCAGTGGCACCCCCCCAAAAACGTTGTGGGGGGACCCCAATATGTAATAAAACCCCTGAGATGCTGCAGTCATGATTGACCGCGGCATCTTGGTGGTTAACACCTGTGATCGGAGCTCAGCTCCGACTGCAGGTGTTAGAGGACAGTGTCAGCCATTACATACAGCTGACACCCGCAAAGCAGGGTGCGCACACAGAAACTGTGGTTTGCGGGAAGTCCTTCCCGGCAGCGCCTTACTATTAGGGCAGATGGGTTAACGCGATTTGCTGCGAATGAATTTGGATCGAATCGAATTGTTTTGGAAACTTCGGAAAATTGGTCGAATCAAATTTTTGAAAAAAATTGCTCATCTCTAATCACAACCAAAGTTAGGATTGTACAAAGCAGTGATACGTCTCTGTAGGATTAGAGACATGAGGGATGCGGGGAGTGAGGGATCTAACAAGAGTACACCATGAAAGCAGCACTTTAGAGGAGCTCCCTAGGAACCTTCTAACAAAAATTCTGTAAAATCATTTTTTTCTTAATAAAAAGCATCATAAAGGTTAAATATCAGCCGTCATATTGTGCTTAATACTTGAAATTATATAGGATTTATATTTCATGTTATTTGCTATCACTGCATATTTTCTGCTTTTTTAGCATGAAGTGGCTTTTATCTTCATGATACACATTTTTCCAGGCCAGTAACTAAGTCAGCCCTTTATAAATGACCTATTACTACATATAGCAGATGTCAGTGGGTAGGGGAACACATACATAGCATACTGCAGGGGGTCGTCATCATTGGAAAATCATGTGATATAGTTGGAATCTATTTCCTATTCTGAGCCTCAGGTGACTCAGGACAACGGTGTTCTGCTGCTGGGGTCATTACAGGCGTTAAGGCATTGCTAGTAAGGGTCAGCTCAGGATCTCTGTAACGGTTTCAATGAAGTAAGTGGAATTTTTGGATTGTGTTGAGAAGGAGTGTGAATGGGGCATTGGTCGAGCATGTGCACTGGTGCTCCATTAAAACACTTTTGTACTAATGGAGTATTAAGCCCTTCCGTAATCTCTCATTGGAGCGGTGTTTGACTTTGGCCATTCAAAATCTTCCTCACTATGTTGCACAATAAGGCTATGTTCATATGGAGGAACTAAATTCTGTCTGAAGTCAGCTTCCATTCTTTTCAATGGGAAGCAGAGGCTAATTTTTTCCTCTAGCTGATTTTTTCAGCTACCAGAAAAAGAAAGCGTCTTGCTCAATTTTCAGGCAGATTCTGCTTGAGAGTTCCCATTGAAATTAATGCAGGTAAAATACTGGTTGAGTGGTGCAGAATTTAATGCGAAATTTGCGAAAATTCCACGGTGAATTCCGCACCACCTTTGATAAAACAGAAAAATTCTGCTGCTGAATTCCTGAAACAGAATTTTCCAGTTTCTACAAATTACAACATGGGGCCAACCCTAAGAGGCAACTGTGGGCTTTCAGACATTTAGCACTTATCCTGTGAATAGGGTATAAATGTGGATTGTGGGAATGCCCCTTTAAGGTCTCAGAGGCATTTGCATAGAGACTGTATCAAAGACGTATAAGCGTTCCTCTGATTTTCCAGGGTCAATGCCATTTGCACTTTGTGTGCCACAGTATAGCATCATATAGCTCTGTATAGTACAGTAGTAGAATAAATGCCTCAATCGTTTTCTTCTTTACATATATGTACTGGTATATATAGATATAGCTATATGCTAGTACACTGTATGCTCACAAAATACAATATTTTGTCATATAGGTATATCTCTATATAGCAATACATTATGCATGTAAGTAAAATGCTATTGAGGCTTTTAGAAAATCTTCTCATTAGGATCTATTGAGCCTGTGGCTCAACTGATAGGGTGTCTGCCTCCCATACTGAAGGTTTTGGGTTTGAGACCAAGGACAAAGCTAAGGCTGGATTCATACCTGTGCTCGTTGCCTGATCGGGAATTCCGTCCATCACTCTGCTTAAAAAATGCGGAGAGAAAAGTCCTACAAGCATTATAGTGTATTGGGTCCACGGGTTTCTGCAGGTAACCACTTTTTTAAGCGGATTAGGTTTCTGTTCGTGGGGTCCCCAAGCATAACCCATGAACAGAAACCTGAACCAAGGTGTCAACCTAGCGTAATGGAAAGGTAAATTAGAATAATAAATAAAATAAATAATAATAAATAAAAAATGTAAATAAATGGGGATCCCCCAGTAACATCAGAGTGTTGGGTATCCCCCTCTATTGTCAGCAGCTACTGTCCTCATACTGTCAGCCCTGCCACGGACATTCCTGTGCACTGCACTGGGCTCTGCTTTGTGGTAGGGAATCCTGGAATGCCCAAAGTTGGGTCAAAGTGAATATTAACCAAGTGATACCCGCCAATAAAGACAGGTCAGTTGACATGTCTGCCTAAAGCTGACTTTTTTTTTAATCTATAGTCTTTTTGCCTCCTGTTACACCTTCAATTGGATTCAGGAATTCAGCTGGTACATGTCCATGAAATACTTCTCAATCTCAAACATTTCGCCGGCAGTCGATATGATTATTAAGAGAAGAGACAGCCTAGTAACATGCAGCAAAGACATAAAAACAAAACAAACAATAAAAAAAACTTAATTGATTGAAAACGATCCCCCGGCTGTCATGACAGTATAACAGAATTTTGTAGTGTTCTGAGGACTTCCTTGTCCCAAGAGTATGAAGACAATAGTTCACTTTCTGGAGAGCCAATAAATCAATTAGTTTGAACAGCCTGAGTTCAGGAAATGCATTTATTCTTTTCAATGAAAACACAGTTTTTACTTGTAACCATACTTCATACTGTTAAGGTCAATTTTTCATGTGGAAATTAAATCCGGGATCTGAAAAATTGCCTGTGAATTTTAAAAAGAAAGACATGTACTCCGTGAAAGTCACTATACCACTATATATAATTACTGTCTTTTAATATGATTGACCATAAGTCAGTTAGTAAGTATATAATACCTTGATATGATGATTGTGTATTTTACATCCACTTATGATACTGTCAGAGGGAAAATTAGTCAACATCTCTTTATCCACGTCCCTAGTCCACTCTCTCCGTTCCACCTTCCTCTTCACCTGATCTCCTAGGGGTTCAACTTCCAAGCTCACTGGACGATACATACTCCCTGAATTTTCTCCCTCTCCTACGCACCCTCCAATTAGATCTGAAACGCTGGGACAAGAAGGGTTTTGTCGTGGCTAGGCCTAATAAACCTAAGCCGAGACTACGTTATCTCTTTCAAACAATTCCTATAATACTCCTGAGGAAATTCCTCTACTCAATTCCAAAAAACTTTCTCTACATTTACCTGAACTTCCAAACCCCCTAGACTTGCCAAGCACTTGTTATCCAGACCTAAACAGAGTGGCGGACTCACTGTTCCAGACTGCACTCAATACTACTTGGCTGCGATCCTTGCACGTGTCCTTGATTGGCAACCCTCGTCCCGCTCCAAGTTCTGGGTGGCACTGGAGGGGTCTTTGAGACTCATTTCCCTCACTTCCCTATCGTGGATCCATAGAAACCACTAGAGGGGTACATCCACTCATAAGCTTTCCTATTCTTGGGACGTGCCTGAAGTACCAATCTGTTCATCACCTATTTATGAATGACGGTCCATTGACCCCTGTAACCCGGCAACCCGGACTTTCCAATGACTCTCCGCTCCCCTTTCCTTACTCACTCTTCCCCACCTCTGCGGTTTCATCAGGTAACAACAATGACTTCATTATTCCCTTACCACACTCTCACATCTCCTGAAGTCAGAATCCTAGCAGTACACGCAACTACATCATTTTTACTCGGCTCTGAAAACTTCACAAAAACTGCATAGGTCCCCATACCCTTTTGAATGCCATAAATTTTTCATCTGCAAAGCTCAAGAAACCAACTATAAAATTCTCTCTCATTGGTACAACGTCCCTACTGTGCTGCATGAGATGCTTCTGTCGGCTTCAGATCGCTGCTGGAAGTGCGGCATGGGGTGTGGCCTGATTCTACCCATCTGGTGGAACTGTCCTGTACTCCATCCCTTCTGGGACAAGGTTCGCCATATGATCAAAACAGTCACCATAGTTGAGCTGGATGACGCTCCAACTCTTTTCCTACTCTCTATCTTCCCCAACCGCTTAGGCAAATATACTCGTAGGCTCATAGGGTTCCTCTTGGTTGCAGACAGATCTGCAATCCCTAAACTGTGGAAATCCTCCACCCCCATGATAGTGACATGGCTACAGGAGGTTCTTTACATCCCATGCATGGAAGACCTTTTCACTGAATTAAAACAGGATGACAGCTCAGACCAACATGTATGGTCATTATGGAATGATTACTATTATTCTTCTGTCTTTAACACCTCATCCCCTCACTCTCTTCCCTGAGGTACCGTCTACACTCCCTCATCTCCCCTCCGACCCATCCTGTAACTTAGTTCTCTACCCCTGATTTCTGGTTACCCCCTTTACTATCTCTTAACTATTACTAGCATTGTTTATTTTTGTAACATTGGTGAGACTCGGGCATGTTGTATGCATTTATCTATTCTTTATGCTGTGTGGACAAGTTTTTTATTGATTGAGATGACATAATAAATATTTTTTGTACACATAAAAAGTTTTTTCCTGGTGTGCTGAAATACTACTTTCAGACTAATAACAGTACCTTGTAGAGTGGCTTCTTCTCTTTCCAAAGATGTCTTTCTTATTCTGCATTGCAGCTCCATTTTCATGAAAATCTGGATTTTATTTGAATGCAAACTAGATGAAAAGGGTTTTAGGGGCGTGTCCCCCCATATTCCACTTTTTCACACTTTGTCTGCATTTAGGAGTGGTTATTTGGAGTGGAAGGCGAAGTCCTGGCAGGAGAAGAAACGCACCTAAAGCCCCTTTTTAGCTGATGTGCATAAGAATAAAACACTGATTGCATGAAAACGGAGCTGAAATGTACAATAAGAAAGGCATCATTAAAAAGTGTAGAAGCCATCCTAGAAGGTACTGTCATTAGTCTGATAACTCATATTGTCCTGCTGACAGGCTCCCTTCCATTATCACCAACTACTTGAAATCAGCCATTGGAAGGGTAAGAACTATTAACTATTAAACCATTCTACCGTTTTTGAACATTCTCAATTTGGTAGGTAATATGACATAAATGTAGCCCTCCCATCTTTCATAAGGGCAATTGTGGCTACAACTGCACTTAATATTTCAGATGGTCTCTCAGATTCAGTTTGCAAATATTTGCAAGGTTCATCCATCCGTTTTGTGATTCAGCCCAAACTCGAAGAGCTATTATTATACTCTGGGGTCTTCTTTGATCTTTTTCCAGCCTCTGGGTGGTGTCACAGGCCCTAGGGGACCGCTGAGACCTGTGATTGGATCTCAGTGGTCATGTGGGGCATGCTGACGTCATGGCACTTTAACACAATCATCATAACGTCAAGGCTGAAAGATGACCAAATAGGACCCTGAGGGAGCACCAGTAGCCAAAGAGCCCAGGGGAGGTGAGGAAAGCTGAATATAAGTGTTTATTATGTTTCTACACTTCCCATGAGCCTCTGCTTATTATACACTGGGGCCCAGAGCATAACAGTGATTCGGTGGTGGCAAACCCCAAAAGTTTTGTATTTAGGTCAAACTTGAAACTTTTGAAAAATTCTAATTGAATCTGGTTCATTCCCATATGGCTCCATAGTATTAAGTCATTATCTGATTATAAAGTAGAATACAGATATATCCATCCTTACATTTGTTCAGATTTGGTTAAGTACTCCAATTTCTCATGAATCCAATTCAATACAATATTGAAATATGTTAGCAAAATTAGAGACTCCTTAACTGAAGTTACAAACCTCCTCTGGGATGAATATCAGCACTAAAATTGTCCCCTGTTAGGAGCTTCATGGCATGGGCTTATGTGGCCGAGTAACTGCATACATGGAGGGGTGTAAAGCTAAAATCCAAGTGTCAGATGGAGAGGTGTAAAGCTAAAATCCAAGTGTCAGATGGAGGGGTGTAAAGCGCAAATCCAAGTGTCAGATGGAGGGGTGTAAAGCTCAAATCCAAGTGTCAGATGGAGGGGTGTAAAGCTCAAATCCAAGTGTCAGATGGAGGGGTGTAAAGCTCAAATCCAAGTGTCAGATGGAGGGGTGTAAAGCACATATCCAGGTGTCAGATGGAGGGGTGTAAAGCTCAATACCACCAGTGGACTCTGGAGCAGTAGAAACATGTTATGTGGAGTGACAAATCAGGGTTCTCCATCTGCCAGTCTGTTGAACTAGTCCAAGCTTTGCGAATGTCAGAAGAAAGTTTCCTGCCTGACTGCATTGTGCAAAAGTTTAGTGGATGTGGGATAATTCCCAGGGGTTGTTTTTCAAGATTTGGTCTAAGCCCCCCCTAGTTTCAATCAAGATAAATCTTAATGCTTCAGCACACCAAGACATTTTGGAGGTTTGTACGCTTCCAACTTTGTTGCATGACTGTTATACAGTAATAGTGCAAGCAGGGCCGGAGGCAGAAACCCACCTGGTAGTCCTTCGCTCCAAGATCTCAGATCACACTGCAGCAACTTCTGTCATTGTACTGTATAAGAAGTAGAAATGGAGAGGAAGCAACAAACACATGGACAACACAGTAAAATGATCTGAGCATGCACATCCTCGTAGCAACTGCACAGCTGGTGGGCACAACCTACAATAACCAAATTTAACAGCTTGTGAAACATTGACGATTAATTGACAGATTCTAGACACGAGCAAACAAGCCTGGTACACTATGAATTTTCCAAAAATCTTGAGTTTGCTGCCCACAAATCACTATTATACTCCGGAGTCTTCAGATCCCAGAGTTTAATAAGTAGAGACCAGGTGGTGCGGTAAAATCCTTCTCATCCCTCCTGGGTTGCCTTGCAGGATGTGGTGCATATTCCAAAGCATCTTTGGTCCTGTGATGTCAGGGGCTCTGGGATGCTGCTGAGGTCTGTGATTGGGCCCCAGCAATCACATGGGTTGCGGCCAACATCATGAATCTTTGGCGCACCCAATGTGATGGAAGATAAGCATCAGTGTTTGCTATGAAGTGAACAAGTTTGGTCCAGAACTAAATAGGTGGATGAACTTTGCAAATTTTCATGAAATTAATTTTGTAAGGATTGCTGTCTGTAATAGATACCCTTGTAGGTAGAACATTAATATTTCCAAGTATGGGGGAATAATACAGGGGATGTCATGGCGAGTCTCCCCCTTTAATCCAGTATTTCTGCTTAGACAACCCCACTCTGTCTTCCTATGAATAATTTTAGTATATCTGAAATAAATATATTTATAGCTTCTAATGCTACTGTTTACCCTTAGGGTATGTAATGCATATTTAAGGGGGGGAAAGAGCTTACTACTCCATGTCTTTATTATGAATGCGTGATTAATGCTTGTATTACAATGAAAGAGATCCTGTGGTTTTGCTTTTTTTCTGAGCGGCAACAACTTAATCATGTCTCACACCTAAAAAAGTAGCAAATGACAAATGTCCATGGCCGTGATTGAAATATGACTTATACAAGGCTACAATAATATGAATGCAGGAGATGTTAGTTTACTAGTACATGGCTTCAATACATTGAGAACTTTTTAGATAGTGTTTGATTGACCAGACCATGCTATAGTCCTGCAGAATCTAAGAGATACACACGGAAGAGTCATTATCTACTCATCTAGAGGCAGCCATTTATCTTTTTATAAAATTTTTTCTTAATTTGTATTATCAGAGCATGAAATTAATTATCGCTGACAAAATAGGAAAAATGGTAATTAATCTTGTGAGCCTTTTATTTACACTTAGATTTCCCAGATACATATATATACATCTTCAGTTAAATTCTAATGAATAGTAAGGCTATGTATGATATTGTAAGGCATCTTCTTGTGACTGGGTTATGATCTTTTTCACATACCCATAGACTTAGATAATGACTTACTTTAAGAGTTGATGGTAGTGAAAAATCTTAAAGGAGCTCTCCCAGGTGCGCTTTCTTAAGATAATAAGATTCCCTGCTGTTTGTAGATACGAAAATATCCAAGGTGTCATTATTTTATAGATGACTAATGCAGAAGATCCAGGCACAGGATAGGGAGAGCTGGAAGAATTTGCATGGCTTAGTAGAAATTAGGAGCTTCAGAGACATTGTGGACTTAAATATCACAAAAGGCAGGTTAAATATTAATACAGAAATATTTTCCAGGTAGAATATAGTCACAACAATTTTATAGGCAATACTATGTATAATATTGCACATAACCCCAGAATATAATAACTTATATTAGTTAATTTTTTCAAATGAAACCGACAGATGTCTAACTTTCGCCATCTGATATGTGATTTATGTTCAGTTGTCTAACTATGTTATATTGTGTAATTTTCACCTTTTGATATGTGATCTATGTTCTATTGGGTATCTTTCATCTTCTGATATGTGATCTATGTTCTATTGTGTAGCTTCCACCTTCTGATACATGATCTATGCTATATTGTGTAACTTTCACCTTCTGATATGTAATCTATGTTCTAATTGTGTATCTTTCACTTTCTGATATGTGATCTATGTTATATTGTGTAATTTTCACCTTCTGATATGTAATCTATGTTCTATTGTGTAACTTTCACTTTCTGATATTTGTTATATTGTCTAACCCACTATCTGATATGTGATTTATGTTCTATTATGTAACTTTCACCTTTTGATATGTAATCTATGTTGTATTGGGTAACTTCCACTTTCTGATATGTGATCTATGATACATTTTATAACTTTCACCTTCTGATATGTGATCTATGTTCTATTGTGTAACTTCCACCTTCTGATATGTTATGTATGTTATATTGTGTATGTTTCATCTTCTGATATGTGATGTATGTTCTATTGTGTATCTTTCACCTTCTGATATGTGATCTATGTTATATTGTGTAACTTTCACCTTCTGATATGTAATCTATGTTCTATTGTGTAATTTTCACTTTCTGATATTTGTTTTATTGTCTAACCCACTATCTGATATGGGATATTCTATTATGTAACTTTCACCTTTTGATATGTAATCTATGTTTTAATGGGTAACTTCCACTTTTTGATATGTGATCTATGTTCTATTGTGTAACTTTCACCTTCTGATATGTGATATATGCTCTATTGTGTAACTTTCACCTTCTGATATGTGATATATGCTCTATTGTGTAACTTCCTCTTGATGTGTGATCTATGTTCTGTTATGCAATTTTCCCCTTTTGATATGTGATCTATATTCTGTGTAACTTTCACCTTCTGATATGTCTTCTATTGTCTAACTTCCACACTCTGAAATGTGATTTATATTCTATTATGAAGCTTTTACCTTTTGATATGTAATCTATGTTCTATTGGGTAATTTTCATCTTTCAACTTATGTGTGTTCTATGTTCTGTTGTGTAACTTTCATCTTCTGATATGTGTTCTATGCTCTATTGTGAATAAAATATGGTTGGATGATATTTCCAAATCGTTGCATTCTTATTTTAGTTTATGGCCCCACGATGCAGAAATGCAGCTTTTATTGTTGCAGATTTTGCTGCAGTTTTTGAGCCAAAGCCAGGAGTGGATTTAGCAGCAGGTAGTAGTATAAGAACTTCCTATATATTTCCCATTCCTTTTGCAGCCATTCTTGGCTTTGGCTCAAAAAACGCAGCAAAATCTGCAACAAAAAAAGCTGCGTTTCCGCAATGTGGGTCCGTAGCCTTATTTACATTTTGCACAGTGTCCCACTTTTTGGAATTGGAATTGTAGTCAATGTAGATTCATCTTCATCACAGTCATCATCCTATTTTGACTCAATGAGGTCCATCAGTTGCCATTGCTTTCTATTGTACTATTTCTGAACGGAGCCAAAGTGTAAATTTGCATGTGCTATGTTTGTTGCAAAGATTTCTGACAAAAATAAAATTTTGATTTTTTTTTTTTTTTTTTGCCAGAAAGCCCCACATAGATTTTCTGAAATTCCAATTCAAAGACGGTCAGACAAATTTTGGCTACCAATCTGTCTTGTGTAAATATACATTGTCATACTTGTATACCCCCACATATACTGCTGACATCTAATATTTGCTCCTATTAGAAGGTCTGTTGACCATAAGTGCTCCACAAGAAACAGAGCAGTTTCATTTGTCTTCAAATAGTTGGACCCAATAGGTTTCCATCGGTTGATGTGATCAATGATGGATTTCTAAAAAAAAAAAACTTGTATCTGTATTTTATTATATTGGTTGAACGCTTTCCTTGAGAATGTTTGTTCTTACGAGTAAGTTTACTCCAAGGCGCACTGAGCACATTGCTCTTCTGTATACGTTACTGTATTTATTACAGACCGATCAATAGATCTGTAAGAAGGTCAGTTCGGCTTATGGGCATTGACCCTACTGCAGGGCTCTGATTGAGGACCAAGCAGTGAAAAGTTAGACACATAGCCGCAACTTTTAATTGCAACCAGGGTCACTCTGCTTGGTGGTTATAGTACAAGGCACTCTGCTTAGTGGTTACAGTCACAAATAGGTACAAAGTTTGGTAGTTTTAGAGTCTCTTAAAGGCATGGAACTTGGAAGTTACTAATAGAAATGTAAAAGGGAACACAGCATATTGGTTGCACTAATAGCATACTCTGAGAGCAACTGGGATTAAAGGGGAGCTCCCTACAATGTGTACAGCTTCCGGTCCCTACAGTGTAGTGGAGGTGTCTGGATCTGCAGCCCGCTCCTGTTCACTTGAATAGGAACAGAGCTGCTTCCAGTCGTATACCTAATACTGTATATGGCATCCTGTGGCTGAAACACCTGATCAGCATGAGGTCCCCAACCAATCTGATACTGGTAACCTATCCTGTGGATAGGGCATCAATATCAATTATCTTCAACTCCTAATACTTCCCGTATTTTGATACTCTTTGCCTAAATGTATAGTACAGGTGATTATCCTAAACTTTTATATGTCTTATTAGAGAGAAATGTCACTTTTTGCTGATGTTCCTCTGCTTCCCCTTTCTCTGCTATAACAACTTCTGCTGTAAAAATCACCACTTTGTCTGTCTTAAGACAGTCTGCAGGTCACATGACTCATAACTATAGATGTCTATGGAGAGGGGAGGAGAGAGGAGGAGACAATAGAAAACCAAACTTAGATTGATTCTAGAGACAAAAAGGCTTATATCACATCTAAAGCTCACAATACAGGTCAATGCTTCACTATATATATGTCCCGCATGGGACAAGAGAGACCGTTATGGAGAATAAAACGAGATGACCAGCTTTGGGAAAAAGCATAATTTTATGATCTATTTATGTTATAGTAGTCCATATATGGTCACCCGGTGATTATGACATGAATTGTAGATTGTCAATGGTTTTTTTAACATGTTATAATAATATACTGAATTTGTATTACTAGAAACTGGAATCTATAATGAAATTTGTGAAAAGGCAAATGTGGACAGGGCAGATGGACTGGGATTGCGGAAGTGAGAAATCACCTTCACCATCTGCAATATTAGGCTGTATTCCCATCTAGTTTATGTAGAAAGCTTAAAGGGGTTGTACCAAGTTTTCAATTCCTCTTAACTATATACTGGAGAAGTGATAAGTGTCTGATTTGCGAAGGTCCAACCAATGGGGCTCCCATCCATCACGAGAAGGAAAGTCATGTGTACTGTTGCCTGAAAGGTGTGCAAAATCTGTACCAGGTCTCCCAACTGTGATGTATCATTTATAGTACTGGCCTAGAGATGAGCAAATCAAAGCTGACGAAGTGGAATTTGATCTGAATTTCAGGAAATATTCGATTCGCATTGAATCCAGATTTCCTCACGCATCGTGGTAACGAATCAAATTTTTTCATAAAATGGCTGCTGCACGTTAGGACATGGGGCAAGGAACTCTGAGAAATCGGGATCACCCACAATGCCATGCGTGCAGCCAATCAGCAGCCAGCCCTGTGATTTCACAGCCCTTTAACCCCTTCGCCACCGCCCACGGCATCAGGATAACCTGCTCCATAACTCCCGGTCGGAGCACAGCTCCGATCGCAGGTTTTAACCGCTTGGATGCCGCGGTTAAACATCACTGCGGCATCCAAGGGGTTCCGCCATACTACATTTCCCCCTCCGCACCTCCCGCAGCAAGATCGATATGCATCTTCTGCAGCCCGGGGTCTGGTCAGTGACCCCAGGCTGCTAGTAGCCCCTAGTACCTGGTTGATCCTGCCCAGAAGTGAGGAAGTCAGTCTATGTGACTGCATAGGCTGACTTCCTCTATAGACTGCAATACACGTGTATTGCAGTCTATAGTGCTGAACCAGCAATCAGTGCATCACTGGTTCAGGTCCCCTAGTGGGGCATCACTAAAAACCACTGCAAGGCACAGTGTTCTACACCACTATACAGGCTCTCTGCAGCCAGTAAATAGCTTTTTTAATGCAATTTGCTGAAAAATTAATTCAGATTGAATCGTATCGGATAATTTGGCAAAGCTGCTCATCTCTATACTGTACTCCTTATATTGGGAAGATGCACCTTATGGGCCCCCAAGGTCAACTATACCCTCTACACCCCTACCTGCAGACATATATATCTATAAGTGTTTTTTTTTTAACCTCTCTAGTATTTTGTTGAACTCTTTCCTTCCCAGCTGACCCAGTTTAGAGAGAACACTGGTCCTATGTCTCTCATATGAATAGAGCGACTGGTCAAGTCGATGAATGGATCAGCAATATGTATGCTCCACCGCTACTCTATTCATATAGGGCACATTGAATCCCCTTTCTCATGATCTGTGGGGTCCCAGCAGTTGGACACCCACTGATCTGACATTTGTCATAAACTATGGTGATAGGATGAAAACTTGGTAGAACTGTTTTAATGTAACTTATACTCATAATAGTATAAATAATAGTACAAGTAGTAAATAATCAGTGAATGTAAGTGAGCAGTATGTGGAGGACCAAAGTCAGAGTTGTGCCTGGGATTGTTTAGGCACCATCAAAAAAGGTCTAAAAACTATCTTCAATAGCTTTCAAGCCATCATAATGCTGAGAGATACAGAAGATCACACCCTTAGAAAAGTATTGGGTTGAGGACCCTATGCCCCTGGTTGGGACATGGCCCCGCCTATAAACCATAAACAGAAACTAAGACATTATAAAAAGAATAATAATAATAATCATAATAATAGCAATAAATAATAGTAATTATCATTGTTATGATAGTAAATTAATCACTCTATTGTATAAATATGTTGCAAATAAAAAAACAATTCATAAAATACATTCATAAAATACAAACCTATGCAATCTGCCAAAGTTTTATAAAATGAATAATAATAATAAAATGATAGAAAATCTTAGGAGCCGGCTTCGGTGCAGCTCAGGCGATATATTGGTAATTACTTTAAATTCTTCTTGGATACGGGTGGACAAAGGCTTTAGCAAACTTCAGAAACATCAATTAAAAAAAACAAGTTCTGTACAATAAGCATCAAAAATTGATAAAAACTCGATTTTTGGTTTTTAGATTTAGTGTTGAAATCAATCAAGTGCAAACAAGATTTAATTAAAGAATATTATTTCAAAGTGTAATTACCTACTGGGTTTAGAATGAACCTCTATTGCCCATAATGTTCCCCTACTGTGATCCCACACTGAAAAATGTTGAGTTTTAGATTAATATGCATCTTGTAAGTACAAGTCCTAATCGCAATCTTAAAGGACATTTAAAACACACTTGGAATCTTCTATGCAATCAAGCACAGTGTGACTACAATGTCCACCATGCGAAATTTGTGATTACATTTTTATGTGCATGATTTAAATCGTTTTAGCGGCCGTCCGGGGAACATTTTACCCTGCATATTAATTACACAAAGGCTTTGTCATGTGAGAGCCTTGGTGGTCATGGTCTGTAATCTACTTCATTTGAACTACAAGTACAGTTTTTCAGCATGCTGTGCCCATCAAGTCCGTTTTAAGGCGAGATTATGCCGAGAGAGAGTTAACAGGTACAGTCCTCCTTAAGGAATTAATGTCATTTATTTAATGACATATGTAAACTAATTGCTTAAGATCTAAAAATGCAAGAGCACACTCTCTAGGCTATTATTAATAAATACTTTAATATATGTTTTCCTTTGTACTGAAGTATAAGTACATTTCTATCAAAGTCACAGTTAATTGGCCCCTTTCCCACTCGGTAATTATATCGTGGCATTATTCTGTACCACTGTCTTCCTGTTGGGTTTTAATCATGGGATATCTGAATCTTTCATCCAGAAAAAAAAAAGTTGAATGTTTTCTATACAGAGAGCTAGGGATGGTTTGGAGAGATGGCAAAAAGGGGCACTTGCTCATGGGCCCTCATCACCTTGGGGCAGCCACTTCCGAGCTCTACCAAGCTCTATCTGGAAGCACCCATTGAGAAGATTTTGGATTCGAAACTCTATTTTGGTCAGAGCTTTGATGGTCGATCTTTTTTGCTTTGAAAAGTAGAAGAAATGCCAAGGCAAAAAGGAGATAAATGGCTGCCAACTCAAGGGTAATATGGTATCACTCATGAGGCAATATCAGTAAACTTTTGGGCTTCCTCCATACATTAAGCGATGAAAATTACTCAATGTTCATGGTCACCTGTGGGGGCCCACGATGAAAAGTTTTGCCCAGTTGCATCCACCAATCTTAAAGGAAGTCAACCACCACAAAAACTGCTTATACACCACTAATATGCTGTTGTAGGGGAGGTTAGTGTGGTAGTAAACATACTGTTCTTCTGTTAAAGTGCAATATTGCTGCTGAGAAATTCATCTTTTATTCCATATGCAAACAAGCTGTTCAGTGCATTTGGGGTGGGCCACATTTGTGGAGCACCATCTGAAAATTGCTTTCCATGGGAGTCCTGAGTCTTTCTATTTTGAGGGCAGTACTAGGTGGCAGTCACAAAAGAAAATAGATGCTCCAGCAAGTGTCACCCCATCCCGAGTACACTGATATGTTAATTTTCATATGAAAAAAAGTTCAATTTCTTAGTAGCAAATTGAACAATATATGTTCAATTTGCCACCAACTGGCCCTACAACTGCTAATATGGGGATTAAAAGTGATTTTGGTGCTGGGAGACTCCCCTTAATATGTCCACACTTGTAGTATCCATAGACCCAGTTCAACTTCTAGTCTGTGCTACTTCTAGTCTGTAACTTATTCATGACATAAGGCTCCCATATTTTATGTGTATGGTGGGGTGCCAACTCTACCCCAACATCTACCAATACTGGGGTACAGATTGATCGGAATGGTGGATTTCAGTGGGTGATAAGAAAAATCTGGAAGCAACTTGATCCCTTTTCCCACTGAAAGCAATGTATGGGGGAGTCAAGAAGAATAGCTGTTAGCCAAAAGAGTATTTGTATGACATCTAAAAGTCCACAAACAATATATGCCATCTTCTGACCCTGCCCATTTCAGCAGGACTGGCTGACTCTTCCCTAACATATGATGTTCAGAGTAGGAAGGATCAGGTATGTTGAATTTTAATGCCCAACCCTTTTGTTCTCAGGAAAGATAAGTCAACTCCCTCTTTCTCCCCTTTAACTATTCAGGACATATCCATGCTTGGCTGAACAACAGCTTGGGTATGGAGAAGTTAGGAAGAGTAGCTGTCTGGCCAATAGTTATTAAAGGTGTATGGGGACCCCACTTGCCTCATGATGGTGTCTTAGTCAAAGGAATTACTTTAAATTTATTCATAGTTAGAAAAAAGAAATGGGTTCATCAGGAAACAAATTTTTACCAATATTTACCAAAATTTTTACATTCCAGTGAGTCTGAAACTTTTGGAATTTGTTTCTGATAAATGGCTCAAAATGGTGGCCAGCTATTAATTAGTTATTTACCAGTTAAATAACCGAGCCCCAATTAACTCTTGGTCATTGACCTACTTTTAATGACCGATAGTAACTTTTAAACAAGGTTTAGATCACTTAAGGTTCAGGTTGCTCAGAGTCATTGACCACAAAAGGATGGCATCAAAAATGGGATACGCATTCACATAGAAGACTTAAAGGGAGTCTATCATTAGAAAATCACCTTTTGAACTAATGGCAAGTTGGAATAGCCTTTAAAAAGGCTATTCTACTCCTACCTTCCATTCTCTTCTTCTCCCCGCCATTTCTGTAAAAATCTGTTTATTGCGATATACAAATTACGCTCAGGGAGCAGAGGGGGTGTTTTCCGCACCTTAGTTAATTCTGTTCATGCCCATCTTCATCTTCTGCCTTTGCGAAGGCATCCAACGCTGCGCTGTACAGGGATGAAATCTCTGTTACACGAGCGTATAATTTGCTATACAAAAAAGACACCTTACACAGCTCCCTACATTATGCTCGTGTAACAGACCACCACAAAATGGCGGACTGAGCATGTGCAGTCAGCTCTGTCTGAACCCGAAGTGGCAGAGCCAACTGCGCATGCGCGAGATTTCATCCCCGTGTAGAGCAGCTTCAGTTGCCTATGCAAGGCTTAAGATCCAGAGAAGATAAAGAGGGGCGTTAACAGAATTAACTAAGGAGTTGCGAGAGGTTTTGACGTGGGTTTGCTCAGAGCACAGGGGGAAAGCCCCCCTGTGCTCTCTAAGCATAATTTGTATATCTCAATACATGGATTTTTACAGAAGTGGCGGGGAGAAGAAGAGAATGGAAGGTAGAAGTAGAATAGCATTTTTAAAGGCTATTCCAATATGCCATTAGTTCAAAAGGTGATTTTCTAATGATAGACTCCCTTTAGTACCCTTGGGGTACTGCAGCAGTGTTGCATTCTAGTCTTTGTTGGTGGATACTGCATTTAAATATAAGGGACATTGCTGCAGTACCCATAACTGCTGCTACTTAAAGTATAGCTAGTGAGCAGCATCCAGGAAACAGCTACCCTGTGAGGATCTCCTGCTGATCCAAAATTGATTATCTACCTTAAAGGGGTTGTCCACTGTCAGACCAATATTGAGAGACAAATTTTATTGTTTGTATAATAAAAAGTTGTACAATTTTCCAGTATACTTTCTGTATCAGTTCCTCGTGGTTTTCTAAGTCTCTGCTTGCTGTCATTCATTCTGCTTACTGCCAGTGGATGAAACTCTGACCATGGTCATGTGATATACGGTCCATGATCATGTTATATACAGTCCATGGTCATGTGATGAACACACAGGTGCCGCTCGTTATAGTCGCAGCACAGTAATCAGATGTCTGCCTGGTAACGAACTATGCACCTGTGTGTATCACATGACCATGGACCGTATATTACATGACCATAGACTGTATATCACATGACCATGGTTATCTTTTATCCACTAAAAGTATCAGAGTGAATGACAGCGCGCAAAGATGTAGAAAACTGTGAGGAATTGATACAGAAAGTATATTGGAAAACTGTATAACTTTTTATTATACAAACAATAACACTGGTCTCTCAATATTGGTCTGAAAGTGGAAAACCCCTTTAAGGATTAGCCATCATTTTTTAACTCCTTCCAGTGACAGCTATTTTTATGTGTTTTTCATTTTTTACTCCCCACCTTTCAAAAGCCATAACTTTTTTATGTTTCTGTTCATGGAGCTGTACAAAAGCTTACTTTTGACAGTACAAATTGTAATTCATATGGGTACCATTCAATATTCTGCATGAAGTACTGGGAAAAAAATTCAGCTTTGAAAAATCAAAAAAAGTCTTTGAGTTACCATATTCTGACACATGTAACTTTTTTATTCTAATTCCTTGTAGGGAGCTGTGTAAGGTGCCTTTTTTGTATAGCAAATTGTACTTTTTATTAATACTATTTTGGAGATTTAGAGATATTTGGTAGCTTTATTTAAAATTTTTTTGGGGGTATCGAAATGACAAACAAATGGTTATTTGATCATTTTGATTTGTTTTTCCTATAAGGTGTTCACCGTATGAGAAAAATATTTTTACTTTTTTATAGTTTGGGCACTTTTGGATGCAGGGATATCTAATGTGTTTTTATTTGTCATTTTGGAAAAAAAAAAAAAAAAAAAAAAATATATATATATATATAAAATATATATGCTCTTATTAAAATTATAACATTTGTGTTGTTGGGGTCAATTTTGACCCAGGTCTAATATAAGAGTAAAAAAACAATAATAAGTCCCAAAACTGAACTCATAAACACAATATAAACCAACAGCCCACAGCCAGCTCTACCTCCAACAACTTGAGTTAGGGACATGTCCAGGCATGTATGGCCAAATCAGCTTACAGTTGGTACTTTGCAGAGTATACATCTTCAGTTTACACCATGCAACAATGAGGAGAAGATTAGATGCAAGCCAAATTCTGGATTATATCTTGGATGATAATGAATCAGAGGACACACAGCAGCAAACTGATACAGATGAACAGGTTTCTGAGGAGGAAGATGATGTGGAGTATCAACCGTAAGACAGACAGTTCTGATCAGTCTGATGAGGAGGTCACCGGTGCTGAAGCTGCTCCCGCTGAAAGATTCAAATCCAAAAGTGGCAAGATCATTTGGAGCTCAGTACCTCCAGATGTACATGGCAGGGCAGATGCTGCAAATGTCATAAAAATGACCCCTGGGATCACAAGGTTTGCTGTGACAAGAGTAAGTGACATCAAGACATGTTTTGATCTGTTTATGCCATTGTCAATAAAAAAAAAGTCATTATTGCTATGACAAACCTTGAAGGAAAAAAAGTCCACGGCAACATGTGGAATGACCTTCATGATGATGACCTGGATGCCTACATTGGTGTTCTTCTCCTTGCTGGGGTGTACAAATCCTGCAATGAGGCCAATATTTTCCGGGCAACAATGTCACTTCAAAAGTTTCAAATGATATCAAGAGTCCTCAGATTTGACAACAGAGACACCAGAACAAAATCTGACAAACCTGCTCCCATCAGGGATGTTTGGGAGAAATGGGTGCAGCTCCTTCCACTGATGTTCAACCCAGGGCCAGAGGTGACAGTAGACGAACGTTTTCTCCCTTTCCGCGGAAAATGCCCCTTCCGGCAATACATGCCAAGTAAGCCAGGCAAATACGGCATAAAAATCTGGGCAGCCTGTGATGCAAAAAATAGCTATGCATGGAATCTACAGATTTACACAGGCAAGTCTGCAAGCGGCATCCCTGAAAAAAACCAAGGAAAACGTGTAGTCCTCGATATGACTACTGGACTGCAGGGTCACAACATTACTTGTGACAATTTTTTTACCAGCTATGACCTTGGACAAGAACTTCTCAGGAGGAAAATCACCATGGTGGGCACAGTGAAAAAAAAAAAAACCTGAGCTGCCCGCTGAATTGTTGCAGATGAAGGACAGGGCTCCACTTTCCTCAAAGTTTGTTTTTACAGACACCACCACTGCTGTTTCATACTGCCCCAAAAAACGACGGAATGTGGTACTGATGTCCACACTTCACAAAGATTCAGCTGTGTCATCAGGAAGTGACAAAAAGCCCAGAATCATCCTGGACTATAACAAAAACAAAGGAGGAGTGGACAACCTGGACAAGCTGACTGCCACCTACACTTGCCAGCGAATGACTAGGAGATGGCCAATGGTTGTATTTTCAAACATCCTTGATGTGTCAGCATACAATGCATTTGTGTTGTGGACCCACATTCACCAAGGATGGAATTCAAAGAAAAAAAACAAGCGGAGGATGTTTCTTGAGGAACTAGGAAGATCCCTTGTCAAGGCGCACATTGACCAAAGGGAACGGGTGCCCCGAGACCCAGCTGCTGCAGCCTTGGTCCGACAACTCCAGAGCTCAACAAGTGCTTCGCCCACACCCACAGCAACACAAAGAGCATCATCACCAGCATCCTCCTCAACCAGCCCTGCCTCAACATCAACCACAACAGCCACAACCCCAGTGAGACCACCTGATTCTAAAAGAAAGAGGTGTCAGGTCTGCCCTAGCAATAAGGACAGAAAGACAAACACATCGTGCTTCACCTGCAAAAAATACCTCTGCAAAGAACACACAAAAAGTGTCACTTTTTGCCACACATGCATCTAAATACTAATGCATCTAAAAACTAGTACTTGATTTCTGTTGATTTGATTCGCTTGATTGATTGTTGTTTGTTTGTTTGTTTGACCTAGAAAAGCTACTTTTTATTATTATTGCTATTAATGTTAATATAATTTTCATCTTTTATTTGCATTAAAGTTCTATTAAAAAAAAAAAATCTGTTTTTTGCCTTTTTCATAAAGTAGTTAGATATGGGTCAAAATTGACCCGTAACACCATAGATGTTACTAGAGTTAATAATATAAAATATATGTATGTATATTTTTTTTACATTTAAGAAATGTGTTCTAAAACCCTTCAGTAATAGTCAGGTAATATAACAAACTTTTTTAAGTTTATATTATTCTCTTGAGGTTCATTTGACAATATTTTTATATTGAAAATGAAGGGTACGCTCTCAAATGAAAGGCCCAGGGGGCCACAACAAAAATATTAAAATCAATCCTTCCATGGATGAGAAACCCTAACAAGGTAACTAAGAGGTAAGAAACAAATTGGATCATAAATAACTGTTTTTAGGGTATCCTAGGGGTGATTTAAGACACGGGTCAAAACCGACCCGTTAACATAAGAAAGAGTAACAGAAAGCTAACACTAGAGGAATGATATATATATATATATATATATATATATATATATATATATTTATATACATATTTTTAACTTTTATTTTTAGACCCTACAGCTGACTTGAATCCTAGGAGGTGTCATAACTAGTACAAGAATACCACAAGGCTAATACATTGCGGTATACCCAAAGATTTTGTACTCACTCTACCAATTCAGTCAAGCATATATGTATATTGGGGATATTAGGTCGGATAGCTGTCAGCCACCATTAAATACTTTCACCAACTCATACTATAGGGTTAGTAGGTGAGTTGGTAAACAAATTGTGAGAACTGTTGACCCCATATGTTGGGAATGTGATGGTATGAGGCTCATAGAATATTTTGATATAGGACTTAGCCTTTTGTACAGTCTTTAGTACATTCATGGGTCATCAGAAACTTAACAGTAGGATTCTTCATGGGATTACTGACAGAAAAATCTGGTGTCCCTAACCTATCTATCTTCATGACTGGGGTGATATGCTGGTTCTGGTGACACTAACCTATCTATCTGCAGGGCTGGGGTGATATGCTGGTTCTGGTGACACTAACCTACCTATCTGCAGGGCAGGGGTGATATGCTGGTTCTGGTGACACTAACCTATCTATCTGTAGGGCTGGGGTGATATGCTAGTTCTGGTGACACTAACCTATCTATCTGCAGGGCTGGGGTGATATGCTGGTTCTGGTGACACTAGCCTATCTATCTGTAGGGCTGGGGTGATATGCTGGTTCTGGTGACACTAACCTATCTGCAGGACTGGGGTGATATGCTGGTTCTGGTGACACTAACCTATCTATCTGTAGGGCGGGGGTGATATGCTGGGGTCTGGTGACACTAACCTATCTATCTGCAGGGCTGGGGTGATATGCTTGTTCTGGTGACACTAACCTATCTATCTGCAGGGCTGAGGTGATATGCTGGTTCTGGTGACACTAACCTATCTATCTGCAGGGCTGGGGTGATATGCTTGTTCTGGTGACACTAACCTATCTATCTGCAGGGCTGGGGTGATATGCTTGTTCTGGTGACACTAACCTATCTATCTGCAGGGCGGGGGTGATATGCTGGGGTCTGGTGACACTAACCTATCTATCTGCAGGGCTGGGGTGATATGCTGGTTCTGGTGACACTAACCTATCTGCAGGACTGGGGTGATATGCTGGTTCTGGTGACACTAACCTATCTATCTGTAGGGCGGGGGTGATATGCTGGGGTCTGGTGACACTAACCTATCTATCTGCAGGGCTGGGGTGATATGCTTGTTCTGGTGACACTAACCTATCTATCTGCAGGGCTGGGGTGATATGCTTGTTCTGGTGACACTAACCTATCTATCTGCAGGGCTGGGGTGATATGCTTGTTCTGGTGACACTAACCTATCAATCTGCAGGGCTGGGGTGATATGCTTGTTCTGGTGACACTAACCTATCTATCTGCAGGGCTGGGGTGATATGCTGGGTTCTGGTGACATAATCCCTTTAAGGAAAACTTGTACAGACAATAAGGTAGAAGTGGTATTTTGTGGATTACTATCTCTCCCTCTTCTAGATGTATAATTCTAGCAAAAGTCGATTCTATAAAATGTAACCTTTTCAAGTGTAAACTGTAAATATATATTGTAAAACTGTATCTGCACAACACAGTGTTACAAAGTATTTGTATTAAAAATAAATTATACTGTACATTGGTAAGAACCATTTTTGGCCTCCTCCTTAGTGAATTTACACTTGAAGTGAAAAAACTTGAGATTTAATCCATGTTAGTAGTGTCAGCAATGTCAGCAGTGATCCAGAAAATTTTATCTAAGTATGAGACAGCAATGTCTGACATCATCTGTGTTGTTCATTTTGTATCAGTGTCTTAACAGCATGTTGTGATTGACATTTTATGTATGAGACATAAGAGACTGGTCTTGCATTTCAGGCACCAAAAGATCTGGCAATGATTTTGGCAATGCTAATAAGGAATCTTTCTGTTGTGAACTAGTCTCTTTCAAGGGTTGCCCAGTTTGGAGGTCCCTGCAAGTGAAAATAAATAATGTAAAAAGGAGACAGCACGTCCTGATTGTTTATGGTACTCTATGTAAAATAGATTATATGACTATATATGGTTGGCCATGCACATTCATGGCTGTTGGGAGACAGCTGTTCTTTTTTAACTCTCCAGGAAAATTCTAGCTTGGTTCTTCTGAGCATGCATGTGTTTTGAATAGAGGTAGGGGAATAAACCACTCATTACACCTCTCTCTCGAGAACAAAGGATGGGCCATTTGGACATTCAACAATCCCGATCAACTTTTTTCCCCGCAACATAAATTTTTTTCCCCAACAAATGGCAGCTACATGTCAAATACACTTAAGATGGTTGACCGCAGGTGATTTAAAAAAAAAAAATGTCTTGCTTAATCTCAAAAAGCAGCTACAGGTCTGTATTATTAGTAGATTAAGTGCTCTATCATTTTGCTACTAGTTGTGCTTACATATACACTGGACGAGGAATGAGCAAACTGACTTGTAACAAGTGTGGTTCATCACAAGTTTTTCAAAAACTTTAGGTTCGGCCAAACCCAAGATTTTTTGAGTTTGCCACCCACAAATCGTTATTAAACTCTGTGATCTCTTCAAACCCCAGAGTATAATACTTGGATCACTGGGGTAGAGGGTGGAAATATAATGAACAGCTTATACAGTAATACCTCGTACATTCGCGAGGTTAGGTTACAGAGCGGGTCGCGGATCGCGAGGAATCGCAAATGTTTGGTACAAGCTCTTAGAAGCGCTTACAATGCCGATTTCTAATGTTTAACCCCTAAATATCAATAAACTTTACCCTACAGTACTGTACAGTATACTAAAGTATACTAAAGTATACTGTACAGTACTGTATATTAATACATTCATTGATTTTTCTTATACACTCACAGTAAAATGAAACTAATTACCGGGTACGTAACGAACAGGACACTACTACCCAATAGTGAAGGTGTTTTTTTTAATTAAATTTCACAGATCTGAAAAAAAAAGAGCAAAATCTATATATGTTAGTTGCCAAAAAAATATCGCAAATCTGTGAATTCGCAAATTCGGAAACGCGAGTGTACGAGGTATTACTGTACTCACTTTTTTTCACCTATCCAAGGTTCTTCTGTGATGTTACTGGTCACAAGGTCAATACACAAAAGCACAAAAGCCCCGTCAATCATGTCCTGAGGGATGGGGGACACAGGGTGAGGGCTCTGCTCATGAATACAGCTGGACTCATTTACAGTAGGGAAAAAAAGTATTTAGTCAGCGACCAATTGTGCAAGTTCTCCCACTTAAAAAGATGAGGCCGGCCTGTAATTGTCATCATAGGTAGACCTCAACTATGAGAGACAAAATGAGAAAACATATCTAGAAAATCACATTGTCTGATTTTTTAAGAACTTATTTGCAAATTATGGTGGAAAATAAGTATTTGGTCACCTACAAACAAGCAAGATTTCTGGCTCTCACAGACCTGTAACTTCTTCTTTAAGAGGCTCCTCTGTCCTCCACTCATTACCTGTTTTACATTGTTATCAGTATAAAAGACACCTGTCCACAACCTCAAACAGTCACACTCCAAACTCCACTATGGTGAAGACCAAAGAGCTGTGGAAGGACACCAGAAACAAAATGGTAGCCCTGCACCAGGCTGGGAAGACTGAATCTGCAATAGGCAAGCAGCTTGGTGTGAAGAAATCAACTGTGGGAGCAATAATTAGAAAATGGAAGACATACAAGACCACTGATAATCTCCCTCCATCAGGGGCTCCACGCAAGATCTCACCCCGTGGGGTCAAAATGATCACAAGAACGGTGAGCAAAAATCCCAGAACCACACGGGGGGACCTAGTGACTGACCTGCAGAAAGCTGGGACTAACGTAACAAAGGCTACCGTCAGTAACACACTACACCGCCAGGGACTCAGATCCTGCAGTGCCAGACGTGTCCCCCTGCTTAAGCCAGTACATATCCGGGCCCGTCTGAAGTTTGCTAGAGAGCATTTGGATGTTCCAGAAGAGTATTGGGAGAATGTCATATGGTCAGATGAAACCAAAGTAGAACTGTTTGGTAGAAACACAACTCATCGTGTTTGGAGGAGAGTGAATGCTGAGTTGCATCCAAAGAACACCATACCTACTGTGAAGCATGGGGGGGCAACATCATGCTTTGGGGCTGTTTCTCTGCAAAGGGACCAGGACGACTGATCCGTGTACATGAGAGAATGAATGGGGCCATGTATTGTGAGATTTTGAGTTCGAACCTCCTTCCATCAGCAAGGGCATTGAAGATGAAATGTGGCTGGGTCTTTCAGCATGACAATGATCCCAAGAACACTGTCAGGGCAACGAAGGAGCGGCTTCGTAAGAAGCATTTCAAGGTCCTGGAGTGGCCTAGCCAGTCTCCAGATCTCAACCCCATAGAAAACCTTTGGAGGGAGTTGAAAGTCCGTGTTGCCCAGCGACAGCCCCAAAACATCACTGCTCTAGAGGAGATCTACATGGAGGAATGGGCCAACATACCAGCAACAGTGTGTGCCAACCTTGTGAAGACTTACAGAAAATGTTTGACCTCTGTCATTGCCAACAAAGGATATAGAACAAAGTATTGAGATGAACTTTTGCTATTGACCAAATACTTATTTTCCACCATAATTTGCAAATAAATTCTTTAAAAATCAGACAATGTGATTTTCTGAATTAGTTTTCTCATTTTGTCTCTCATAGTTGAGGTCTACCTATGATGACAATTACAGGCCGGCCTCATCTTTTTAAGTGGGAGAACTTGCACAATTGGTGGCTGACTAAATACTTTTTTTCCCCACTGTATGTGACACTGAACTTCATGTAAATTTGCAATTAATACTTGAAATTGGAATAACCTTTGTTCCTACTTATCGGAGAGATAAAAATTTCCCTCACCAGTGTACCTACCTCCATATAAGACAAGGGAGTAATGTTCTGGGGCTTCTTTTGCCTTATATAAGCAGACTAGATATCTGTAACTGGAGATTTGTTGATCAGAAATTCACAAGACAATTCTTCATTATCTCTCAGCTTCCTGGTGTGCAGATCGCATATGTACAGTACATTATACCATATAATCTTATTGAGATTTTCCATAAGTCCTGCACAGAGGACTTTTCCTACACCGGTTTCAGTTTTAAAATGACCGTCATTATTCAATGGGGTCCATCGGACTCCATGTGTAACCGCCGTTTTTGCAATCTGTCCGTCCGTTGTTCTGGTCCTCCAACATATCAGAGGAACTGTTAGGTGATGCTAGTGTGAACCGCACATTAGGTGCGCTATGCTATACTATTACTTCGGCATAGGTACATTTCTATCTTCTGCGACAACTAAAGTAAGCAAAACAAGCGCGTAAATTCCTACTATAAGTGTCACGAGGCAGTGTTTGCTCTCAGTATCACGTTCACCACCCGCCTTGTCTTTGCATTTGACCTCCTATCCTTACTGTCTCCCTATGGAAATTAGTGATTTGTAGATAATTAGAATTCTCCCTTACTGTGTCACTCACTCTCTCCCAAAGCCGTAAATCAGTAACCACAAAACCACTTAATTCACATACAAATTATGCTAAATCTCTTAAAACGGCGCTTTCCCAACTTTAAACCCCTTTGATTTGGGAGCGGAAAAAATAATCTAAACTCTGGTATTTTTTTCAAAGTCGCTTTTTATTAGAAAGAAAGGTTATTAAATAAAAGGGAATAACATGGTCTTCTTTTGCATTACATTTAATTTCGTAGCGGATTTAACACGGCAATCGTCGAAAATCGGCAAACATATAGATGAAAAATAAAATTAGCATACGGAAAGCGGCGGTGGGTGAATTTTATGCTCTATTTTTATGCCGGATGTATATGATAAATGGAGTTTGTTTGGGTAATGGCGCACCTGCCATTCATCACATATGCCAATTAGCATAGATTATTGATTCTATATTTGCATAAGCATTTATAGACTGACCCATTAGGCTAGTACTTGTTTAGGTCTCTGTTTGTGGAGAGAAATGCAAATCCAAGGAAACCCATCTCGGTTTTATGAATTTCTATGTTGTTTTTTTATGCTCTCGGTAATCAGGTTCTAATTTTGAAGCCTCAGCAGAAATGAGATATGTTGATAAAAACGACTACATTGATAAATTATAAAGGTAAGACTTAATGAACAGTGGGGAGGGTTACCTTTGCCATTTGGGGTAATAGCAAAAAAAAAAAAAAAAATACAAAAATAGAAGATGCCGATTTTTCTTTCTGCCAAATGCCTTGATTTAATAATTTGTTTTCACATTCCGGTGGAAATGCAAACAGAAGACGTCTCATTAAATTAGCTTACTGTAGAATACAAGGAGAGCCTATGCATCTTTTGTCCAGAGTGCACTAACTAAGGTCTTCGCTATCTCTGAGCTTCTCTTATTTACACATCGCCTTGGACACTTCTCCCAGATACAGTATGTAAATTATTCTGGTTAAAACTAAATGCTAAAGTCTACACTATTAGTCTTCCACTTCATGATCTCCACATGGGGCTGTTAGAGGGATAATGTACCATACAATATACGGTTTACTTTTAATTAATAGGAAAAAAATGTGAAATGAATATTAAATGTTGCTTAATGTGAAAGAGAAGAGAGAGAGTAGAAATCAGTATGGTGGGTATTTTTAATATTCTGGAGTTATTTAGCATTACAAAAAAGCAAATAATTTTTTTTTTCCTTTTTATTTCTTTTTTTTTTTTTAAGTCTACAATTATATTTTCAAAAAGAAGGTCAGGAAATGGTAGAAATATAAAAAGAGAAGCCGGGAAGAGAGTTAGGGTGTCTATATGTGGACACGAGGCTATCTGTCAAAGTTGACAACCATGTTAGTTTATCTTCTTCTGTATCAAAAGAGCAGAACTGTTGGGTGAACTCATTGTAATGTAATCCAGTGCTGCGCCCCAGATCAGTGGAGATACAAATTCCTCTATTTTAGCTAGAGAATAATTTTAGTAGAGTGTAGTCATCTGACCATAACATGGAAGGTTTCCAGATATTTTCCAGATATAGAATTCTATATCTTATACCTTCTGTATGTTGCCAATGTATACAGAGAAGAAAGAATTGTCTATTTGCTAAGTGTATATTCTGCATTGCAAAAGAAGATAATTCTAGTCACATTACAAGTTCAGAAGATGAAAATATTGTAAAATATCAAAGTATTCTCCGATGGGCAGAGCCAAATACAACAGGGACTAAAGGTCTAGAAGAAGACAACCCCATTTGGAGGTGACTTTGGAACTATTCACTTGCCAGTAGCATCTATTTATTATGGGATGATTCACAAATAACAATGGACGAACCTCACAAGATTTGTTTTGCGAAAGAGACCCTAGAGTATAATAATGATTCATGGGTGGTGCAGATTTTTGGAAAATTTGTAACAATCACAGTGAAAATAAGGGCCGGTTCACATCTGCGTTCGCTTTCCGTACAGGGGAGTTAGCTTGTGGACCCCCCGAACGGAAGCCTATATGCAGAGAGAAGCGGTTTACATCAGGAAAACTGCGGACCCCATAGACTTTAATGGGGTCCCTGTGGTTTCTGCTCGGTCTCCGCATGTTTCGTGCGGAAACATGCGGAGAGGAAAGTCCTGCTTGTAGCAGTTTTCTGTTTTCTGTCCGCATGTTCCCACATATTTTGTGCGGAGACCGAGCGGAAACCACATGGACCCCATTATAGTCTATGGTATCCGCAGGTTTCCTGATGTAAACCGCTTCTCTCTGCGTATAGTCTTCTGTTTGGGGGGTCCACAAGCGAACTCCCCTGTACAGAAAGCGAACGCAGATGTGAACCGGCCCTAAGAGAACAGATTTGGAGAGTTACCAAGATTGATCACCAGCCTGGCCACTGCAGCTACATAGCAGAGGTGGTCTGAAACTTAGAAATGAGCTGTAAACACTGAAGACACCTATTTAGCAGTATCTGAAAAAACAGAGCAAGATATATAAAGTAATGTGTTTGGTAAAACAATTCAGTTAGTTTCAGCGACAAGCGTAAATATGATCCCAGGGATGGAAATACCTCTTTAAGTTACTTCTATAAAATGTTTATTCGTGTTATATCTGGAAGTAAGGATCAGGAGAGGAGAAATATTTTTATGTTGGGCAGGCGTTAAACACTTTGAGAAAGTCTGACAAAAATGGATATATATGTAGGCATATATTATGCAATTGGTTGGATATACTTTTAATGGAAGGAAGAGATGTTACCCCACACAACACCTGCAACTTTCCTTTGGGGTTTCTCCATCCTTCCCACCGCCTTCAACAGCGGTTTCTTAGTCTTCTTAGCTCCAAGTCATCAGCTATGATGGACCAGGTATAACCTGAAACAGCCTCTCTATTGTGTCTGACACATTACTGTAACATATGCACAACTCATCAGGCTACATCCAGTAATACTCAATGAACCTGTTATGACCATATCTCATCAATGTAGATACCCTATACATCTACCGGAGACCCCAGACAAGGCCCCCCTGTCCCTGTCCTAGCCTGCTCCTGCAGTACATGGCAAGGATAGTAGAAATGGCGAGGTGCAGTATGTTTAACTCAGAGAAACTTTGTGCAAAAATACAGGTCCATATTAATTCCTGAACAAAACCATCAAATTCAGAATTTCTGAGGCTGCAACACAAAGGGATCATTCACTTTATTCTAATAATAGTTAATTTTTAACTACAGGGAGCAAAATGTTGTGCAAGAGAAATCTACTATCCCCAAACACAATGTGTTGCTACCAAGTTTGCAATGACATACAGGACTTATACTTAACATTACTATGTTTTTATCTCTCTCCACAACTATTCAAGATGGTGGCTTCTTGGTGGGATGTTGTATTTCCTCAAGGTCTAATACAGATATTTCATCTCTGTACTAGTAGATTGTATTCCAACACAAAAATTACTTTAGAATGGGTCAGTGGAGGGGGGTTCTCTACTTTTGGGAACCTTTCCCATCTTCAGTATGAACTATGAGGACAGGTTTGCCAGTTTGTGCAGGGTCTGGGAATGATTTGAATACATTGTAGGATCCATAATCCAGGATCATGTAGTGTAAAAAATAAGCATCGGGTACATGTAGAGTAAAATATTTTAGACATTTTGGAAGGTATAAGCTGTCCTTCCTTACTTTTCCTCTTGGCTGGCTGCTAAGGGATATGGGTTGCCAGATGACCAGCTTCTCAAAAAACATGATTTTGTAAAATTCTATAAGAAAATGTGTATCCTCTATATTTCTATGTGTGAAAACCCAGAGAATTGCAGTCTGTAGAGGGTTTAGATAATATTGTACTGAATTGGTTTAATGAGAAACTGGTGTCTTTAAAGGGGATGTACAGCCCCAAATTGACTTTTCATACTGATGACCTATCTCCTAATGATCATACTGATTACCCATCATGTAATCTGTAGGGGTCTGACCCCTGGGCCCTGCACAGATTAGCTGTTTCAGCAGCCTTTGGATGCCAGAAGCTACAAGTGAATGGGGAGCATGTGCAGCACCTCCCCTATACAAAAGAACGTGGCTGCTGCGTCACTTCTATTACTTGAATAGGATCGGTGCTGCACAAACTCCCTGTCCACTAGTATAGGCAATCAATATGAAAAATCAATTTGGGACCGGAAAACCTCTTTAAACAAATTTGAGCCAATTTAAGGGAGGACACCGCTGATTTCTTTTTTACATTACCCCCTCCTTTTATTTATTTATTATGGTTACTTATATAGCGCCATCATATTCCGCAGCGCTTTTACAGAAATTGTCAGACACTGTCTCATATAGGGCTCACAATCTACATTCCTTATCGGTATGTCTTTGGAGTGTGGGAGGAAACCCACGCAAACACGTGAAGAACATACAAACTGCTTGCAGATGTTGTCCTTGGTTGGATTAGAACCCAGGACTCCGGCGCTGCAAGGCTGCAATGCTGGATCCTTTATGAAACATGAAATGCATAATCAATGTACAAGTAATATCATTTAATTCTGTATCCTATACATGTATACTATGTATGTATATTACCCCTCTACTGTAATAGCATTAATAAGAAAATCCTTTAACACCAGATCCAGATGTATATGATTCATGGAACATGCTGGTCTCAAGATCAGAATCCATTCCGAATTGAGTCTTTGCTTGGCTCTCTGAATTCCTTGCTGGTTGCCATATATTTTACTGAGCCTACATAAAGATAATTAATAAGACTTTGAAAAAATGTCATTTTAATGTTGAATCTAAGACGTCTGCATAGGATCTCTCTGACATTAATATAATGTGCATGGTTATTCACCTAATGATGGATGAAATATGTGCATTACACTTTGACAACCTTGGCAAGAAGCGGCGAATATTAAATATTTAAATAGACAAAACAAACTGGAGATTCGGCCATAAATTTTAAGCCTCAGCAATGCAAGGCTAATTCTTTTGTACATTGAGGGTTAAATTATTTTTAGCATTTTAATTTTTTAATGTAACCATTTAACTATGTCTAACTACTAGGCTTTTAAAGGGCTCTCCAAACATCTCCCAAGTTCTCCCTCCCCACCTTGAAGTGAACATGAAAACCTTTTAACATGTCATTTTAGATCCAAAATTCTGTGCTGAATAATCTTATAATAGATCTTTATAGGCGTCAGACTCTAAATCATCAGACTCTCTTTGAATAGACTTCAACCACAATGATAAAATTGAGTGTGTCTGCAGCTGTCACTAGGGGGAGCTGTAGAGATTACAGCATACTGCTTGTCGTAGTAAACTCCTCAGCTCTCCCTAGTGGCGGATGCCAAAAATTTTATCTTACCTTTTCTGACTTGAAGTATTAGAAACAGAAATGGACACAGAGGTCCTTGTCCGTGCATGTCTGGTCATACGCTCTGATGTGCCCACCATCAACTTAGCTCAAAGTATTCCAATTTCTCATGAAACCAATTCAATACAATATCACAACAAGCCAACAAAACCCTCAAAATGTTGAAAACTGATAAACAATGTTTAACTATACATAGACACGTATAATATATCACTTTGTCATATAATATTGTGAAACAATATTGTCTTGAAAAGGTAGTTATCACATAACACACAGATCTGGACATGTCTAACAAAGAGGAAAGATAGGTAATGACATATCTGTAGTTTCCAAGTACTAATGATGCAGCTATCTAGGGGTACCTGATATATTAGAAGAATGGGATCCCTACATCTCTGTTTACCATATCTGAGGTTATTTTGGTTTAGTATCCTATATTCAACTGCCATTTCCCCATTAAAGGGTTTTGTTTTATCCATGAACATAACTATATTTAAAGCAGACTTTTCACCACTTCCACCAATTCTAGTTTGTATCATCTGTTAATAGCCCCCCTCCACTGATTCCAGCACAGTTGGAATTTCCTCTCTAGCCCCCAGCATTCCCGAGCAACAAGTGCAGTTAGTTTTGGTTCCTGATGTGTTATTTAAGGTCTGTATTTAAGGTCAGGTGGGCGGTGTCAGGCAGGAGGACGTGATTCATAGCTCCAACCAGAGGCAGCTCAGAATCACACCCCTTGTCTGCTCCTGACTGACACCGCCCTCCTGACAGTAAAGAGCCTAAATAGCATATCAGGCACCAAAACTAACAGCATTTAATGCTCTGGAATGGTGGGGGCTAGAGAAAAAATTCTAACTGCGCCAGAATCAGTGGAGGGGCGGCTATTAAATGATGTAAAAAGCTGGACTTGTTGGAGGTAGTGAAAGGTCTTCTTTAAATTGCAAATAAAACTTAAACATTTTTGCAAATAGAAACAATAAAAAAAATGCAAAGTTTTACAGATTTCATCTTAGTGGCGTTGATCTTTTGTCTTCATCATGACCAATGGATATGACCATGAATGCAGGAACTTTTTTCCTCTGGCACCTGTCAGAAACCCAGCCATGATTCCCTCAATGTGGACAGGTTATCGTCTTGTGCATGCGCTGACCCTGCCTGCTTCTGTGTTCTTGCATGAGAAGTGCCAATAAGTTTCAGACCATTAAAAAGTTTCTGCATTCCTGGTATCCATTGGCAACCGATAATTTTTTATTTTTATTTTTAAAACATAAAAATGTTTATAATATAGAAATTTTTATTAGCCTAATATATCTGCAAAAAAATATTTAACTTTTGAATTGCCTACAAATTAAAATATGGTTATGTTTATGGGAAAACCCCTTTAGGCTCCACGTTGCAGAAACGCAGCTTTTTTTTTGTTGCAGATTTTGCTCTGTTTTTTTGAGCCAAAGCCAGGAGTAGATTGAGCAGAAGGGAGAGGTATAAGGGAACTGTAAGAGCTTCCTTTCTATCATCTATTCCTTTGCAGCCATCTATATGTCTGCACCCAGCGATTGTGGTGTGAATTGCAGCCGGCCAAGAGTTTTGCTAGCATGCTATGATATTGTATGAAATGTGTCGTAAGATTTGGTGTAATTTGGTAAAATAAGGGTAAACTTATCTGTAGTTTCATGAAGTATTGCGCACTTTTGGCACCTGATATATCATTACAAGAACTTGGTATAGAGTATGATGACAAATATTTGTAATGCACTTCTCATGGAAACTCAAAGCTCGGGGAGCGTTGTGGAGTAGGGGAGTTAGGGGTTGCCATCCCAGTGCTCATCCCCAACACCCACAAGGGTCAGTTATTTCTGCAGGATTTACCTGTAGAGAGAAAACTGGAATACCCTGAGGAAACCCACGCAAACACAGGGATAACATAGAAACTCCATGCAGATGTTGCCCTTGGTTGGATTCACACCCAGGATCCCAGTGCTTCCAGGCTACAATGCTAACCACTGAGCCACCATGGTACCCTATTAGCACACCGTGTAGAGTAGAGTAGCATACAGTGACATACCTATGGCTCGGTGTGCTGCCCTACAAACCCTACATACATATTTGCTGTGTGCATAAGGCCATAGAGCTTCAAGAATACTGTACAGTCTTCACCAGCATGTATGGGAAAAATAAGACATTATTACTAGAGACTACCATATTGTAATTGGAAAACAACTGTGAGCAGCCACATGCCTAATATTGAAGGGTTCTAGCAAATGATGTAAGGTTAGTAAAAGACAATGGACTAACTGATTTCGAGGAGATTGGTGAAATCTTTGAATGTTTGACATGGGTTCAACTACATTTTATTATAACCACTAATCTATGAACTTCAGCGTGACACTCCAATGGATTTCTGTAATGGAACAATGCAATACCTTGTTGACTCACAAGATGGAGTACTCCAGGGCGCTCATTCACGAACCATCAATCATCATGGCAGCCGGCTGCCATGTAAGGTCACATCTGGTTTCTCAAACACCGGCTTAAAATCAGGCATTGAGAAGCATGAACCACGGCTTTCCTTCTCTAAGTTTAGAGTCTCCATATTTTTTTGCCTAATAAATGGATATAAACCTACATGCTAATGTCACCTTGATTTAAAACGTACATGAACGCTCCTGGTCGCATTTATATATCTGTTTTATTGGTTCCTGTTATTTTCTTCTGTTACGATATCAAAGCAGCAATTTACAAATCATTTTTAGCTGCCTGTTTATATTGTAAAACTCACTGTAATATATAAAAAGATAAAATCATAATAATAATGCAAATATATCAACGCCGCGCTTTGCCCTACCAGGCGGTACAATTTTTTTTTTCTCTTGTTTAATAAAATGAAAACCTTCTAAGGAGACCTTTGTTCCAGAATTACAATTTCTTTTGTATGCTTAAATAAAATTCAGACAATTACATGATTCCTATGTGATTTTCTCCTTTGTTTGTCCAGCTCTATAATTATCGCTTAAATTGTTTAATATGACATAGGCGAGCCTGGCGGTTTTTCTTAGGCGGAATTATTTTGAGCGTTCTGTTTCAAGCACTGCCTGTTTACTTAGCAATATTGAGCTTTGTCTAATGATATGTGCATAAGACAATGCTAAGTGGAACATCATCTGTTTACATCGGCTCTGGCGATTAATGCATGTTAATTTTTAATTACACTGATTATATTAGACATGCCGGTTTTTTTTCGTTTTTTTTAAGCAGCCAACAGATCAAGCCGTCTGTTTCAGTGATGAACAAGACAGTTAACATTCACTAGGAGCAAATGGATTCTTGTTACATAATGTTTTTGAGTGACGTAACATCTAAAAGTATAAAGTATCATAAAAATAATATATAACACTATACTCAGAAAAACGAAACGTCAAACATGAAATTGTAATGTGGAAGCCTAAAGTAGATTTCTAGAGAAATTAAAATATACAGAAAACAGCTAAACATTTGGGCTCCAACTTTAAAAAACCGTATTTACCTTTTCCTGATGCCCCCCACTCTGGGTCTGATCCTGGCTAGGTTCCTGCTGCTCTCCATTTTAAAGGGAGTATGTCATAGAACCAGCATATCACCCCAGCCCTGCATATAAATAGGTTAGGGTCACCAGAACCAGCATATCACCCCAGCCCTGCAGATAGATAGGTTAGTGTCACCAGAACCAGCATATCACCCCAGCCCTGCAGATAGATAGGTTAGTGTCACCAGAACCAGCATATCACCCCAGCCCTGCAGATAGATAGGTTAGTGTCACCAGAACCAGCATATCACCCCAGCCCTGCAGATAGATAGGTTAGTGTCACCAGAACCAGCATATCACCCCAGCCCTGCAGATAGATAGGTTAGTGTCACCAGAACCAGCATATCACTCCAGCCCTGCAGATAGATAGGTTAGTGTCACCAGAACCAGCATATCACCCCAGTCCTGCAGATAGATAGGTTAGTATCACCAGAACCAGCATATCACCCCAGCCCTACAGATAGATAGGTTAGTGTCACCAGAACCAGTATATCACCCCAGCTCTGCAGATAGATAGGTTAGTGTCACCAGAACCAGTATATCACCCCAGCCCTGCAGATAGATAGGTTAGTATCACCAGAACCAGTATATCACCCCAGTCCTGCAGATAGATAGGTTAGTATCACCAGAACCAGCATATCACTCCTGCCCTGCAGATAGGTAGGTTAGTGTCACCAGAACCAGCATATCACCCCAGTCCTGCAGATAGATAGGTTAGTGTCACCAGAACCAGTATATCACCCCAGTCCTGCAGATAGATAGGTTAGTATCACCAGAACCAGGATATCACCCCCGCCCTGCAGATAGGTAGGTTAGTGTCACCAGAACCAGCATATCACCCCAGTCCTGCAGATAGATAGGTTAGTGTCACCAGAACCAGCATATCACCCCAGCCCTGCAGATAGATAGGTTAGTGTCACCTGAACCAGCATATCACCCCAGCCCTGCAGATAGATAGGTTAGGGTCACCAGAACCAGCATATCACCCCAGCCCTGCAGACAGATAGGTTAGTGTCACCAGAACCAGCATATCACCCCAGCCCTGCAGATAGATAGGTTATTGTCACCAGAACTAGCATATCACCCCAGCCCTGCAGATAGATAGGTTAGTGTCACCAGAACCAGCATATCACCCCAGCCCTGCAGATAGATAGGTTAGTGTCACCAGAACCAGCATATCACCCCAGCCCTGCAGATAGATAGGTTAGTGTCACCAGAACCAGCATATCACCCCAGCCCTGTAGATAGATAGGTTAGTGTCACCAGAACCAGCATATCACCCCAGCCCTGCAGATAGATAGGTTAGTGTCACCAGAACCAGCATATCACTCCAGCCCTGCAGATAGATAGGTTAGTGTCACCAGAACCAGCATATCACCCCAGTCCTGCAGATAGATAGGTTAGTGTCACCAGAACCAGCATATCACCCCAGCCCTACAGATAGATAGGTTAGTGTCACCAGAACCAGTATATCACCCCAGCTCTGCAGATAGATAGGTTAGTGTCACCAGAACCAGTATATCACCCCAGCCCTGCAGATAGATAGGTTAGTATCACCAGAACCAGTATATCACCCCAGTCCTGCAGATAGATAGGTTAGTATCACCAGAACCAGCATATCACTCCCGCCCTGCAGATAGGTAGGTTAGTGTCACCAGAACCAGCATATCACCCCAGTCCTGCAGATAGATAGGTTAGTGTCACCAGAACCAGTATATCACCCCAGTCCTGCAGATAGATAGGTTAGTATCACCAGAACCAGCATATCACCCCCGCCCTGCAGATAGGTAGGTTAGTGTCACCAGAACCAGCATATCACTCCAGTCCTGCAGATAGATAGGTTAGTGTCACCAGAACCAGCATATCACCCCAGCCCTGCAGATAGATAGGTTAGGGTCACCAGAACCAGCATATCACCCCAGCCCTGCAGATAGATAAGTTAGTATCACCAGAACCAGCATATCACCCCAGCCCTGCAGATAGATAGGTTAGTGTCCCCAGAACCAGCATATCACCCCAGCCCTGCAGATAGGTAGGTTAGTGTCATCATAACCAGCATATCACCCCAGCCCTGCAGATAGATAGGTTAGTGTCCCCAGAACCAGCATATCACCCCAGTCGTGCAGATAGATAGGTTAGTGTCACCAGAACCAGCATATCACCCCAGCCCTGCAGATAGATAGGTTAGGGTCACCAGAACCAGCATATCACCCCAGCCCTGCAGATATATAGGTTAGTGTCCCCAGAACTAGCATATCACCCCAGCCCTGCAGATAGGTAGGTTAGTGTCACCAGAACCAACATATCACCCCAGCCCTGCAGATAGATAGGTTAGTGTCCCCAGAACCAGCATATCACCCCAGTCGTGCAGATAGATAGGTTAGTGTCACCAGAACCAGCATATCACCCCAGCCCTGCAGATAGATAGGTTAGGGTCACCAGAACCAGCATATCACCCCAGCCCTGCAGATATATAGGTTAGTGTCACCAGAACCAGCATATCACCCCAGCCCTGCAGATAGGTAAAGGTCACCAGAATCAAACAGTGTTTTCCTCCTTCCTTGCCAAGATATCATCATCATTTTTATCAATATTCAAATTAGCCCTTTGGAGCAATGACAATACCAAAGTTAATTTGCATATTGACAAAAACAGCAATATCTTGGCAACTGGGGCACTAATTCACAAGGGGAAAGCATTGCTTGATTCATGTGACTCTAACCTATCTTTCTGGGTTGATATATTGGGTTCTGGAGATAGACTCCCTATAAAGGGATTTCACATCTCAGAAATTGCTGCTGAAATGGGTATAACTGCTCCCCATCTGAACTCCTATGGCTGGTACATGTGGGAACAGTTGAACAATGCTGCTCTACGCTGTTCCTGTAACTCACAAAGAGGAGAATGGGGGCTGTGAAAACAGCATAGCCTAGTACAGTTAAAGAAATAGCTAAATGTGCTACACTGTTTCCATAGCTCTCATTCACCTCTATAGGAGTTCCACAGAGCAGCAGCGCTTAGTCTATGGATTGGGACTTGAGAGCCTTTATTCTCGTCTTGGCTGTGACTTGCTGAGATGGGAATAACCTTTTAAGCAGGACTGGTTAGATTAACAATTCTGGAGGATTTCTTCTTAAAACTCTGCATAGTTCCATTCCTCTTGTATTCCTCCTGGAAATGTATGAATATATTTGCAGCAAAGTGTTTACATCCATCTTGTCAATTGAAGGGAAACTAAATAATGCAAGAAAATCTACAGTAAGTGAATGTAAGCATGCTGTGGGAAAAACATATGTGTATCCTAAGATAAAATGGAAATAACAGTAAGGGCAGCCTGGATGAATCGGGGAGTTTTATCTGCCATCAATCTTCTATGTTTATTTAAGATGAATTAGAATTGTTATTTTTGAGGAATTTAAAAATTGACATATCCTATAAAAAATATATACAGTATTAGCAGGTCTGGTCTGCCATATTTGTTAGTAAATCTTCACTTTAGGTAATATATGGGGGTCAATATATGACATTTATTTTATAGGGTATATGGAAAATAGAGTCTCACTATTCTCACAAGGTGACAGATTCAAGGCAAATAAGACTAGCCATATCCCCCAATGGCTGGTGGCCACACATTTATCTTTCCATTGTTATCATCTGCCCAGGAGGAGTTGGTAAACCATGAAAAGGGTTACCCCACTCTTTTTTATTGATGGTCTCTCCTGGGGATAGTAGGGCTCTGACACCCTGGACTCCTGCTGATCAGCTGTTTGAAGGGGCTTCGGTGACCACTTCACTGTTTATATCACACGCCATCTGGGTTATTGCGGCTATGCAATGGAATTACCCCTCCACCTCATAGAAATATATGGGGCAAACCTATAATTATATTGCACATCCGCTATGAAACAGATGGCATGTGATGTAAACAATGAAGCGATCACAGTGCTTGGATGAGCACCACGGCCCCTTTAAAGACCTGATCAGGTGTTAGACCCCCATTTATTTCTAATTGATGTCTTATCCTAAGGGATAGAACAATAAAAAGGAGTTGAAAACCCCTTTAAACAGATAGGATTATTGTTCAGAGTTGTTTTTGGGCACTACACTATAATTACATATTAGGGATGAGCAAACTGATTCAGACAAAACCAGATTCGACTCAAATTTTCAAAAAGTTTGGGCTTTGACCCAAACTCGAAACTTTTGGCTTTCACCATCCATAAAACATTATTATACACTTGGGTCTCCTCAGACCCCAGAGAATAATATGTGAAGGCCCAGGGGAGGTTAGTAAAAATAACAAATCGCTATGATCACCTTGTCTCTCCTCTCCTAGGCGTCTGGCAATCCCCTGTGTCTTCTTCAGGTCTGGACACTATAAGGGAGCTCAGGAGAGGTGAGGGAAGGTGAGTATAAGTGTTTATTATGTTTATTCATCTTCCCTGGGCCTCCACTTATTGTACTCTTTGGGTTTGTTCCGAACAAGTTTGGCTTGAAACAATTTGGAGGGCTGAACCTCTCGAATATTCTTCAAAACAAATTTTGTGAGGTTTATCCATCTCTATTACATATACTGTACTTCAGTATGAAATTCAATGTTTACCTTGGTTGAGTCTTCAAAGAATGGAATGGCTTAAAAAGTAATAGTTTTGATGATATTAAAGAGATTTTCCCATGAACATAACCATTTTTTAATTTGTAGACTATTAAAACTTAATCATTTATGCAAATATAAATAATTAAACATTTTTCAGACTTTTATAGATTTTCTCTAACCATCTTAGTGATGACAGTTTTTTTGACTAGAGCAATTACCAATAGATACGATACGACCATGACTGCAGGAACTTTCTATGGTCAGAAACCCAGCTATGATTTCCTTATTGTGGCCAGGTTTTCTTCTGGTACATGTAGTGTAGCCTAATGACCTGTCCACAATAAGGAAAATATTAACTGGGCTAAAGACAAGTCCCAGACCATAGAAAGTTCCTGCATTCATGGTCGTATCCATTGGCAATCAATCAAGTCAAAAAAAACTGTCACCACTAAGATGGTTAGAAAAAAACTTAGCAAAATGTTTTATTATTTATATTTGCAAATTATCTACACATTTAAATATGTCTGTGTTCATGTAAAAGAACCCTTGAAATAAGAGATAAATTCAATTTCCTACTCTGTGATGGCTGTTACATTGTATACAGTATGTGGACTAGGTCGACATTCATAAGATTATCCTGGACAATTTTTTATTCTATGTCCAAAAACTTCAAATACTAATGTACTGAGACAAGCTCAACAACAATGACAATTTAGAGGAATATGATAGGTATTGTGGGAATAACAGGCATGAATTAGACATTATTTCAAAAACTTTTCAACTTTTAGAAATTTAATCTCATAGAATTAATTCTGTATATATTTGCTAAAATTAATAGATTTGTTTAATTACTGGTATATTTTTGTAGCTATATTTGCTTAAATATATTTATATTATTTCCAAAAATATTCTATTCTACAGGGATATAGCAAAAATTGTGGTTCCTGTTGTACCTTTGGTTAGTTTATAGTATTATAGTTATTTAATATAGTTGACTAATGATTATTGTTTTTAGCTATAAACAACAGGAAGTAAAAAAAAATATACCATCGAAGAATTTTTTTAATTTAAAAAGTTAAAAATGTCAGAGAAAAATGTTATATTTTTATACTTTATTTTGAGTTTATAGTTTTTATACAGATTTGTGTATTTTGCATTTTTGTCACATTAAAAAAAAAAAAGACTCTGAGACCAATTGAAAGAGCACTTAATAAAAATTAAATTTCACTTTAACTAGTAAATCTGGTACCATTCAAACCACTAAAATATTGATTCCCTTCTCTGGGTGAAATGACAACTGTGGTATCTTTCGGTTGCCTTCTAAATAATTATGTCTTGTTTTGATTAAACATATTGATTGTATTAATATTTGATGTCGGACAGCCCTATTCAGCCCACTGATGGTTCAGTGAAACCTTGAACAAGTCAGGCAGCAAATTATATTGCATAATCCCAAAGGAATAGATGTATTGTCGATGGTAAAGAACTGTCTCTCATTGACACTGAGTAAAATTCACATGTTCCTCGGTTTATATCTTCTGTATAGTAAATCTGGAAAGTATTTAGCTGTTTATGAAATGATGTGTTATTGAATCAGGTCAGAATATTGATATTTAACAGATTAGTTGCCAATTTTATATGAATAGATAAGACTTTGAAATTGAAATTTATTTCATTAAAATTTCTTCTCACGTTGTATTTTCCCTGTGGTTTCCTCTTGCGCTGCACCTTCCCACTGTGTAGACACAGAGACGATACAATACTTACACACAAACACAATTTTTCTTTCTTTTTTGGTAGAGTTTTACTTTGATTGTTTTAATGTATACTAGTTTAATATTGAACACAAGGCTAATCCTGTCTCATCTCCCCTTGTAGGGTAATTTGTGAATATTTTAGTTTGTTTATGTTTTTGTTTCTTTGTATTTTTCCAATTCGATATTTTAGGTGATTTTCTCTTCTTTGGTCTTTAGATCTGTACTGGTTCTTGCCCTCACAGTGTAGTGCGTTGTGGCAACTTAGATGACATATGGACAGGTAGGCTATGGCTACATGGCTTTTTTGTTAGGTAGTAAAAATTTCTACCTTGGTGCAATTTCAATTGTTTAACCTTCCATATTATCACATACATGTACTGTATGTTGTAGGAAGCGTCCTCATTGCAGCTATGTATTAAAGCTTTGGTCCCACTTCTCATAGCATGGGCACAGAAGAAGTGCCGAAATAATCACTGTAATAATATGGCACAGGTCCTCTGCAGAGTCCTGCTCATGTCGTATACTGTTATGAGTCATCTAAAGGTTAATTACTATTCTTATGATTTTATATGTGTCTGAATAGGCAGAACAAAAGGATCGGGCATGTTAAAATCCACTAGACCAATTTTTCTTTCCCCATTGGGGAAAACCACAACATTGCTATAAACATAAGATGATTGATCGGTCATGCAGAATTTGTTGCATTCAACCAACATTAATCTGGGTTTGTTCCAAATTTTACAAAAATTTTCGCTTCTACCGAACCTGAAATTTTGGTGTTTGCCTTATATAAGTCTAGCTAGCTGGCTGCCATTCTTTTTTCCATTTTAGAGGGCAGCAAAAGGTGTAAAAATAATTAAAAAACAATAACTACTGTTTAGTTACACTTTCTCCAGTATTCTGGTCCTCTTCCTGGGCTATCCACCATCTTATTTGGCTGCAAGGTCACCACTGAGGCCTGTGAATGGTCACATGGGGGGGGCAACAGTGTCATCACACTTTGATACTATAGCAACATCACTTGTGCTGTGATGTCATAGTGTGATGACACAATATTTCCCCTTGTGAGGCCCAATCATGGGGGCTAGTAGTGACCTAGTCGCCAAGTAAGATGGCGGACGGCCTAACAAGAGGACGAGAATGCCAGAGGATACTGCGGTAGCGTCCAGGAAAGGTGAGTAAATATACTGTATATATATATATATATATATATTTTTTTTTTTACACACCGTCCCTTCCCACTGGTTATACCCTGGGCATATCTGGCTCCTGGAAAACTGCATGAAAATTCACAAAGCAAATCTTTCAAGGTTCGTTCATCACTAATGGCTAGCTTAAAGGGATTGTACAGGATTAAAGGTTTTATGCCTTATCCTTAGGATAGGCCATAAATACCTGATCGGTAAGGGGCTCACAGCTGGTCCTTACACGATCAACTGTGGTGAGAAGCTTCATCCTATACACAAAGCAGGGCCAGAAGCAGAAAGCTCCGGCCCCTGTATCTGTGTCCAGGTGTCGTCACTGCAGCTCAACTCTCAGAAACTTTAATGGGAACTATACTGAAGTACTGGTGCCCGGCCGCTATCCAGGGGACAGAGCAGCTCCCTACAGCTGATCAGAATGGGGGCCGGGTGTCGGCCGGCTAGTTTGAATCAGCATACATTAATACACTTTCAGATATGGAAGGATACAGTAAAAAAATGTGCCACATGATGTCCATTTTTTTACAATAAGAGTCAATGGGTATCTTTTAATACAATAGGAGTCAATGGACATCTTTTATTACAATAGAAGTTAATGAATGTTGCCTCTGTATATTCCCAACATGTACTAGAAGGAAAAAGTAGAAGTGAATTTGTTGTTATAAAACTGCATTTCCATGTCTTACTGTGGCTACATTTTGCGTGATACATTAGTACTAGTATAAGAACGTGAGATGAGGATTCTGCCATTTCCACGTCTATGTGTTGTTCCCCAGGACAGAGAGGCAAATTGTGTATCAGTTTTAATACGTTCCCTGATTTCACACGGTTTAAGCTGCTAATAGGGTTTCTCATTGCTAGTATGTTGTTTTGTGATATGGACATGTGTCTAATGGGAGCAGAGCTACTAAGACAAGGAGGAGAATTGACACAGACAAGCAGCCAGCTGTCAGGTGGTAATGACTTTCAGTCACCATGGACCGAAATCATTTGAACTGTCGACCTTCAGGCATAAGATAAGTGACCTAAGTATTCAGAATCATAGCTCTCAAACATATGCTTGCCAATGGATTTTCCAGCATAGAAAATAGAAAAAAAAATCCTCACTGCCTATGTACAGTCTAGTATCACAATTGGCTATTTATGGGTTTACATACTAAAAATAAATAAAAAATAAATAAATTAAAAAAAAATCATAAAATTGAATCCAATATTTTTTGAGATGATAACAATATTTGTGGCTGGAAAACAGTCCAGAAAAAAAAAAAAAAGCTGAATAAATCATATGATACCCAAGAGTAATGGTTTGGCCTTATCACAGACAAGCGCTATAAATCCCACGGTACTTATTCTCTGGGTTAACCTGTCAAATAAACAGCCCCAAACAATCACACGCTCTCTGTTATATCTCAATATGTTTTTAGCTGAAAACACAAGATGTTACATATAGAAACTTTATTTTTTCCAAAGAATTGTTACAGTTGGAGGATTCCTGAAGTTCTTAAAAAATTAGAGTTTTTCTGAAGAATGTTTTTATTGGAAGGTTAGGTAGACAAGGTCGAGATTTTTTGATTTTTTTTTTTTTTTTTTGCTCCAAGGGCAACTTTCACTATTTCATCTCAGTAAAGGGGTTGTCTACTATAGATAACTATATTGTATAAGAAGATTATATCATCTTTTTTTTTTTATAGATAGAAGAGAGGATATCTTGCTTTATAAACATCATTGGCGATCTTATATTACATATATACCCAATGCAGCAGACATGTACAGAGGCGTCCTTCCTTATCTTGACTCTTGGTTTGACATATCCTGAGATGCGTGGCCTGAGATGATCAGCTGAAAACAGAATATGATTTTACAATACTCTGTCACAAGATGTTTATGCTATATGTATCTATAGGTGATCACCCAGTGGTTGTGGTGTGTATTGCAGCCTATTAAATGACCCATTCTTTTGTCCATATTATAAAATAGTTCTTCTTGTATCTTCCATGTAACATCTACCTTAATTTAAAGGGGTTTTCAGGGCAAATGATAGGTCATCAATATCAGATCGGCTGGGTTCTGTCACCCGGGACCCACGCCAATCAGCTGTTCTCAGCAGCCGCTTTATGGAGAATAGAGCTATCTGCTTCCGGCTCTGTTCTCCGTATATCGGCTGCTGAGAGAGCTGTCGGACCCCCAACCATCTGATATTGATGCGTTATCATTATCATTTTATAATCCATTTTATAGCTACTATCTTGATTTTAGGAACCAAACATATCCCAGACATCACATATGGAGGGGTAAACATATTCTCTGTATTAGAGTCTACATTAAATGCTTCCAAATGTTGCACTTCTATATACAGGGTACCTGAGAGTCAGGGCTGTCCATAGGCTGTCCATTGTGCAGCAGATTGCACGTCATAGGCAGTGTGCAGCTCTAGTTTAATGCATGGAGGGCAGGAATGACTGGTTGGCAATAGTCGTACATGTATACAGGAAACAAGAAGCAGAACTGCAGAATATGCAGGGATATTAAGACTGACAGTTGTCACCAAGTCCTAAAAAATAAAGTATATCAGGTGATTTGTATAGGATGTGTGATATTTCATGCCCAGGTCTGTCCACCACAACCCACTGTAGACACTAATACTGTAGCACATCTATTCGATATGCTGTAAATGTCTGATTGGCAGGGGTCTGACCACGGAGACCTCACTGACCTCTTGTATATGTGTGTGCGGACCAACCCCCCGTTCTTATGTAGTGAATAGGTTTGTGTACATGGATGTCTCCATATCTGCTATTGACTGTAAGGCCTCATTCATATTGGTGTTTGGGACTGAGATCTAATACAGTTGTCTGAATCAGTATTCTGCATATTTACAGTGGGGAAAAAAAGTATTTAGTCAGCCACCAATTGTGCAAGTTCTCCCACCTAAAAAGATGAGGCCGGCCTGTAATTGTCATCATAGGTAGACCTCAACTATGAGAGACAAAATGAGAAAACTAATCCAGAAAATCACATTGTCTGATTTTTTAAGAATTTATTTGCAAATTGTGGTGGAAAATAAGTATTTGGTCAATAACAAAAGTTCATCTCAATACTTTGTTATATATCCTTTGTTGGCAATGACAGAGGTCAAACGTTTTCTGTAAGTCTTCACAAGGTTGGCACACACTGTTGCTGGTATGTTGGCCCATTCCTCTATGCAGATCTCCTCTAGAGCAGGGATGTTTTGGGGCTGTCGCTGGGCAACACGGACTTTCAACTCCCTCCAAAGGTTTTCTATGGGGTTGAGATCTGGAGACTGGCTAGGCCACTCCAGGACCTTGAAAAGCTTCTTACGAAGCCGCTCCTTCGTTGCCCTGGCGGTGTGCTTGGGATCATTGTCATGCTGAAAGACTCAGCCACGTTTCATCTTCAATACCCTTGCTGATGGAAGGAGGTCCCTGATGGAGGGAGATTATCAGTGGTCTTGTATGTCTTCCATTTTCTAATTATTGCTCCCACAGGTGATTTCTTCACACCAAGCTGCTTGCCTATTGCAGATTCAGTCTTCCCAGCCTGGTGCAGGGCTACCATTTTGTTTCTGGTGTCCTTCCACAGCTCTTTGGTCTTCACCATAGTGGAGTTTGGAGTGTGACTGTTTGAGGTTGGGGACAGGTGTCTTTTATACTGATAACAATGTCAAACAGGAGCCATTACTACAGGTAATGAGTGGAGGACAGAGGAGCCTCTTAAAGAAGAAGTTAAAGGTCTGTGAGAGCCAGAAATCTTGCTTGTTTGAATGTGACCAAATACTTATTTTCCACCATAATTTGCAAATAAATTCTTAAAAAAATCAGACAATGTGATTTTCTGGATTTGTTTTCTCATTTTGTCTCTCATAGTTGAGGTCTACCTATGATGACAATTACAGGCCGGCCTCATCTTTTTAAGTGGGAGAACTTGCACAATTGGTGGCTGACTAAATAAATACTTTTTTCCCCCACTGTATAAGCTAAAACCAGATATGGGCCCAAAACATGGAAGGGATACAATACAGACCTTTTCATGATATGCTTTCTCTGACATGTTAACCCTCAAAACAAGTAGAATCTTAAGTCAAAAGATGCTAAATCTGAACATATAGGTGGAAATTTACTAATAAATCCATGCCAGTTGTCGGTGTAGGTGAGTGACAATGTGGTGCGTCTTCAATGGGCGGGGAACTGCTAAGGCTATTTGCCTACACCGGACTCCTAAGCCTGGAGATACAATAGGGAGGAGTCCTAGGTCATTCAGTGCACCTGCAGAGGAAAAATGAGATTAAAGGAAGTGTGTAACCAGGAAACTGGATATCAAACTCGTCGCACTGCATTGTAGAGGACATTACGCTGAGCAGCATCATACCTTTACATAGTCCAGTAGAAAAAACATTTCCTGGAAAAAGAAGTTAATATGTAAATGAGGTTCAAGTGCAATGGGGGAGTGTCAGAGACTCCAAAGGCTGTGTGTTCAGGTTTGGAGCTGTGCTGGAGCCTTATTTGCACATTTCTTAAAGCAGATATGATTTTTCATGTCTGAATACTCAGATCTATGCAGATTCCTGCACTCAGACCCCCACCAATCTCATGTTTGATCGAAAGAAGAAACTTGTACAAAATCCAAAAGGGTTTTCTGAACAGTCTCCAGCTATGGTTCAATTCACACACCGAAAAGCAGACTGACTTAATGTATGGCAGAATCCTGGGTTATACTTCACTATATTTTTCTACTATGTTTATGATCACAAGTGAAGCAATATAAAACTTTCATTACACGTAACGCTGCATCGCTAGTGACCTTTTCTTTATGGATGTTTTTGCTGTTGTTTTAATTTTATTTACACGTGTTTTAAATAAACTTTTCATTTGTACAGAAAAGATTTTACATGTAGTAGAAATAGATAGATCAATAAGTAGATAGATAGATAGATAGTGAGATAGAGAGATAGATAGATAGATAGATAGATAGATAGGTAGATAGATAAATAGATAGATAGATAGGCAGATAGATAGATAGATAGATAGAGGGCAGATAGATACATAGATAGATAGATAGATAGATAGGCAGATAGATACATAGATAGATAGGCAGATAGATAGATAGATAGGCAGATAGATAGATAGATAGATAGGCAGATAGATAGAAAGATAGATAGATAGATAGATAGATAGATAAATAGATAGGCAGATGGATAGATAGATAGATAGATAGATAGATAGATAGATAGATAGATAGATAGATAGATAGATCGTGAGATAGATATATAGATAGATAGGCAGATAGATAGATAGATAGATAGTTGGATAGATAGATAGATAGATAGATAGATAGATAGATAATTATAATGTGTGATAATTGGCAGAAAGATATACAGTACTAAATAAGCTAAGCTCCCATATAAATAAAAAAATTAAGCAGATGGAGAAAAAACATAAGTAGCTAAATAGATAGATAGATATGAGATAGATAGATAGATAGATAGATAGATATATAGATAGATAGGGTAGATTTGATAGGTAGATATGAAATGACTGATAACAGAAAACAAGAAATGATGTCAACTAATATTTTAATAAATGTGCCCCTTTACGTAAGTGGGATGAGCACATTGTGGCGGATACTTAGTTATGGGTCATATGTGTAATATAACGCACTCACCCAAATACTTTATGTAACAATACAAGAGGGGGGTCTTTTCTTTCTTTAACTCCATTACAGTGTTAATGATCTTCCTGCTTGTGAGACAGGACAAGTACAGGAGGCGAAGTGATCGGCTAATCCTACTGATGGTGACTAATAAATGACATCAACATTTCCTAGTGAAGAATCGTGGATTTGTTGTACGGGGAGAATGAGATGTGGAGAATTGTCACCTTGCACGGTGATGGCGGCGGCTGGACTATTTCACCTGTAATGAGATGTGTGCGCTATGTGCTATAGTGAACCACTGCTGAGCCATTAAATATATGTAAATGAAGGGAAACACAAGAGAGCTTGGCATAATAACGTGCGGAACAGAGAAATGGATCCTGGAAAGTGATTAATTTATTTGATGATGCCTCAAGTGAGGAATTTTAGGTCACAAATGAAGTGACAGAATGACAAATTACCATTTTAAGGAATTTACTGGGCATCATTACCGAACAATTGTCAGGTAGTTTATGGAGGCTGAGAAGATGGTATAAATATAGATTTTTTTTTTCCTTTTTTGCTATGATGAATTATTAATCCCCTTTTTTTTTTTACAAAATCTTGGAGAATGATGGTCAGGGCTTCATTGGAAATAATGTGTTCTACAATTTGAGCTAAATTCTAATCTGATCTAGAACAGAGATCTTTACAATTAAGGTCTCAGCGGAGCGTAGTCAGAGGTGGACACTCAATTGTAAAGTGATGGAATAGAATGGCTTTTCTATCCTATTTTACAAGATTACCCGACTCACAGATTTCCCGCTGTGTTACGGCTCAGATGTTTATGGTTTACTGTATACTGCGAGGTATCCTACTAATGTATGCATGTCATGCAGTGTATATGAAAGGGTTCTCTATGCCAAACAATCCCTACTATCAACAGATGAAGTTGGATGAAGACGCAGGTCCATCAAGTCCAACCTATAACCCAACAGTGTTGATCCAGAGGAAGGCAATAATCCTGAAGGAGCTGATGCCAATTGCTCCATGTTAGGGGAAAAATTCTTTCCTCACTCCAAATTTGACAATGAGTATAAAACCCAGGATCATCTTGTCATGTCCAAAAATCAAATACCCATAATTTGTAATATTTTGTACTATTTTTACTTCCAATTGAAAGGTGTCCAGGTCCCTCTTGAATTTTTACAATGAATCCACCATCACCCCATCCTATGGCAGTCATTTCCATAGTCTCACTTCTCTTGGCTAGGTTCACATCTACTGTGTTCTCCATTCCCAGGCAAGCAGGACTTTTCTCATCACTTTTTTTGGTGGAAACCCGGTGGACCCCCATTACAGTCTATAGGGTCTTCAGGTTTCCGTGGGTAACTGCTTTTTACGCGGATTGGGTTTCTGTTTTTCAGGTCCCCAAGCGGAACCAAAGAATGGAAACCCCAACGCAGGTGTGAACTTAGTGTCACTGTGAAGAATCCTTATCTATGATGCTGGTGAAGTGTTCTTTCCTCTAGGTGTAGAGTTTGCCCCCTTGTCGCAGCAAAGGCTCAGGAGTAAGAAAAAAAAATCTATAGAATGGTCTTTGTGCTGTCCCTTTATGCATTTGTACATTGTTATTAGGTTTACCCGTACTTAGAAGAGTCAAACTTGATCATAAAGTGACCCTCTGCTAGGAAAAACAGCAATTAATTGTAGGCTGTGAATTCTGGCAGTGGTGTTGCAGCACCTCCACAGGCAAAATGATGAATTACAGGACTCTCACTGTCTCCTCTAGGAGTCGAGTCAAGATTTCCTCTGCTCAGAAATCCTGCTAATGTGACCCTATACTGCACACAGCGGAGCTCAGCTTCTCTCCCTTTATTCTGCTATCAGATAGGGCAATGAAACCAGACAGCTGACCACTGGAGCGACAATCTCCTCAGGTCTCCATTATCGCCTGCCTGTTCTTAACTCCTCCTATACTGTAACTCTGTCTGATGAAGGGTTATACACCTGAAACGTTGAATATTTGCTATCTCACAAGCTGTGATTTTGGTATCTCTTGAAGAAAACCTGAATGTTGCCGCACTGCTCTGCCTTTTATTATCAACCGTAGGATTTTAGGGAGGGTGGTCAGTCCTTCAGAACATGCATCTAGAATATTGCCAAGAGAGTGCTGCCTGGTAAAAATGGAAGATCATATGAAGGAGACTCTTCATATCTCTATGGGAAACAGAAGGTTTAATTTACAGTAGTCACTTGTATAAGTCAAGCTCTAAAGGAAGGCATGACACATTCCAAAGGATGCCAACAAATCCCGACTGACCATTGACTTCGATGAACCCTATTAGTGTGCTAACAGAGTTTTAGTAAGGTAAGAACAGCTCTACAGACTGCACTATCATTGGTACTGAAGTTTTTCAGTGTCCATTCAAAAACTTAAAGGGATTTTCTGGCACTTGTACATTGATGACCCATCCTTTCAATAGACCATCAATATGCGATTTTTGGGTTCCGACAACCAGAACCCCTGCCGAATAGGTGTTTGAAGAGGCCGTGGTACTTATAAGCACTGCAGCCTCTTTCCTCTGCCAATTACATTACATTCATAGGTCACATGGTACAGCAGCAACTTTGTCCTATTCAAATGAATGGGGCTGAGGTGCAATACCAAACAGAGACCCTGTACAATGAATGGTGCTGTGCTTGATATTGAATGAAGGATGCTACAGCGTCTTCCACCTACTGAGATGGGGGATCCTGAGTGGTGAATCCAACTGATCACACATTGATGCCCTATCCTAAGGATAGGGCATCAATATATAAATCTTGGAAAACCCCTTTAAGGCTGGGTTTCGGATCAGGGATTCTGTCCCCGAACTCGCTTGAAAAATGCGGAGAGAAAGTCTGCCGAGCAGGACTTTTCTCTCTGCATTTTCCGGGCGGAAACCCGGCAGAAAACTACAAAGACTACAATGGGCTCCGTGGGCTTCCTGGGTTAAGCACTTTTTAAGCCAATGGGGTTTCTCTTTTTCGAGTCCGGAGAACAGAAACTCAAATGCAGGTGTGAACCTAGAGTAATAGAACATCTGTACACAAGCCTAATACAGACTCCCACCTATGGCTCTACAGCTTTTGCAAAACTATAACCATCAGTCTCCTGACTTATAGGGCATGATAGGAGTCTTAGATTCTGAATATCCACGAGAGACCTCTGATGTACTGTGTACATGATTATACTGGGGCTTATATAGGGGGCGCTTTTCTTGATGGACTGGACCAGAAGACCCCTCTCTATGATATCTTTAGACCCTAATAGAGCATATAGATGGTGCTTATCCTGATATATCCACCCCTTTAAGCAGTGATTTCCAATATTATTAAAAAAAAGTCAGGATATATTTATGTTATGTTATGTAGATTTGCCAGTAAAAAATTTCCTTCGGAAAACAAGAGCTTTAAGCCTGACTCGTAAGCAATATTTTTCATTTTTAATATAAAATTTACAGTGCAAGGCAAGAGTAAGTTCCAAGCGTTTGATACATACCCCTCAGGGAAATGTTTTACTGCAGTCCATCAATCCACAATATTTTATCTACACTCTCATTTTAAAGAATTCATGGTACGTGGCTTATAACATACTGTAGTTTTTGAGGGTCTTAATTTAAGTAATTTAAACATTTATTAATTTCATGGCTGGATCGTTCTGATCGCCGGCGCTTAATCTCTGCTTCAGGAAAGGTTCACTTCTCTCTTAGAGGACACTGTCACTTAGATTGACTGAGTTACTGGAGTTAAATGTAGCCGATGCGTATTTGTTTCTTGACGTGAAAGAATTGTGAACAGTTCCATTAATTTTTTTATGTATATTCTAAGTAAAGAATTCAGAAGTCTAGAGATGTAGCAGAGTTGAGGGGGATGTCCCGTGATGAACATTTCAACCCTATCCATAGGATAAGCGTCTGATTATTTTTTTTTTGGGGGGGATCCCACCGCCGGGACCTGCTCAGATCACAGGAATGGGGGTCCCATGTCCCTTATGAATGGAACAATTGTTGCATATTTGTGTTGCCGTTCCATTCACAGTCTATGAGACTGGCACACATACTGAGTACAGTGTTCAGCCAACTACAGTGTGCAAAAGTTTTAGGCACAACTAAAAAAAATGCTGCACAGTAAGAATGCTATCAGAAATGGAAGGGTTAATAATTAGTTTAGTCAATTAACAAAATGAATTGAATACAGAAAAGAGAAATGTAAATCCCATCAATATTTGGTGTGACCTTTGCACTTTGCCTTCCATCAATTCTTCTGGGTACACTTGCAGACAGTTTTGGCAGGGAGATTGTTCCCGCCGCCATCTTGGAGAACTAAGCACAGATCTTCTGTGGATGTCGGCTTGCTCCAATCCTTCTGTCTCTTCATGTCATCCCAGACAGACTGGGTTGAGATCAGGGCTCTGTGGGGCAGGTGTAGAGGTAAAACCCAAAGATCCCTCTGCTGCATGAAAAATGCCACTATTCTAAATGGCTCAAAGTAGGTAGAGGCCCAGGAACTTCAATTTATGCCCCTGGTGGTAGGTAGATCATCATTTCCAAGACTCCTCCTCCAAAGGGCAAAGGCCACACCAAATATTGATGGAATTTACATTTCACTTAATTTGATTCAAGTAAATTGGAGCTGATCTGCAGTACCATGTCTAGCCACTACACAGAGAATAGCGCTGTCTGTTTCCTGCTCCATTCTCTGTGTAGCAGTTGATTGTTGGGGTTTCAGACATTGGACCCTCTCTAAGCTGATATTGATGACCTATCGTTAGGATAGGTTATCAATATTTTTAGCCAGAAAAACTCCTTGAAGGTCTTATACATATAATATATCGCCCATAATCTGCTTTTTACTGATTTTTATGGAGTCTGTGAGAAAAAAAGTATGACATTCTCCAACACTTGTCATATTAGGATGCATTCACATATGTAGGATGATCTGGAGAGAGTGCTAAAGGGGACCTTTCACAACCTGCACAAAATCCAACTCTTTTAAATCCTTTAAGAGGCTCCAACCCACTGATTCCGATGCTGTTGGTATTTTTTCTCTAGCCCCCACCTTCCCTCGGCAATCGGTGCAGTTACATTTAGCACACAATATGCTAATTAGGCTCTCTACTTTCATTTGGAAGAACATCAGATGGAGCAGATAGTCTGGGAGTGCCCACCTGACAATAGACAGCCTAATTAGCATATTGGGTGCTGAAATTAACAACACTAATTGCTCAGGAATGGTGGGGGCTAGCGAAAAAAATTCTATCTGCATTTGAATCAGTAAAGCGCCACCTACTGAAGGATGCAAAGAGCTGCATTTAATGATGGCAGTGATGGATCATCTTTGAAGCCATCCTGGATGGAAATTCCAGGTGCCAGAAGTTGCATGTGTTGTACTCATTGCCCTCTTCAACATTCCCAAGGCTGTAATGGGGCACAGCACTGAACCTGTCAACTATCTGGAATTGTAGTCAAGATTTTTGATCTAGCACAACCATACTGAAGGGAAACTAACACAAATATGTCCACCCTTAATTTAGTCCAAATTTGGTTAAGGACTCCAATTTTTCAAGAAACCAGTTCAGTACGATATTGCGACATTGCTACAATTCACAACACAACCAATAGACATATATAGGATATCACTGTGTGACATGATAGTGCGAAACAATATTGTCTCATAAAGCTAGTCATCTTGTGACATACATGCATGGACTTGTCCAGCTAATAGGAAAGGTAAGGAAAGACACATATATATGTGAATACGCCCTAACAAGGTATCCTCATCTAGAAGCATTGCTTCCCTCAGGGGTCATACAGTACCTCATATATGTGCCTGGATCTTCCGACATAATCCATAGATTTTAAGTGTTTTTGCACACTTGATAAAGGGGTATTCCCCGAAACGCATCATGTATCTCTCTATGTATATTTTGAAATAAAAGTGATTGACAACTAAATACCGTGGATTTGCACAGTTTCTTGGTTGGTCTTTTCTGTTGAAGTACCCCATATATGTCAGTAAACAGAGTGTCTACAATTTTGTACTATGCTTTGCTGCTTGCTAGAGCCCTTATTCAAATGGAAGCTGAGAATTATTTTACAATGTGAACTGGTTATACTGGATGATTCTATTACTAAAGTAGCTAATCTCAGAATTTCTTAGAAATTCCGTAATTCAGGCTTCTATGAAATCACTAAACCATTACAGCTAATTATAGCCTAGGATGGATATTAGCTACATAAGGAGCCACATTTTGTTCACTGGAACAATAGTCTGACATTAATTGGTTTTTATTACGTATATTGTATGTGCAAAAAAACATATATTCTGTTTTCTGGCCACAAGTTGTAAAATGCTGCAACAGCAATTTTAAGTGTAAATATCAAATTTAATAGGCATGGTATATATCCGTAATATAGGGGGAGGAAAACAAAGGAGTTAACTCTTCATGCACAAAGGTCCTAGTACAGATTTTTTTTTAACTGAGATTTTGTGACATTATCAAATTTACTGAATAAGGGAACAATCGAAACGCAAGTCATATTGAAATAAGGCCTACCTATTCAGCTTTATCGAACATTTTGGGAATTTTTTATGCCTTATTTATAGTGAATAAATTGATTGTCCTAACTTGGACATTTACAGTATATCCATAAAATAGACTATGCAGGTCTTTCCTCTAGGATCTAGGGAAGATGAATGAAACGGCCATCCATGTGTAAGTCTATTGGACTTATGGATAGTGATGAATAAGAGTCTTTCGACTTTGATTACCACTTTCTGTTCTTTGTTTTATGTGATTTTTATCAAGTAACTTTCTGTCTGCTTTGCCCACATTGTGGTACTGCATATGTCATAGTCTTGTTTATTATACCGCCTGATCTGCGGGTTACTTCCAAAGTCATTAAGATCAGCACATTCACCTCTTGAAATAAATTCTGTCCTTGCCAGAAGATGACTAGTACAAATTTTAAAAAAAAATTGACATGTAGGGAGCAGACATAAGAAGACATATGATTGGTCATCACACCAGTAAGAGCTCGGAGGAGCAGTCATAGGAAGACATCTGATTGGTCATCAAACCAGTAAGAGCCCAGGGGTGCAGTCATAGGAAGACATCTGATTGGTCATCACACCAGTAAGAGCTTGGAGGAGCAGTCATAGGAAGACATTTGATAGGTCATCGCACCAGTAAGAGCCTGGAGGAACAGTCATAGGAAGACATCTAATTGATCATCACATCAGTAAGAGCTTGGAGGAGCAGTCATAGGAAGACATCTGATTGGTCATCACACTAGTAAGAGCTCTGAGGAGCAGTCATAGGAAGACATCTGATTGGTCATCACACTAGTAAGAGCTTGGAGGAGCAGTCATAGGAAGACACCTCATTGGTCATCATACTAGTAAGAGCTTGGAGGAGCAGTCATAGGAAGACATCTGATTGGTCATCACACTAGTAAGAGCTCTGAGGAGCAGTCATAGGAAGACATCTGATTGGTCATCACACTAGTAAGAGCTCGGAGGAGCAGTCATAGGAAGACATCTGATTGGTCATCAAACCAGTAAGAGCCCAGGGGTGCAGTCATAGGAAGACATCTGATTGGTCATCACACCAGTAAGAGCTTGGAGGAGCAGTCATAGGAAGACATCTGATTGGTCATCACACCAGTAAGAGCTCGGAGGAGCAGTCATAGGAAGACGTCTGATTGGTCATCACACCAGTAAGAGACCGGAGGAGCAGTCATAGGAGGACATCTGATTGGTCATCACACTAGTAAGAGCTTGGAGGAGCAGTCATAGGAAGACATCTGATTGGTCATCACACTAGTAAGAGCTTGGAGGAGCAGTCATAGGAAGACATCTGATTGGTCATCACACCAGTAAGAGCTCGGAGGAGCAGTCATAGGAAGACGTCTGATTGGTCATCACACTAGTAAGAGCTTGGAGGAGCAGTCATAGGAAGACATCTGATTGGTCATCACCCTAGTAAGAGCTTGGAGGAGCAGTCATAAGAAGACATCTGATTGGTCATCACACCAGTAAGAGCTTGGAGGAGCAGTCATAGGAAGACACCTCATTGGTCATCACACCAGTAAGAGCCCAGGGGTGCAGTCATAGGAAGACATCTGATTGGTCATCACACTAGTAAGAGCTTGAAGGAGCAGTCATAGGAAGACATCTGATTGGTCATTACACTAGTAAGAGCTTGGAGGAGCAGTCATAGGAAGACATCTCATTGGTCATCACACCAGTAAGAGCTTGGAGGAGCAGTCATAGGAAGACATCTGATTGGTCATCACCCTAGTAAGAGCTTGGAGGAGCAGTCATAAGAAGACATCTGATTGGTCATCACACCAGTAAGAGCTTGGAGGAGCAGTCATAGGAAGACACCTCATTGGTCATCACACTAGTAAGAGCTTGGAGGAGCAGTCATAGGAAGACATCTGATAGGTCATCAAACCAGTAAGAGCCCAGGGGTGCAGTCATAGGAAGACATCTGATTGGTCATCACACTAGTAAGAGCTTGAAGGAGCAGTCATAGGAAGACATCTGATTGGTCATTACACTAGTAAGAGCTTGGAGGAGCAGTCATAGGAAGACATCTGATTGGTCATCACACCAGTAAGAGCTTGGAGGAGCAGTCATAGGAAGACATCTGATTGGTCACCACATCAGTAAGAGCTTGGAGGAGCAGTCATAGGAAGACATCTGATTGGTCATCACACTAGTAAGAGCTTGGAGGAGCAGTCATAGGAAGACATCTGATTGGTCATCACATCAGTAAGAGCCCAGAGGAACAGTCATGGAAAGACATCTGATTGGTCATCACATCAGTAAGAGCCCAGGGGTGCAGTCATAGGAGGACATCTGATCGGTCATCATACCAGTAAGAGCACCAAAGAGCACATTTTTAGAAGGAAGCAGAAATAGGCCATATAGACTCAAAAAGACTACAATGGACACTACAGCTGCCTAAGGAATATTGTGATCATTTTTGATCTATACTCTTTAAGTGTTCATCTTTTGCTAGAGATTGGTATAGCACTTGATATTTATTAGCTAGCATATACACATCTAAAAGAGAAGCTAATGAATTATGGTAATGCCATCTTCATAGGAACCATATATTATCGTTTAATTATTTTGGGATATGAGTAAATAATTTCTACATTTTCCTGGGCTCACTCAAAGCCATTTTCAAACAAAATCATTTACTTTTCTCTGTTGTCATTTTCTACTTAAAATTAGGTATATAATTTACTAGAACTCTCATTCATATTCAATTATTCATGTGACAAGTGAACTGTACAGAAACTTGAGAGAATTATTAATCAAAACAGAATTGCATTTGATGTGCTTTCTACATAAGAGCGGCTTGTGGCGGCTGGAGCCATCATATCCTCAACCGTTCATTTCATGGATTCTCTGCCATTGTCTTTTATCCTTCAGTGTAGCTATATCAAGAAATGGGGATAATGACTTGAGCAAATGTACAACATTAAGCAGGACAGTAAATTAGGCATTTATGTATTACCACAGGAAATCTGAATTTCATTTTACTTTCAACATCGGATTAAACGCGGTTTAATGTTGAAAAATACAAGAGAAAAATATAGATATCAGAGATTTCTAAATATCATAATATACTGCCTAAGACAACAGAATTTATGGGGAAAACGTAAAGCAAGGCTTCACTTTTTTGTTTGGTATGTTTGCTCCTATTTCTTAATGTCCTTCGTGCATCCATCCAAAAATATGCCTGGTGTATTTATAAGATATATATGCAAATATAGTTTATTCATTATATAATAAAAAGTTATGAAACTTTCCAATATACTTGATAAATGGACAAACAAAAGGGAGAAAAATATTAATTCTAAATAGAGAAATATTATTGTGACATCCTCAGAGGGTGTATCACCAGACTCAGCATATCACCCCAGCCCTGCAGATAGATAGGTTAGTGTCACCAGAACCAGCATATCACCCCAGCCCTGCAGATAGATAGGTTAGTGTCACCAGAACCAGCATATCACCCCAGCCCTGCAGATAGATAGGTTAGTGTCACCAGAACCAGCATATCACCCCAGCCCTGCAGATAGATAGGTTAGTGTCACCAGAACCAGCATATCACCCCAGCCCTGCAGATAGATAGGTTAGTGTCACCAGAGCCAGCATATCACCCCAGCCCTGCAGATAGATAGGTTAGTGTCACCAGAACCAGTATATCACCCCAGCCCTGCAGATAGATAGGTTAGGGTCACCAGAACCAGCATATCACCCCAGCCCTGCAGATAGATAAGTTAGTGTCACCAGAACCAGCATATCACCCCAACCCTGCAGATAGATAGGTTAGTGTCACCAGAACCAGCATATCACCCCAGCTCTGCAGATAGATAGGTTAGTGTCACCAGAACCAGCATATCCCCCCAGCCCTGCAGATAGATAGGTTAGGGTCACCAGAACCAGCATATCACCCCAGCCCTGCAGATAGATAGGTTAGTGTCACCAGAACCAGCATATCACCCCAGCCCTGCAGATAGATAGGTTAGTGTCATCAGAACCAGCATATCACCCCAGCCCTGCAGATAGATAGGTTAGTGTCACCAGAACCAGCATATCACCCCAGCCCTGCAGATATATAGGTTAGTGTCACCAGAACCAGCATATCACCCCAGCCCTGCAGATAGATAGGTTAGTGTTGGCAGAACCAGCATATCACCCCAGCCCTGCAGATAGATAGGTTAGTGTCACCAGAACCAGGATATCACCCCAGCCCTGCAGTTTAGGAACACTTGAATCAAATGCTGTTTTCCCCTTGTGAATTGCTGCCTCCATTGATGGGTTATCACAGTTCTTGTCAATATGCAAATGAACTTTTTGGAGCAATGAGGACCTTACTCCAAAGAGGTAAGTAGTTGTTCCAAAGAGCTCATTTGAATATTGACAAGAACAATGATATTCCGGCAATGGAGGCAACGATTCACAAGGGAAAACTACAGTTTGATTCAGGTGACCCTAACCTATCTCTCTGGGTTGATATGTTGAGATCTTATACACTGCAGTAGTATTGCAGTCTATGAGACAATTGATCTAAAGATTGCAGGTTCAAGCCCCTGAAGGTGAACTACATGGAAATGAACCCTGGAGGAAAATTACACAAATACAGTTTTTCTCCAATTCTACTCCATTCTGAATTTTTTTCCAGTATATCTTATGAAATATTAAATGATGCCATTGCAAAGTACAATTTGTCTCACAAACATCACGCCCTCATATGGCTCTGTGAAAAATAAAAAAAGTTATGGCTTTTGGAAGACGGAGTCAAAATCCAAAAAATTGCAAAAGCCTGCGGCGGGAGGGGGTTAATCATTTGATTGAATACCACTGGCCTTGACCACTGCCCTGTCTGACCATAAATCCTGCCTGGTGTCATCTGCCCAGCCCACATCAACAACTTCTACTGGAGTAGGACCTGGCGATTCCTTGCAGTGAACTTCAGATCTCCAGGCTCAATATCAAGGAATCCTTTTGGTATAACCCAAAGCCAAATTTATAGCAACCCAGTGGATGAACATCATGTCCAGGTGAGTGACAATTCTCATCATGTTCAGTAAGGGGCGCAACACCACCAGTCATCATGTAACGGCATATCCTATCAATATGCTATAACACTTGCGCCGTGCTCTCCATCGTTCATATCTGCTGTGGGACCCGGACGACGGAGAGCCCACCCGCTAAAACAGTGGTTACCCGTGGACATCATAGACTATAATGGGGTCCGCTGGGTGTCCGGCAGGTTTCCGCTGGTTTTATACTGAAACCGGCAGAGAGCAACGTCCTCCATTGCAGGACATTTATCACCGCCGGTTGTCGGTGGAATCTGCATTGAACGAAGCCTAAGACTGAAATCCCCCCCTGGTGTGATTTTGATAGCTTTCTGTATCTTTTCCACACTTCCTTCAAGTCACTGAGCATGAGCTGCAATACCGACTAGCCCATGATCAAAAAAAATCTCATACATTTCCTTTAACATGGTCAAAAACTTCAAATGTTTCAAAATAATCATTAAATTGGTAGAAAGGAAATTTTCCAACTTCTCCTCCAGAAGGTGCGTCTGGCGTTTACTTCCTTGAAATGTAATGTCTTACTGTACACAACAAGCCCCCTACAAGTCATGTATCATACAGGGACAGCAAGAGATTAAATGTATATATTACCCCAGAGGCTGCAGTCTACTAGGGTCAAAGTTCAGGTGTATTTGCGAAGAAGAAAGGGAATTCATCTTATCATTGTGTATTTATATTGCGGATACATTAACGTAGCTTTTCCCCATAGAGCTCTTACCTTCACGTTGCCTTAAGTTCACCTTTTTGGTCTTACTAAAGAGGCGAAGAGAGAATAATCTTAGTCTCACTGTAATTCCCCTCCCCCAGTTAGGTAATATTAGTTTGTGCTGTCTCTGGAGACCTCTTTGGATAAGTTGCAGTGAAATCTTTGTTTTAAGCAGGACTTAGGAGCATATTTTTAGCTTTGAGCTGTAGAAATTAATGGCGTACATGACAGTGGGCCACATTATTAACAATTTATCTTTGTGAATTCCCCACTGTCACCGCTAATACAGTCTAATCATGATTGACAGTGTGAATACAGCACCAAATGCTTTACAGAAGTTTATTGGGACGAGGTTAAAGGAGCCGGTGAATGTCACTTTCCCTTATTTTCTTAGCATTATTCTTTCATGGTGGGGTCTTGTAGTCTGAAGGGGGCACCTAGTTATATCTTATGGTTATTAACATCAGGGCAGAGCATGATTATGTCCTTTCTGTTTGTGATGATGAAACATGACCGTCTGTATATCCATGTATAGGTGTATGGCCAATTTCAATGGAGATGGGGTTGTGCAGACATGGTGGCACTTCATTAATTTCTAAGGGAGATATCCGCCTGCTATTCTTTAGCTATCTCTGGCTGCCATTCAGACTGGGGGCACCTCTGTTTTTGTGATCATTGGGAGTCCTAGCGGTCGGACCCCCCTGATCTGCAACTTATTCCCTATAATGTGAAAAGGGGATAAGCTGCTTAGGTGGGAAAATCCAAACAATGATTTAGTTTATAAGCCAAGTTTTTACGTAAAACATTTTTAAAGTTTTAACATTTTTTTTTTTATTTTTAATTTCCCATGTCACTATCTTTATTTATTTATTTTAAAGCACCATATCCTGCAATTTTTCACTCTGTCCACTAAGCAAGACTAATAGTAGACTGTCACTTGCCAATTCTGTAAGGGTTTTGCAGCAGTCACTTCATTTACATAGTAGGCAGGATTACAATAGAAGTTAACGCCTCTATAGAGGACACCACTGAACCATCATTACATCACTACTGACAATATATGATGTCACAGCTTGTCTACTCCCTCTCTCTGCACAGGGCATGCCTAGAAAACTCTCCCTTAGACCTCAATGAGTCGACTCCAGCCTATTGCTGCCTATGGCTATGACTATACTGTAAAGAATATCACAAAATGTTGTTAAAAGAGCAGAGGAGAAGCTCAGGCAAGATGGCCGCCCCCATAATCTTGTACAGAAAATAGAATAAGAAATGCACAAAAAAACTACAAACAGATTAAATTACTATAGATCAATGTCTTGTTTTCCTGATATAATCTGGGAATAAAGGTGGCACTGGAGCAAATTTCCCTTTTCCACTTATTTGCATAATCATTTCCCAGAATTCTTAGTAGGGCATGTCTGGTGTAATAAATCCCTGTACACTGCAAGGTGGCCTAATAAAGGCAAAGTCTCCTTACCATAAATTCACCCAGTGGAATCTATAGAAGATCAAAAATTCTACTTCAGGGTAAAGCCCTACTTGCAGAAATGCAGCGTTTATAAGAAGGGAAGTGTCTAAGAGCTTCCTATATATTGTCCAGGCTGATTTCAGGCATAATCTGCCTCAAAATCAGCTCCAAATTCCTCTATGTGTGCATACCCCTTCTGACCTACACCTATGAATCCTCACCCAGCCAGCCAGTACTTTGCTTTAGATTGATGAGAGACAATAACTTTGAAACTGAAGCTGTCTGCAGATGGATCTCACTTCATTTTGGAGGAGATATTCTGATTTGGCTTTATTTCCAGATTATACCACTAGGTTTCAGGAAAACCAGGCATTGATCTATAGGGAGTTACCTTCCAAAAGGTGGCGATAGAGAAAATTTCCCTTTTCACCAAAGAGGATTTATTTACATATCCTTTGGCAGAATTCTTAGCAGGGTATGCATGATCTAATAAGTCCTTGTACTCTGCAAGGAGGCTAATAAAGGCAACATCTTAATATATCTTCTGACACATATCTATGACCCCTCACCCAGACAGCCATATTCTGATTTGGCTTTATTTCCAGATTAAACCACTAGCTTTCAGGAAAACCAGGCACTGATCCCTAGGGAGTAACCTTTCAAAAGGTGGCGCTAGAGCAAGTTTGCCTTTTCCACCAAGGAGGATTTATTTACATTCCCTTTGCCAAAATTCTTAGCAGGGTATGCATGATCTAATAAATCCCTGTACTCTACAAGGTGGCTAATAAAGGCAACATCTTAACACCCCTTATGACCCACATCTATGAACCCTCACCCAGCCAGCCATATTCTAATTTGGCTTTACTTCCAGATTATACCACTAGGTTTCAGGAAAACCATGCATTGATCTATAGGGTGTTACCTTCCAAAAGGTGGCGCTAGAGCACATTTCCCTTTTTCACCAAGGAAAATGTATTTACATATCCTTTCCCAGAATTCTTAGCACAATCTAATAAGTACACCGTACACTGCAAGGTGGCTAATAAAGGCAATATCTTAATACCCCTTTTGACCCACTATTTTTCAAAGCATTCTTTTTCACACAAGCCTAAAACTTTTGCCTAGTACTTTAGATACAAAGTTATCTTTCCTGATTCCTTACCTCCCCTACCACTATAAAATGATTATAAAAGATAATAATTCGAAGCGAGGTACTTGGGGATTTCTATCCAGTTTGTAAACATCCATCAGCGCTTAGTACAGCGATTCCCAACCTGAACGCCTGATATTTAAGCTTTAACAGTTAAAGGGAAAATTGACCCGTTGCCAAGTCTTTCATTCACTGCGCCTTTACCCTGTTTTGACCTTGTATAGTTTGCAGTCAAAGTATAGCGAAAGGTCTGAAGTCGAGAGACTAGCAGCTTGCGAATTATAGACCTAATTGTCTGTTTTCCAGAACTTACAGTTATTGGCAGCTGCCATTATTCCATCTAGTCTGCTGTCACAGCGCACAACAATCCAGCATGCGCTAATTGCAATGGCCTTTTCATCAAGGAAAATCATAGACAGTAGCTGGCGAGATAAGCCGGGCTACTTGAGTATGATTGGCCTGTCATATTGTTATGATTGTTTCAAGTATACAGCATTTAGCACCTAGCCTTTGAACCTCTCTTTGTACCTGAATAATATAACCTGGCTGCCCCTATCATTTAAGAGGGTACTATGGCTTTTCAAAGTTCAGCAGCGCACAATTTCAAGCAGGCAACCGGTTTCTGACAAAAGATCAATACTGTCCTTCCGAATGCAGGAGTCAAGCTGCTGGGTCTGTCAGAGGAATGTGTGCTGTAATTGGATCATAGAGGCAGCAAGTCATCTGACTTCCCCTTCAGCACTGTCACAGCTGTCAGATGTCATCCTCTGGTACAGCTGTCACTGCAGGAGGGGATGTGGCTCTTTTCTCTGCTCTAGCCCGATGCAAATGTCCACTTAGTAGATAAATATTGGAGATATTAGACACCTCTTTATGCCTTTATGCAAACGAAAAACCTGTGTCATCTGTGGATTTCATGGAAATAAGTTGCAATTTATTCACTCTATGAGGGTGTAGTGAAGCCTGGAAAATGAGAAATTATCTGCTTCAGGTTGTTTGATCAAAAAAAAAAAAGAGAAAAAATTGCAAAATTATAAAAGGTTAAATAAGAGAAAAAAGATAAAATCATAAGTTTATTTTAAGCCTTTTATATACAATTCAAAATTATAAAAAAAGATATAGAAGTTAAAATTAAATAACTTACAGAGATTATAAATTAAAAAAATATATATTTGTGCTAAATTTAAGACATTTTCTATTTAATATAGTTGAAATATTCAATATATTAAATGCAATTTTTATTAAATAATTATTTTATAAATATAAAAATGTTAATTACAAAATGCAAGTATAAATAAAAATTAGTATGTGTATTAATAATAGTTATTATCATAGTTGATTTTAGATCATTATTAGCATCATTATTATTTTTAATATAATTTATTATTATTATTATTATTTTGTTTAATTATCATTAATAATTTTATTATTATTATTATTAATAATAATAATAAAATAATAATAATACTTATTATTATTATTATTATTATATTTTTTTATTAGTTTTTATTTATTTTTCTAACCTGTATTTTATTTATTGAACCTCATTCATTATATAAAATAATATTTATTATTTTATTTCAGTATTTTTTTTAAATATATCTTATTTATAAAAAGCTCTATATACACAAACCATATAAGCTAGTATTTTTTTAAGGAAACATCTTCTTTTTCTCAGCAGGATATATCATATTATTTGGCTGGTTCACCCTCACTGCTTCTTAGCTCCTTGGAAATGCTGTGTGCATTCTGAAGACTCTCTGTGACAATGCTTTTTCCTTAAGCTGTCATTTTGATAAAGGAACACTGATACTTTTACCCTTTTTTAATGTTTCTATTACATTATAGCAGTGTTATTTTGGTGTCTTCAGCATTGTTCTTCTATCATCTGGATGGCTGATTTTGCGTCTTCTTGGGTCCCACACACCTTAAGTCTATCAACAGAATGTAACAGCTTTTGCTGGACCAGTGAGTGAGGTCCGTGACCCTTATTTCAAAAGCATGACCCCAAAGTTCAGTGAACTTCCAGGAAAGGCATTTGACTCAGTATATGGGTCCATATCATAATGTGTGCCATGGATATATACTGTGAGTGAAAATATTTTATAATGTCATGCTATATTGTTACACTCGAAGGCACTTTGCAATTTTTCTTACAGCTTTTGCAGCAGTTCTTTGCTTTTCAATTTATCATAAACATATAAAAACTGCAGGAACTTTTTTTAAAAAATAGATAACAATTATCAGTTTTTTTTACCCCTTTTTAAAGTCAGTATAGCATCATGGCTAGGTGATAGTACTAGAGAATTATTAGCCATGTCTTTTTGTAAACAGGGACACTTAGCCCCTACATATCCAGTACCCTTTATTCCTTCCAAAAACATGAACATGCACCTACATAGTTATCCCTTCTTCAGCAGTCATCTATCTCTTTCTCACTGTCCTCCACCAGGACATGTAGTGATCACAGAGATTTGTATGTATCACCCACTGGCAGTCACTTACTTATCTATGCCCAAACATTATAACAACGAATAATTCCAACAATTCCAATACCAAGTCCAGTTGTTGAGTTTTCTATAAAAACCACATCTATCTATCTATCTATCTATCTATCTATCTCATTCTATACACAGAAGTGTCCTTCCTTATCTGTATCCCAAGCTGTGTGGCACAAGATAACCAGCTTTTCAAAAACATGAGATTTCTTTCCTATATGTGTCTATGTGTGGCCACCCAGTGTTTCTCATATGAATTGCAGCTTATGAAGGGTTTTGATAACATAGTGTGTTATTCTATCTGTATGGTTTCTACTTTATGTACTGTTTTAGTCTATCTTTTGTTGCATATCTGTCTTGTAGCTATTTATCTATCATTTATCTGGAGTCGATCTATCTATGTATCTATCTATCTATCTATTTGGAATCTGTCTATGTATTAGCACATTTGGGCTAATAAAGTCCTCTTTTTTCACTGAATTGCGGTTTGCTGCCCAGTTTTCTGCTTTTTGTTACTGTGGTTCATTGCTAGTGAACCAGTGGCAGTTGCGCAATTTTTTCATTTGTTTTTTTGTGCTACTCCAATTTGGTTTTTTGTATCTGTATATCTATCTACTGTGTTATCTATCCTTTATACATATATATCTCTTCAAAGAGGTTATGTGGGTAAAAATGTTTTCAGGCAATGTATCAGGAGTGTTAATAATATACACCCTGGGTCCTTGTCATGCGACGCTTACTATCTATGGCGCAGTGAGTAGACCGGCCATAAATATTATTCCCCACATAACCCATTTAAAAAAGGGAATAATAATGCAAATACAGAAAGAAGGAAGGAAGGAAGGAAGAAAGAAAAGATGGAAGGAAAATAGGAAAGCAGTAAGTAGGAGGACAGGGAAGAAAAAAGAAGGGAAGGTAAAGAAATGGAGGAAAGAGGTTTTTACACTATAATCACTAATCCCCTTACCCCTCATAATAAGGAGAACAGAGGTCCACAAGTGCCCCATGGCCTCAGTTCCATTTATTTCTAGGACACATCTGGCATTGAAATCTCCTGCAGTCCATAGAAGTGAATGAAGTGGTGACTGTACATGCACAACACTCCAATATTCACATGGGGCATTTACACACCACTACTGTATTCATTGCTGGGAGTCCCAGTGGTCAAAATCCCAGTGATGAGACATTTATTTCCTACCCAGTTGGTAGGGGTTGTGTCTACCAAAGAAAAATGTCAGTAAAAGGAAGAAAGGAGAGTTTCGAGGTCAAAAAATAGAAGAAGAAAAGAGGAGAAAGAAATGAAGTGAAGAGGCAGTAGAAGGAATGATTGGCGGAGGAAAGAAGTTTTGAATGTAATATTAACGCATTCCCGACATTCCTAGTAATAGATAATGAGTATTAAAATGTAGCGGCTGCTCAGGAGCTGCCGGGTCTCTGCTATACTATACAGTGGAGACCTGGCGCTAATGCCCGCAAACCTGACCGAGGCGCCATTCTAGTGGCAGAACAAGATCTGGGAATCAAAAGAGCCAAACTGCTGTTTTTTCTCTGTTTCACTTTCATAAAAATTTTAATGAAAAGTAATTAAAGCAACAGACATTGCCCAAAATGGTAGAACTAAAAAGTACACCTGGCCCTACAAAAAAAGATGCCCTATGCATCCCCGTACAGGGAAATTTATGGGTTATGGGTGTCAGAATGGCAAATCCAAGAAATTTTTTATTTTTTTTTTGCAAAGTTTAAGATGTTTTAGAGGTTAAAAAGTAAAAAAAAATATCTTTAAAACAAATAAAGGTGACAGGTCACAGTGAACACTGTAATAACATTGAAGTCCGTAAGAAAGTTGCACAAATGCAGTTTTTTTCCAATTCCACCCCATTCTGAATTTTTTTTCCTCCTTCCCAGTACATTGTATGGAATATTGAATGGTACCATTACAAAGTACAATTTATTCTGCAAACATTTCAGCACATAATATTCTAATTAGGTTCTATATCGCCAGGTAGATGGTCCTGACAGTAGAGAGTGTAATTAGCATATTAGCTGCTGAAACTACCTGCGCTGATTGCTCAGGAATGGTGGGGGCCAGAGAAAAATTCCAACTGTGTCAGAATCAGTAAAGCAGAGTCCATTGAAGGATGCACATAGCTGGAGATGGTGGAAGTGGTCAAAGGTCCTCTTTTAGGCAGCTCTATATTAGTCCGGTAATGCCGTATGGTACCTCACTGTCCTACACATACAGAGCAGCGACGGCCAAACATTATGATATTCTGCTGTCATATGAAGAAATGATGCAGTGGCGAGATAGACACCTATGGATATACAGCAGGAGGTTACTATACAGTGGCCACTATGGATAAGTCAACTTTTTTATCTTCAGATGTAAATACAATTAAAATTCACAAGTCCGTTTTATCAGACATTAAATGAATCTGATATGTCTTCTGGGAAGAACAAATAACTGTTTTGTCATGTATTATTTTACTAAAAAAAAAAAAAAAAAAAAAAAGAGAGGGAAAAAAAAGATCATCGTTCTGGCTCATTTAATTTTTGCGAGTGAATGATCTAAGATTAACTACAAACTAGTCAGTGCAGTTTAAAAGCTGAAAGCAATTTTCAGCCAAAGATGGTAATGCCACATTTATTCCACAACTGAATGACTCTAAATGACTGAGCTGGAAGGTCTCCGGATATGACCACAGGGCCTGATAAAGCCATAGCAACAAAGAAAAAAGCCTCAAAAATAGTTCCAATTTATTTGGTGCCATCACCTTAATGAGATTAATACAGACGTCTTCATGTGCCTAATTGGTGATTTTGTTTAAACTGGTAATGAAAGATTAAAACTGGAGGCAACAGGATACATGTAAGAATGGGGACGCGGAGAAAAAGTTTTTAATTGCAATAGGCAGCAATTTCCGAACTCGTCAGCAATGTAAGTAATGGGTAGCAAATATACACTGGCGGTAGAAATATAGATATATAGATAGAAGATAGATAGATAGATAGATAGATAGATAGATAGATAGATAGATATTAGAGATAGATAGATATTAGAGATAGATAGATAGATATTAGCGATAGATAGATAGATAGATAGAAGAGATAGATAGATAGATAGTTAGATATGAGAGACAGAGAGATAGATAGATATGAGAAATAGATAGATAGATAGATAGATAGATATGAGAGATAGATAGATAGATATGAGAGATAGATAGATAGATAGATAGATAGATAGATAGATATGAGATAGATAGGTATGAGATAGATAGGTATGAGATAGATAGATAGATATGAGAGATAGATAGATAGATAGATAGATAGATAGATAGATAGATAGATAGATATGAGAGATAGATAGACCCAGTGTACAGGCTATAGTCTCAATATAAATTAGACCGCACTCCAAAAAATAATGAAAAAAGTGAGGGTACCTTTTATTTTTGGGTTAATAAAGCACTCTCACTTTTTTTTTACTATTTTTGGTGTAAGTACCGCCATAGCAGCCATGGTGGCTGCTATGGCACTCTCGACCTCAGGGGGCTCGGTGGAAGCCTGCTCCCTTTTTTTTTTCCTTTTTTAATAGGATTACTCCAGCAGGTAATAGACCCTATTTACTTACCAATGCATTTTTGTATTGTGCAATAAGCTCACAATTTTCACTATTTTCTACAGAGTGCCGCCTATTTTTTGCTCTTTTAGATACAGTAGATAGAAGACTTTTAGACTAAGGCCCCATGTAGCGAGCTGCAGCAAAAAAAAAGTGGTGGAAAAGACCGCACCGGAAACGTATCCCATTTTTTCCGCAGCGTTTTTCACAGAAAGTCCGCAAAGTTTTCCTCTGTGGACTTTCTGCCCCTATTATATCTATATGGAAAACGCCAACGTTTTCATAGGTATGAATCACATGCTGCAATTTTCAAAAACGCAAGTGTTTTTGAAAATGCAACTTTTCCGCTGTGGATTGTTTTCGCCAATGTGTGGATGAGATTAGCCAGAATCCCATGCACTTTTCAGGTAATGTAAAACGCAGCGTTTTTTTGCCATGACGTTTCTGCCACTGCCAAAATGCCGTGTTTTCACAACGTGGGACTTTAGCCTTTAATAGATATTGTAACACTGGCGGTGCACTGCTGCGTGATTCCTGTCCCTCCTGATGGCAGTGTCCCCTGCGTACTGCTCTTACATACCTTACTCCAGGCTGGCCTCCTCCTCTCTGTTAATAGATCCTATAAGATGTGCCTTCCTGCTATCTTGTCCTCTTAATGGGCCAGCATGTGCATCAGCAATTCAATCCCCAGCCAATTCCTGTTGGCCATTTGCTAGGTAATTGTTCTCATCCCCTCACCAGTGCCCAGACAATAAGATTCTAGTGTGCTAGGCTTTCTGTGCGTGAGCCCCTTACTTGACTTTTCCTGATCTGAATATTGACCTTTGACTTCATCTTGTCTGCTGCTCCTGTCCTGCCCAATACTCATGTCTGATCCTCGGCTCGAACCTGATCTCAGAACCATTGGCACCTGTTCAGATCACTTTCTTGTACCTGAGTTCTGAATTGTAGCTACTTGCCTTGACGTCCTGAATGACTTGACCATCCTGTTCCCTGACCCTTTGCTCTTTGCACCAACATCTCCAGCTGTTACCAATAAGGAGACAACCTCAGGAGATAGATAGATAGATAGATAGATAGATAGATAGATAGATAGATAGATAGATTTGATTGTTTGTCTCATTTATACATGACCATATCTGCCCAATATAGATGTAGTACACGTCACCTATATAGACAATGTGCTACTCGGCATACAAGGCACTAGTTATCACTGTTTATTGGTATTACCTGCCTAGCGCCAGTTTTAGGATAAACCTTTTTCCTTCCAGTTGGATTTTATCCTACACAGAATGGAGTCAGATAAATCCTTCTGCAGACTAGTCAGTGACTAGCCTTTTTCCATGTGGGCATCTGCTGGTGACACCTGGTGGCTACATATACTAAGCAATGGCCTAAACCTTTTTATAGCATAACCTAAAATATACATAAACTTAATATGAAATGTCAAATATATTTATTGGAAGCAAAAAATGGCTTTCACAGTCTGTAAACTACAACCAGCATTGCACCATCTTGGTTCCAGCTCCAGTACTAACCCTGCTATAGGTGACCTATAGAGGAGATGGCAGGGTGTATTAGGGATCGGACTACCCTTACAGTATAACCCCAGCCATCTACCATTCCATCACTATTGCCAGTAATATAGTATACTGTACTGAATATCACTTGTTAGAGGACCATTGATAAGCTTTATATTTCAGACTCATGTGAAGAACAATGGGGAAGACGACTCGAGGAGAAATCACTTTTTCTGGAGTCTGCACATTGTCATAATTTGCACAAACGTACTGAAAGGTCTCACATTGGGGCAGATTTACTGGTCCCACTAAATTAGACTTAGCCTAGACAATGTTACAAGGCGCCAGATTTCGCAATGTGGCTGATGCCAGATGATGAATTTGGTGCACCCATACACTGTCTAAGGGCACACTGTGATTTTATCCACAATTTTTTTAATTGTGCCCTTATATTGACTGCAGCCATTACAGCTGTCCACTTTCCTGTCCAGGTCTCTCTCCACTGCCGCCTCTAGGCAGCGCTGCACTTATGTCACAGTATCGGCTACGGCATGCTCTGGAGGTGATTACAAATTTTGTTAGACCTCTACCTATTGTGTTATTGCAATAGGTATCGGTCTAACATATACTTGGGGGGTCATATACTCTGTGTATGGGGGAGGTAAGTGGTTCTAAACTGAGGGTGGGTTATGATGGGGTTGGGTGGTGGGGTGTAAAAAATGGGGTCATATACTGCAAGTGGGCTATAAAAAGAGGTCATATACTGTGTGGGGGAGGGTATAAAAGGAGGTCATAAACTGTATGGGGACCATAAAAAGGGTGCTCATACTGTATATTGTGTGTGCGACATAAAAAGGGGTTTTACACTGTGTGGGGGGCCATAAAAAGTGGTCATATAATGTGTGAGGGGGCAAAAAGGGGGCCATATATACTGTGGGGGGCCATAAGAAAGAGGTCATATAATGTAGGGGGCCATAATTAAAGGAGTCATATACTGTGGGAGTGCCATAAGAAAGGGATCATATACTGTGGGGGCAATAAAAGGGGGGCCATATACCATGTGGAGGGCTAAATATAAGGGGGGTCATATATGGTGTGGAGGGCTAAATATAAGGGGGGTCATATACCGTGTGGTGGACCAGAAAAAGGGGGTCATGTACCATGCAATGTGCCAGAAAAAGGGGTTAAATACCATGTGGGGGGGCCAGAAAAAGGGGGTCATATATCGTGTGGGGGGCCAGAAATAAGGGGTCATGTATTGTGTAGTGGGCCAAAAGAAGTCAACTGTATATCATTTTGGGACCAAAAAAAAAGAGGATTTTTTGATCTGCCAATGAGGTTGGTGTCGTAATTGAAGGGGGTCACATCGCGGAACCAAAGATAGCTGGGTTGGGTATCTTTTTTTTTGGGGGGGGGGGGCGGCCTTTCTATAGTTCGCCTCAGGCAGCAGAGAGACTAGGGTCACCCCTGACCAGACACGTAGCTGATCTTGTTTCCTAACATTTAGGCGTCTTTCCTCTTACAGCACATCCTTGCATTGCACACACAGCTGATGTATTAAACCTCCCATCCATCCCCCATAGACAATAACTTTATACAACCACAAGGATTATCACAGTTTACTGCACTATTGGGAAACATGCAAACCCTCCAGAAACCACCCAAACAAAGGCCCTCTGGACCTCCTTCTGGTGAGTAGGGGGTCTATGGATCTGTTTACTCTATGTGCCAAGAACTTTCTGCTGCATACGGTGAACTGAATTGTAATATGTGATGTGAAATATGCCTCAGAAGAAGAGAATTTTAATATGTTTGCTGCGGCTCCACTTTTTTTTTCTTTTTTTGCAGTTGGTTCTATGATTTGTTATCAATAGAAAGGAGGCTCAGAGAGGTGAAAAACAATAAGTATACGGCATTGGAAAGCCATGGAAACCACAGACCAACACAGTCACAACCCAATTTACGTATGATTGACATCATATAGTCACATAATCCGGGCCAGAGAGATATGAAGCGTCAGGGGCTACAATATCAATACATGTGAGACAGTTGGGCAATGGGAGGAATTCCCGGCTGCCATGATAGATTATTATTATCCTGTAGAAATTAAAATAATGAGTAAATATATAAATAAAACAGCATTCATGCAATTCCCCAATATCTTAGCATAGATACATCAATATCATAGACATAGATAGACAGTACTGTGTTTTAAGCAGGTGTGGTAAACATGCTGCGCAGTAAGAATGCTTTCAGGAATAGAAGGGTTAATAGTTTATTTTATGAAGGGAATGAAGAAAATAGAAATGTAAATCCCATCAATATTTGGTGTGACCTTTGCCCTTTGGAGGAGGAGTCCTGGAAGTGATGATCCGGCCCCCACAGATATAGCCCTGATCTCATCATCATCCAGCCTGTCTGGGATGACATGAAGAGACAGAAGGATTGGAGCGAGCCTACATCCACAGAAGACCTGTGCTTAGTTCTCCAAGATGGCGGCGGGAACAACCTCCCTGCCCAGTTCTGCCAAAAACTGTCTGTACCAAGAAGAAGGCAAAGAGCAAAGTTCACACCAAATATTAATGGGAATTGCTTTTCTCTTTTCTTCATTCACACAAATAAACTATTAACCCTTCTATTTCTGAAAGCATTCTTACTTTGCAGCATTTTTTCCACATCTGTCTAAAACTTTTGCACTGTACTGCATCTCTGGAGCATTTCCAAATAGGCTAAAGGCTGGTTTAGGCTTTTTCTTACCCTATTCATTTCTCAAGAGCGACCACACTCCCACATGCCTCACACAAGTCCCTTCCCCCTACACTTGGTCAGAGCCCCTGCGGTCAGTGACTCATAGTTGATGTTTTCTCTGATTATAAGTCTTCACTTTCTTTCCTGTTCTTTATGTTCTACATTTAGTTATAGGAGATCCTCTCAGTTACTCCTCTAGGGTTTGTGAGTTGATAAACTCAGCAACCTTCATGAATTCCCACTCCATTTAGCAGCTTACCTTCCTCCTATGCCAAGCCTCCTCTAGATTTCCCATTGACCCTTCCACCACAGTCACAAGTGAATCAGTTTTCTCGTGTATCAGTCCTTCCTGTATAAGATTGCCACCATGACATCCAGGACTCTGTGCAGGAAAACCAGGGAAACGTCTACTAGAGCTGAGTTATGAATTCACCTTTGGAGGCTCCATAACTCTCCCTGAAATGCTACCATGCATTGTAACGTAAAGTAACACAATTGTATCTGCATCCTCCTCTCCTGAAAACTAGGTGGAGGTCTCAGACTCCCAGAGATCCGACCATTAGGTCTCTTTCAAGGGTATGTCAAGCTTATGTTTCCTAATATAGAGCTGTAGGCACTCCACATTCCTCCCTAGAGTAATTTCCACACTGTACAAAGGACCATGCCTTATCCCTTAGTATATCTTGTAAAATTATTATCGGAGGATCTCAACCATGACCACCAAAAAGTGCAATAGACAAGATGTCCTCTCGAAGAAGAAAATCTGTAACACATAAGAAAGAGCACTCCATTGGCTGGATTGTTAATAGGAAATAGTTCTTAGCAATGGTTTTAGTGCACTTATCGACCTCTTTTAAACATTGGTCATATTTAGCAGGACTGATGTTGGTGATCTTTTCTAAGGACCCAATTGGGTCTGACATCAGGATATTCATGTAGAAGAGAAAAAATTGGATATTTTTCAGCACTGTCTTGAAATACATTGATATGATGACTTTTAGTGCAGAAATGTTTATTTATTTGTGTTACGTTAGGTTCACACTTGCATTGGGGTTTCCATTCTTCGGGTCCAAAAAATGGAAACCCAATCCGCATAAAAAGTGCTTACCCGCGGAAACTAGACTATAATGGGATCCGCCGGGTTTCTGCCTGATTTCCAGGACTTGCTTGCTTGCAGGACTTCTCTCTCTCTGCATTTTTCAAGTGGAATGGGGGACGGAATCCCTGAATGGTGACCAAGCACAGATGTGAACCTAGCTTTGGGTATTGGGACCGAGTGGGTCATTTTTCCTGAAGAAGGACCCAGTCTAGATCCGAAACATGTAAAGCTCAAACAATAGAACCACTTCTGCACTGGATAGTCAACCTGAAAATTGCTTCCTTGGATAGCTTTGAGAATGGTCGAAATTTTAATAGGAATTAAAATCAGGTCTTCTTCGAAGGTTGGTCTTGTGAAAGGGTTGGCCTTTTGAAGAGGTGATAAATGTGATAAATACACAGCGAAACCTCATTGGGATATCCACCCAATATTTCAAACAAAGTGGTCTTTTTTCCAGGCTAATGTCATTAGCCAGAACAAATTCAGAAAATAAAGACTTTGTGTAAAGTAAAGCGGCATCATTTTTCCAACGCTCGGAATCTATTTTGAGTTTCTTTTTAGTGTGTGTCATGTAATGCCGCTTGAGCGCTTTCTCTATAATTTTAACATTTCAGTCAAAATGGCAGTGTGTTTTGTTCAGCTCCAATTGTGGAAAAGCCTTAATGCTTTGTTGGTTTAGAGGTAGCACCTAAGCCGATACATAGAGACGGGCAACTGAATTATACTGTTTTCTCGGCCAACTAAACTACTCCATTTGGATGGGGAATGTCACAACAGTCTCGGTGGCCCGTCAGCTGTGTGATATAGTTAGCAAATGGCCAAGTGCTGAAACTTCAGAGATGCGGCTTCTCTGTGCTAAGTGATCTGTACTCTTTCTGAATTTACTTTGTCTTAACCCCGTGAAATTAACAGTACTTCCCTGACATTCGACCCCTCGACCCCACATATAATAAGAAATTCAAAAAGCCTCATGCATGAGTGTGTCTATGTAATGCAAAACTGGGAAAAATGACCATGTCACCTCCTTTATTATACAAAAGCATCCTAGTTTCTATTGCATGCTTCAGACATGAATGCTCAGTTTAACGTTATTATAAAGGGAAGAGTGGGGGGCAGTTTCATCGGTCGTAATTCACTGTTTGTGACTTTTATAGACAATACTTTGTGGCGAGTGGATATCGGCGGAGAAGAAGACGGAAAAATAAAAAGCTTTGTGTTCCATTAATGCAGATATTTACCAAGATAAGTGGAAGACTATGATGGTTCAAAGAGGAAGTAGCTTGTGGGGAGCTGGCTGCCAAGGGCGCAAGAGCTTGCACAATGTGTAGGTCTCAGGGTTTAAGAGGGAAAAGCAGCAAAGTGTTATGTGAAAATGATTTTGCAGTTATCAGGCTCCGGGGATGACAGCGTACAAGAAAAAGAACAAGGTTCTGTGCGGCTTTTTCTTCGCTGTAAAGTAAAGATTGGCAGCTTGAAGTAAGGCTTACAGGCGGACCCGCACACAGCACCTCTTCACCCAGGACTCATAATCACTACTCAAAGAAAAAAGCATTTACCAGTAAAAAGCAGCCGTAGCCATCAGAAGTGTGCTTAAAACACCACTTAAATATCACTTTATACGCTATTACTTGCAAACTGTGGCTTGGTATTAAATTATACTTGCATAGGCTTTGCTTAGGTGCTGATAATGCTTTTGAGGTTGCATTGGTGAAGAATTTTAGGCTGCTTTACCGGCGACGTGACTAGCATTTCTCAAACCGTTTCGACAGTGACAGGGTGAAAAATGGCAGGACTGTACTTTCTTTCCCCATATAGATTGTAATTTTAATTGTCACTGTGGCCCTTCTGTTTTAATTATGGGTCCTCTTTGATATATACCAGGACTTCGTATTGAATGAAAATATGGCGCTATAATAGTCTCTTTATAATTAATGACCACATGTAGATATCTCGCTGCTTGGGAGAAAAGAAATAAATGAACAATTTATTTAACTAGCTTTTTGGATTCGGATCTGTCCCTCTGCTGAATATTTTAAATGTTCTTTGGGCGGTGAGGAGTGATATATACAAGTGACACTGTTACTGCGGGGCCCAGGCCGAGTATATATTTAAAGGGACGTCGCAGATTTGATTCTGGATAATCTCTATTATATCCTTATATTGACTTCACTTAAGATGTCCGTCTGACTGTAGTGAAACACTATCAATCTTCATTGTTAAAACAAAAAACTACGGGTGTATTTATTTTTTTTCAGTGTTATTTGTGAAACTTGTATCAATCTAAACCTGGATGATGATGATGATGATTATTATTATTATTAATAATAATAATAATAATAATAATAATAATATTTGTAGGTGGTTGATAGATTTACTGTAGGAAAGTAATAAATATTATAATGGATTTTGCAGCCTGGTATAGTGCACACGGTTATAGTAAATGTAGAAATATATTATTAGAGTTACAAGTATCAGTCTTATTACAACAAATCCTATCCCTTCTGCCTATAGAAACACAGCTAGAATATTTCTAGCTTTGTAATGTTTTGTTCAGAAAAAGTTCTGTTACTTTAAAAAAAAAAAAAATCTAAAATGTAAAATCTGTAATATACAGAGCTAAGACCACACATACACAGATAGATGGATAGATAGATAGATTATGTATAATAGACAGATAGATAGTTGGATAGACAAATAAATGTGATATACATAGGTAGATAGATGGATGGATGGATGGATAGATAGATAGATAGCTAGATAGATAGATAGATTGATTAGAAAAATAGACTGATATAAAGATAGACATGAGATAACTAGATGGATGATAGACAGAAATATAAATAGATATGAGATACATAGGCAGACTAGATAGATAGATAGATAGATAGATAGATAGATAGATAGACTTATAGATAGACAGACAGATGTGATATAGATAGATAGATTAATAGATAGATACCTAGATATAAATAGGTAATTTTTAAACCGATTGACAGAAAGATATATAGATAGATATGAGATATATAGATTAATACATGATAGATAGATAGATAGATAGATAGATAGATAGATAGATAGATAGATAAAGTGCTAAGAAAATGTGACACAGCTATGTCTCATCTATCTATCTATATTTTGCATTGTTGCCATTTATCTCACATACATGTCGGCGCCATCATGGACATCCCAATATTTCGATACGATTAGGCCTATGCATTTACCGTCTGTCATTATACGAGTCAGATATGTGCAGCGACATGTGGAGATTCTGCTAATTCTTTCTTTGTGTGACAGGCTAGTCGTGTGTATACATCCTGTATAGCATGAATATAGTTCAATTGCAGAGCATAACAGAATGGGATCAGCTCAGACAGGGACTACCCTGGGGTCAGCCGTGACCATGCCACTTCAATGTGATGTCGACTTGGGGTGATGGTGTGTAAATAAACGTAGGGAATTGCAAATCTTGTCATGACCACACAGAGCAGCTCAAGCATTTAAAGATGGTTGCCGCAAACCTAACTGGAAGGTGGTTCTTCTATGTGCTGGTCAGACTATTCTCCTTTTTGACATATTTAACTAATTCACTGCCACAATGGATGTTATACTCACAAGCACAATAATAGCAGATTAGGGATAGTGATGATTTTGTTGGGGGGGAGGGGAGTCTACTCAGCTCACGTTTCTATTTTTACAATTTTTTGGTTATAAAAAATGTATTTTCTTGTTCAATAAAACATCCAAAATGCAAATATGATCCATCTACAGAACATCAGTCTTTAATTAGGATATTATAATAGTGCTGAATTCTAGTATAATATAGTAGTGGAAACTATAGCATAGTAAAATAATGTAGTGTTAAATTATTGTATAATATAGTATAGTATAGCATATGTAATATAGTACAGTATATACCATTGTTAAGTTGTTGTATTATATATAGTATAGTATAGCATATGTAATATAGTATACTATGTAATATACCATTGTTAAATTATTGTATAATATAGTGTAGTATAGCAAATGTAATATAGTATAGTATGTTATATACCATGGTTAAATTATTGAATAATATAGTATAGTATAGCATATGTAATATAGTATACTATGTAATATAGTACAGTATATAATATATCGTTATTAAGTTGTATAATATAGTGTAGTATAGGATATGTAATAAAGTATAGTATGTAATATACCATTGTTAAATTATTGTATAATATAGTATAGTATAGCATATGTAATATAGTATACTATGTAATATAGTACAGTATATAATATACCATTTTACAAGTTATTGTATAATATAGTAGTGAAAACTATAGTATAGCAAATGAATGTAATGTTCAAATATTGTAGAATATAGTATAGCATTACTTAAGTAATATTGTATGGTATAGTATACTGTTGTATTGTATACTATAGTTTAATAATACAGTATTGTTAATTTATTGTATAATATAGTATCATATAGCATTTGTAATATAACATAGTATATAATATACCACTGTTGAATTATAGTATAGTATAATATTGTATGGTTTAGTATAGTGTTGCGTGGTATACTATAGTATAATAATATAATACTCTAGTATTATAATATAGCTTGTTGAATTATAGTATGATATTGTATAGTATAGTGTTGTGTTGTTTACTATTGTATAATAATGTAGCTTGTTGATTCCCAGTATAATATTGCATAGTATAGTACTGTATTGTATACTATAGCATAATAATATAGCATTGTTGAATTATAGCATAGTATAATATTGTATAGTATAGTGTTGTGTTGTATAGTGTTCTTGAATTATAGTAAAGTCTAGTATAGTACAGTATAATATAGTATTCTATGGTATAGTATAGTGTTATGTTGTACACTATAGTATAATAATATAGCTTGTTGAAATATAGTATAGTATTGCATAGTGTTGTGCTGTATACCATAGTATAATAATGTAGCTTGTTGAATTATAGTATAATACAGTATTATATCCCACAGTATAGTATCAGAATGGATAATGTTTCTTATTAAGGAGAGATGGTACCGAAACCACATACCCTGCTAAGAATTCTGGGTAAGGAATATGCAAATAAGATCTCATTACTGAAAAAGAGGAACTTGCTCCTAGCGCCACCTTTTGGAAGGAGCTCCCTATAGATTAATACCTGGTTTTCAAAGAAACCTAAGGGCATAATCTGGGAATAATAGCCAAACTAAAATATCTCCTCCAGAATGAAGACGTTCCCATCCACAGACAGGTGTTTTGTATAGTGTAGCATAGAGTGTTGTATACCATAGTATAGTAAAGCAGCATTGTTGTATTATAGTATAATATAGCATTGCATAGCATAGTATAATGCATTGAATATCATAGTATAATATTAAAGTCTTGTTTCTTTATAATATTATATATTCTAGCATAGTATTGTATAGTTTAATAATACAGCATTGTTGAATTGTAGTATAAAATAGTATAGTACAGTAGAGTATAGAACAGTATAGTATTGTACAGGTATAATATGTGTGAATTATAACATAACAAAGTATAGTATTCTATAAGAATATAGTAGTATAGTATATTACAGTATAGTGTAGCATTATAAAGGTATAGTATAATATTATATTTTTGAATTATAGCGATATTATAGTGATATTGAATTATACTGTACAGTATATTGCAGTATAGTGTAGCATTATAAAGGTATAGTATAATATAATATTTTTGAATTATAGCATGATAAAGTATAGTATTCTATAAAAATATAGTGATATTGAATTATACTATAGTACGGTATAACACAGTATAGTATAGTGTAGTATAACAATATAGGACTTGTTGATTTTTTTTATACTACTTTTTGTTTCATTTTTTAATGATATTTATTTTTTCACATCTGATTCTTTTTTTTTTTTTGCACATCTCTATTTATGTTCCTTCCTCATTAAAGTTCCGCCAGGACTTTTCATTATGATGAACTTTTGATGATGAACTTTCCTAATGTTTAAAAATAAAATATAGTATAATTCACATTTCTACTTATGCATGTAATGTTATTTAGATTGTACTTACAGTGCTCATTAAAAGACGCTTACAAATCTGTACCTTCACCTAAAGTAAAAAGATCTCTGCCAGTCTCACATTTCTACATATCTGTTTTTCTGTTACTTCTTTTTTTTTTTTGCCTACATGACAATTACCTTTCATTACAAATTTATAAAATCATTTACATTTTAGCAGTTTAAATGTTTCTCCTGACATTTTGTAACTATTAGCCTCTTCTAGAATGGCATATGTTCAGGCAGTTAATAAAAAATTAAATTGAAAAGCACTAGACAAGGTGAAGCTTTGTATCATAGTGTTCGGAACATTTCTGAAAATATCATCTTTGTGTTGCAAACTGTGAAGTGAGGTTAGGGCTATGCCAATATGTGTATTTGTCATATCTGTCAGCGAGTCCGTGAACTAAGCAATCATACGGCTCCTAATTAGACAGTTACATTTTTGGCTTTTTTAGAAGGAATCTTCATGTAAAATGTGGTGTCTGAGATTTGACAAAGGTAGTTAGACTTAAGAAAGGAAAGTGCTCCCAGTCATCTATCAAACAATTGCTTCTGATGTGTACCGTGGTAAAGAGCAACGCCAGTCACTATTGATATTAACATCAATGACATAGTAAATAGAAGATTCCAGGGCTAAATGATATAACAAATACAGAAAAAAAAAAATCTGTAATGTGTGTGTTGGGGCCATCATCTTGCCTATATATAGTAGAGTGCAGTGGTCCCCAAGCTTTTTTGCACCACGGCCTGGCAGGGGTGGGGGGCGGGCGGGCGGTTTAGGGGTGGGGCTTTGGTCATATGGGGCAGTGTTATGGAGGGGGTTGGATTACTTAGCAGTGCTATACACCAAACAGCGCTGTAGACCGGGGGTGCCAGCGCCAGGTACCCGCCAGGTACCCACCAGGAGCTATGCCAGGAGCCATGACACTGTGGCCAGGTCGCCAACCCGCCCCACCGCACCCCACATAATTTGCCAGGACCCACGTCTACTGAGGCCAACCCGCCACCCCGCAGACCAGGACCAGGTCGTTGGGGGTCATTTGCCGGTCCGTGGGGCGGCGGGTTGGTCTCAGTAGACATGGCTCCTGGCAAATTATGTGGGGCGCGGTGGGGGCGGGTTGGACCGGTGGTTGGGGACCCCTGATATAGTACATATATCATATTCTTTATATTATGGGAGGAACATTCTCTGGTGCTCGCTGTCGCCATCTGCTGATGATTGGCTCATGCATATTGTATGACCATATTGCTGATCCATACAAGCTTAGGCTTCATTCACATCTGCGTCAGAGTCTTAGTAAGAGACTCCATCACAGATTCTGCCAAAAATTGTCAGAGAGAAAAGTCCTGCACAGGGGACTTTTCTCTTAGCCAGTTTCAGTATAAAACCTGCGGAAAACAGCCGGACACCCGGCAGACTCCATTATAGTCTATCCATGGGAAGGTGGATACAAACGACGGAGACCATGGCACAAATGTGAACCTAGCCTAGAGTAAAGTCTCCCAAAGAGGTCCATAGAGATCTACTGTGCTTCTCTATGACTTTCAGTTTCATATACAGTTACAGAAAGTAGGAAAAGAGGCATTTTCCTGTTACAAATGATAAAGGATTCCCAGGCCATTCTGTCCTCACTGAATGTTTGAAGAAAGAATAGTCTAAACCTGGCAAAAGATTTGATCAGGGCACAAGATTCAAGTCTATATATAAAATTGATCCTTAGTGTGTTAACCAGTGGGAATCAATTCCTAAAGTGGACCTCCCAGTTGCCAGACTAACTAAAAAATCTGTATTTCCTTCACTGGAATCTCTCTTTGCAGACTCCATGGATAGAAAGACTGATGGATCAATAAAAAAAAGTCATGTCTTGCATCTGTTTCTAGTCGTAAAAGTGGCCATCTTCTCTGTATCAAAGGCTAGAGCTGTCCATCGTTGGTTAAGTCAGTTAACCCAAGATCTGAAGAATGGCACCCCAAGAGAGGAAATCTTAAATTCTCTGCCGCTAATGAAGAATGCAGCAGAGTTCTTGTGTGATTCTCCACTAGACATAATCAAAAACTCCTCCAAAGTCATGGAAATCTCTAATTCTGCCAGAAGAGCATTAGTCTGTTTGGCACACAGCTGGCAGAAATACTTAAGTTCCTCTAAGAGGGGAAAAGCTAACACCCAAAATAGTTTTTTTTCGCTTTCAAAAAAGATCTCCTAGATTTAAAAGGAATTTGAGATACCAAATTAAAGAAGGAGGGTGTAGACCACTAACAACTTCAAGAAGAAGCAGATTGCCACAAAACCTGAGTAATGACACAAAATCTCCATCACCACCAGTAGAAGGAAGACTAAGTACTTTTTTGTCTGCAGGTTTACAAACTTTCTCAGATGAATGGGAATCTTCCACAATAAGAAGAGGCTACTCTCTAGAGTTCCATTCTTTTCCAGTAGACAGATTTCTTACCAGTCAGGCTAACTCAGTCCTCCTTCAACTGGTAGACAAATTGATGGAGAAAACCACATTAGAACCAGTTCCATGCAGTCAACAAGGAAAAGGAGTATATTCGGGGGTTTTTCTGGTATCAAAAGCGGACAACAAATGACGTCTTGCCATCTGACATATCTCAACGAGTTCCTGTTAAAGAAAAAAATTCAGAATGGAAACCATTTGGCCAGTGTTAACCGTTATCCAAAAGGGAAGCCTTATTGCCTCAATCGACCTTTCAGATGCATACCTGCATGTTCCTATTCTGCAAGCTCATTGTAGATTTCTGAGAATTGCGATCCAGACAAGAACAGGAATATTACATTGCCAGTTTTCCAGTGTCATTGAGTGTTTACGAATGTCGTCATAGTTCTAACAGCAGATCTATGTCTTTAGGAAATCACAGTCATACCATACCTGGACGAGCGGCTCCTTACATCCCCTTCAAGGGAATTTTGTCTTACTCATCTTCAGATGACTCTGAAGATTCTAGAGGAGCATGGATTTCTTTTGAACAAGAAAAATACCAACTCTGTCCAGTACAGGAAATCTAATTTTGTGAGTTTCTAGTCAACTCACTCTCCATAACAGTGAGACTCTCTCCAGAAAGGAGCCAGAAGAACACAAAAGAAGTATCACAATTAATCACTGTTCACAAAGTTTCTATCAGAACCGCCATGACAGTGTTAAGTCTATTGATCTTATCAATAGATGTAGTTTCCTAGGCAAAGAATCCGGCTCACCTGGATAAGACTTTCTCTCTGTCTCCTCTATTCAAACTAGATGGCTGTACAGACTCTCTGTGGGGAATACTATGCTTCCACATCCTCAGACGACTATCACTACAGAAGCTTCCCCTTGGGCTAGGGGTGCCCATTTACAGAACCAGTGGGTTCAACATCTATGGACATTCAGGGAAAGGACGCTTTCCTCCAACATGAAGGAACTGAGAGCAATCAAGCTAGCCCTGTGTCACCTCCAACCTCTTCTAGTGAACCACCACTGTTTGTCCTTGTACCAGGAGTAAACACCTGTCGGAAGAATGCAGACACATAATGAGTTGGGCAGAACTCAAGCTTCAGGATATAACAGTAGTCCATATCCGAGGGGAACACAAGTAAGCAGACTAGTTGAGCAGAGAAGCCTTACACCCAGGAGAATGGGGCCTAAATCCAGAAGTATTCAAGGAGATTATTCAGAAGATGTGTCAAGCCTTACTTCTCCAGAATGGGCTTTTCCATCCACAAGTTCACAGTCTACAATTGGCGCCCTGGAGACTGACAGGAGAGCCTTAAAAAATTCTGTCCTCTCAGATGTGGTGATGTCCACACTGATGTCTGCACGAAGACCTTCTACTATTTGCGTGTATAACAGAGTATGGAACATATATAAATTCTGGTGCTCCTCCAATAACACAAGACCAGACGTCATTCCATCTAAAGGTCCATTAACCCCTTAACGACCCAGGGCGTTATAGTATGTCCTGAGTCGCATGACGATGTATGGAGCGCACTCAGGAGCTGAGCGCTCTCCATACACCGCGGGTGCTGGCTGTATAATACAGCCAGGACCCGCCGCTAACAGCAGCGATTGGTGCCTGCACCGATCGCGGCTGTTAACCCTTTAGATGCCGCGGTCAAACGGGACCTCGGCGTCTAAATTGCGCAGCCGCCACGGGTGCCGCCATTTTTCCTTGATCGCCGCCCTCCAGAACGTCATCGGAGGGTGGCGATTAGTTGCCATGACACCCTATTGAAGGCTCCCAGGCCTGTCATTACATTACAGCTATTATGCGATGCCAGAGGCGTCGCCTAATAGCAGTGAAGGCATTTTGCTATTCACTGCGATACAGTAGTATCGCAGTGAATAGTATCAGCGATCAGACCCCCTAGGTTTCAAGGTCCCTAGGGAGTCTGATCATACAAGTAAAAGTTGAAAAAAAAAGTTTTTAAAAGTATGAAAAAAATAAAAAAAAAACACAAAAGTTCAAATCACCCCCCCTTTCCCTAGTTCAGATATAAAAGTAAATAAACAAAAGTAAACATAAACACATTAGGTGTCCCCCTGCTCCAAAATGCCCGAACTATTAAAATATTTAAATATTTATCCCATATGGTGAACGGCGTAGCGGGGAAAAAAATCAAAATGGCCAAATAGCATTTTTTTCAACACTTTGCCTCCTATAAAAAATTGAATGAAAAGTGATCAAACCATCAGATCTTTCCCCAAATGGTATCAATAAAAACGTCATGTTGTCCCGCATAAAAAGACGCCTTACCCAGCTCCATACATGTAAATATGAAAAAGTCACAGGTGACACAATATGGCAATGCAAAAATTTTTTTCTATTTAGCAAAGTTTTTAATTTTTTAAAAGGTATCCAAACCTTACAAATACTATATAAATTTGGTATCGCGGGGTTCGTACTGACCCGCAGAATACAGGTAACATGTCATTTTTACCACACAGTGAATGCTGTAAAAATTAAACCCATATCAATTTGGCGCAAATGCAGTTTCTCTCCAATTGCACCTCATTCTGAATTTTTTTCCAGCTTCCCAGTACATTGCACAGCATATTGAGTGGTACCATTACAAAGTACAATTTGTTTCTCAAACAATAAGCCATCATGTGACTCTGTGAATTGAAAAATGAAAAAGTTATGGCTCTTGGAATGTGGGGAGGGAAAAATGAAAATGCAAAAACAAAAAATGGCCCGGTCATTAAGGGGTTAAAGGTCTTAATGGACGCACTAAATGTCCATTTTACAGCCATTAATGCTCAATTTCAGTCAGTTTTTTTCTGGCCATTCTCTTGCTTGAAGATTCTTTAAGGCATTCAGAAATATAAACCCAGTGGTACACAATCCAGTCCCAGCAAGGGATTTACCATTGGACCTGAAAGTTTTAATAGGTCCCCCATTTGAACCCATTCTTCAAGCAAGCTTGAAACATTTATCATCAAAAACCTTCTTTTTAGTCACAAATACGTCAGCCCGGAGGATTAGCCAATTACAAACCTGCAAATCCATATCTACAAATCCGGGATGACTGCATGACTATGAGGACATTACCGGAGTTTATTCCAAAAGTTTCTTCCACTTCCAATATTAATCAGGAAATAACTCTGCCGGTGTTCTGGCCTCATCCTGAAAATGACCAACAGAAAGCCCTGCATACAGTAGATATAAGAAGAGCCATCTTGTCTATAAGTGTCCCAGGAGTTTAGAAAATCAGAATCTTTGTTTCTTCAGTTTCATGGCAGTTCCAAAGGTTGCAAAGCCAGCAAATCAACACTAGCAAGGCCCAGGGATCTGCTATGACATCTAAGAAAAACCTTCTCCTGAATCCTTGAGGGCACACTCTACTCAAGCCACTTCAGCATCATGGGCATAGTTTGGAAGAATACCGCTAGATGAAATATGCAAAGTGGCAACATGGCCGTCTCCTACTACATTTATTAAACGCTACAGGTTGGACATAATGACCTCTGAGGATTCGGCCTTTGGCAAAGTGGTGCTTAAGGAGGCAGAATGCCCACCCAAGTAATATTGCTGTGTAAGTCCCAATGGTTTACTGCCGATGGACAAACAGGAAAGCTGAAATTTGCTCACCAAAATTTGCATTTCCTAGAGCCCGGTGGAAGCATAGCTTACCCACCCGAATAATGTTTTTTTTTTCCTCTATTGTTACAAGTGCATGTAAAATCTGTGCTGCATACTGAGGTATGATGTGAGTAACATGCAAACTAAGAGGACGGATGTTCTAAATATACTGCTATTAGTATTTCTTCATGGTTTAGAATGGTTGATAAGGGGACCAGGGAATAATCAGTTTGGAATCAGCAGGGGATATTTAGTGATGACTGTGATGCTATCTTACAGAGATGTAACTTAAAAAAGAAGTGTCACCATTACCTGATCGGCGCGGTCACCTTGAGCATTTTGGTGTTTTGTTTATCCAAATCCATTCAGCCATTCCAAAGATATAAGCCCTGTTGATCCATATTAGGGTCTACTAGCCAAGTGGGGAGTAACACTGCATGACATATAGCACACGGACACCCTGCCCTCAGGGAAACAGCAGAGCAACTGGGTGACATCGCCGATCAGATGAGGCATGTGGTTGGGCTTTTCAGACCTGGTGACAGGCCCTCATAGGGCCCCTCCAACTAGTATGGGACATTTATGATTTTGGTCTGCTCATGTCTAGCTAAGAAACCTTTGGTCCCTTCAATGAAGGATTGAGTCAAAGTGCTCACTTAGACTCCAAAATCTGAATACTCTTTGGGTGTCAATAACCGAGAGATCCAAATGTACTTTACCGGAATGATGGATCTATGCTTTCACAAACAACACCTTTCAGGGCTAAAGATGCCCCCTTAAAAAGGTTCAGAAGAGACAGTGAGGTCACCATGTTAAGCAGATAAAGGGACATCTACAGCCCCAATTCTATAGAAAGCCATGTTGTCAGAAGAGGGAATAGGATGTGATCTGCACGTGGATCCTGAAATATTCATTCCAGGAGTCGCTCACAGCTCATTCTGTTCTCCGAATCTTTATTCAATAGACATAACATGGAAGTTTTAACAGTCATTCCAGATTAACCTCATCTGCGCTTTCTGAGGCAAAGGATCTGATGAATTTACAGCCAGACAGATGAAAATGCTATTTGGAGAGAGATTGGGAGTTTATTTGATTAAATCCGTTTCTCCACTACCTTGACCTCTTCCTTGTGAAATAATCAGGACTGTTTAGCAATAATATTCAGCCATTAATAATGAATTACTCGGGAACAGCTTCCATCTGCAGTGCAACAAACCCATTGACTTCTGATGGTTCACTTTCGTTACTGCACAAAATAGGTAATTTTCCCGATGAAAAACTTAATTTATATTGGTGTTTACAGCATTTTGCTTATTTGTAAAGTGATTTTTTTAAAATGTTTCTTTCCCATATTGTTTAGGTTGCTTCCTCAATACTCTGAAGTAAGTATCAGGTAGAAAAACTTGGTGCAAAAAAAAAAAAAAAATCAATCGGAAGAAATATTAACCGCTTAAGGACCAGGCCAATGATGACCATAAGGATCAAAATCAGTTTTGATCTGAAAGGGAATGTAACACCAGAAAATGACCTATTGTTTAAATCATATTTTTTTAAGAATTTCTGATGATGTTGTTTTTTTTTTTATTAATTAAAGTATTTCTTTTCACTCTTCATTCTTACAATTCCACCTCTTTTCACTAAACCTAAAATAATCAGTGGCTTCCTATCTCCTGGAGATGGACCATGGACCATAGACACATTGGTCTGGAGCTATGATCTCCCTATTGACTCCCTATTGGTCTCCCTATTGACTTCTTATTTTCTATGCATTCTCTGTGACGAGCAGATAAGATGTGACATCACCTATTGTGACTGGTGGATTCTGTGTCTTATCTACATATGCTGTACATGCTAGCTGTGATCATCAGTGTGCTGTAAACTTGGTTTCAAGTATTCAGCACACTGTCAGTTTTCCCGTTATGTGCCCCGGGGCTGGAGATATTGGTTACTCACAGCCTAGCGTCATCTCTGGGCTGTAGTAAGGAACGCCCCCTGTACTCGTCCATAGCCCTGTACTCGTCCATAGCCCTGTACTGTCAGAGGGGGCGTTCCTTACTGCCCAGTGATGACACTAGACTGTCAGGAACTCCCTTCTGACAGTGGGGCAGATATCGGTGCCAAAACTAACAGCACCGATATCTCCAGCCCCGGGGCACATATCGGGAAACCCGACTGTCGGCTTTCTAGTGGTATATAAAACCGCATATGCATGAGGCCATGAAAGGTCCTTTTTAAGGACCAAACATTTTTTTTTTAATTTTCCTCTCCATTTAGGAGCTCATAACTTTTTTATATTTTATTTTAGGCTTTGTCTTTTTCTGGATGAGTTGCACTTTACCCAGATGCCATGTTTTAGTACATACATTAGTGTTTAACTTACATCAGTATTTGTTTTGACAGAACTGCAGAAAAAGTAATTCCTCTGCAGTAGTTTTTTGGGGGCATGCACCCATCATCATAAATGATGCTACAAATTTAATGTACAGGTTGTGGCAATACCAAATGTGTATCGTTTATTTTCCATTGTTTTGGGACTAATATTTTAATGCAGTTTATTACATTGCGTTACTTATTTTTACTTATTATTTTTTTTAAATCCACAGCTATACACACAGCTATATATATGAAGCATGCATACTGCTCTTCTTGGAACTCCTTATGTTAGTACGGTGCATTCATTAGCCTGTCTACTAATAGTACGCCAGCATTTGTTTATGGCAGGGGTAGGCAACCTTCGGCACTCAAGCTGTTGTCAAACTACAACTCCCAGCATGAATACTTGCTCTGCTGTTCTTGGAACTCCCGTGGAAGTGAATGGAGCATGTTGGGAGTTGTAGTTTCACAGCAGCTGGAGTGCCGAAGGTTTCTGACCCCTGGTTTAGGGCATACCAAGTTCAGTAAATCCTTCAGTGGACCTTGGACTTCTGTTGCATCTCAAAGATTTCCTCTTAATAATACTGGCACATCTAGCACCAGTAAGGAAATGGATTAAGACTGAACCCCTAATGTAACCTATTTTTAAGGTCTCATTATCAATTATGGGCCCACTGGAACATCTTCTTGTACTCTCTTTATCACTTACCGATGCAGCAATTTTTAGTATTTATATTTTATTTACTTACTTCTTCACCTTTTTTTTTCTTCAACATTTTTGACATTCTTCAACATTCATTAACAGTTTTTGCTCTTACAATGTTCGCCGCGCGGTACAAATGATGCTTTACCTTGATTCTGCAGATCACTACAATTACAACGATACCAAATATTTGCTCTATTTATTATGTCTAATTGCCTTTAAAAAAATACCCTCAAAAAATTTATTTTCATCGTTATATTCTGAAATCCGTAACTTTTTTTATTTCCTTATACAGATCTGTGTTATGGCTCCTTTTTTCCAGGGTGTGTTGTACTGTATTTTCTTATTGGTATCAGGTTGGGAAATGTATGACATTTTGATCAGTTTAATTTTTTGAGAGAAAGAAAAGTAGCAAAAAAACAAGGATTTGGGATTTTTTTTTTTCCCATTACATTGTCACCACATACAGTGCTGGCCAAAAGTATTGGCACCCCTGCAATTCTGTCAGATAATACTCAATTTCTTCCAGAAAATGATTGCAATCACAAATGCTTTGGTAATAATATCTTCATTTATTTTGCTTGCAATGAAAAAACACAAAAGAGAATGAAAAAAAAGTCAAATCATTGATCATTTTACACAAAACTCCAAAAATGGGCCGGACAAAAGTATTGGCACCCTCAGCCTAATACTTGGTAGCACAACCTTTAGACAAAATAACTGCGAACAACCGCTTCCGGTAACCATCAATGAGTTTCTTACAATGCTCTGCTGGAATTTTAGACCATTCTTCTTTGGCAAATTTCTCCAGGTCCATGAGATTTGAAGGGTGCCTTCTCCAAACTGCCATTTTGAGATCTCTCCACAGGTGTTCTATGGGATTCAGGTCTGGACTCATTGCTGGCCACTTTAGAAGTCTCCAGTGCTTTCTCTCAAACCATTTTCTAGTGCTTTTTGAAGTGTGTTTTGGGTCATTGTCCTGCTGGAAGACCCATGACCTCTGAGGGAGACCCAGCTTTCTCACACTGGGCCCTACATTATGCTGCAAAATTTGTTGGTAGTCTTCAGACTTCATAATGCCATGCACACGGTCAAGCAGTCTAGTGCCAGAGGCAGCAAAGCAACCCCAAAACATCAGGAAACCTCCGCCATGTTTGACTGTAGGGACCGTGTTCTTTTCTTTGAAGGCCTCTTTTTTTTTCCTGTAAACTCTATGTTGATGCCTTTTCCCAAAAAGCTCTACTTTTGTCTCATCTGACCAGAGAACATTCTTCCAAAAAGTTTTTGGCTTTCTCAGGTAAGTTTTGGCAAACTCCAGCCTGGCTTTTTTATGTCTCTGGGTCAGAAGTGGGGTCTTCCTGGGTATCCTACCATAGAGTCCCTTTTCATTCAGACGCCGACGGATAGTACGGGTTGACACTGTTGTACCCTCGGACTGCAGGGCAGCTAGAACTTGTTTGGATGTTAGTCGAGGTTCTTTAGCCACCATCCGCACAATCTTTCGTTGAAATCTCTCGTCAATTTTTCTTTTCCGTCCACATCTAGGGAGGTTAGCCACAGTGCCATGGGCTTTAAACTTCTTGATGACACTGCGCATGGTAGACACAGGAACATTCAGGTCTTTGGAGATGGACTTGTAGCCTTGAGATTGCTCATGCTTCCTCACAATTTTGCTTCTTAAGTCCTCAGACAGTTCTTTGGTCTTCTTTCTTTTCTCCATGCTCAATGTGGTACACACAAGGACACAGGACAGAGGTTGAGTCAACTTTAATCCATTTCAACTGGCTGCAAGTGTGATTTAGTTATTGCCACCACCTGTTATGTGCCACAGGTAAGTAACAGGTGCTGTTAATTACACAAATTAGAGAAGCATCACCTGATTTTTCAAAGGGTGCCAATACTTTTGTCCACCCCCTTTTTTATGTTTGGTGTGGAATTATATCCAATTTGGCTTTTTGACAATTCTTTTTGTGGTTTTCCATTGAAGACAAATTAAATGAAGATATTATTACCAAAGCATTTGTGATTGCAATCATTTTCAGGAAGAAATTGAGTATTATCTGACAGAATTGCAGGGGTGCCAATACTTTTGGCCAGCACTGTATATGGTATAATACTATAATATTATATATTATACTATAGTATTGCAGTCTATGATAACATCACAGGCAGAGCTTAACAGTAACTTAACATTGGTAGGTCCGGGAACATTCTAGAAGAGGTTAAGCGAGTCCACTAGACGTATCTCAGGGTATATTGTATTATAATTAAGTTGCTCTTCAGCTCCCCCTAATGATGGCTGCATGCAGGCAGAATGTTATATTTTAAGCTATGCAGAAAGGCCTGAACCACTATAAAATATATCAAGTAAAAAAATCAACACAGACTTTTGTAAAAAGCAAATTGGTGTTTGTAGGTGGACAATCTAGTTAAAAACCATTAGTAATATGTGTTTACCGTCGAATAATATCTTGTACGAGCAGCATTTCATTATTCTCAGCGTGAGATTGGTAAATAAGCCTTTGTATTGTGAAGCCGAAGATCCAGAATTTAATTTCAATGTATAATGGTAACAATTTTATTGCATTCATATCAATAATACTTGAGCTGTATATAATACAGGGTAATAGCTCCCTAAGATGTCTCCGTACTGGAGCACCACTATAAAACTACAGTATCATGTCTCTCAACCAAATTAAACTCCATTCTAATTTGTTTCTTAATAACATGCACTTCAGCGTAATATGTAAAATGCTCGGCTTTATGAGCAAGTCAAAGGAAATGTTGTACAGTGTCTCATTTGCATTTAGCAATTATATTACAGTACAGTGTATTAAGTTGTAGGAGGCATAATCTCCCATCATAATTTAACAATACAATTTACAACACCTGGCAGGAAGAAAACAAGACGGAAAGAAATAGGATGGTGACCCGCACTAAAACCCCCAGCAGATTCATTGCTGGGGTGATGAGTCATTTAGGTTTATGTCTTTGTTCCCAAGAATATAGGACAGAAAACTCAATGAATGGCTGGAACTTTTCGTTAAATATCTGAATATCTTAAGTTGAATATAAGTTAAATATCTTAATTTATCTCAATAAATTGCTATTTGGCCAATTTAGATATTTATTAAAGTAGATTCTAAATAGCAGATTATCAAAATAGATTCTAAATCTCCTATTGCTAATGCTGCCACCCATGTGTAGTATCTGTAGCCATGTCTGGTACCTGTAGCCATATCTAGTTCCTGTTTCTGTAAAATATTGCAGAGCTAATATGAAAGTGGTCCTACCAGGACCTTAGACTGTGAGGATAATGTCACCTAAAGTCTAGGAATCACTAACAACCAATGATGTGACATCGGCACACCCCACGTGACCACTGAGGACCAATCACAGGCCTCAATGGTGACCACAGGGGGAGTGACGTCACCCAGAGGCCTGAAGAGTACACCCACGGACTGCTGGACGCTCAGGATAGGTGAGGCAAACTGAGAATAAGCGTTTGTTATTTTCCCTCACCTCCCCTTTGGGGTCTGAGTGTTTCATGGGTGATGAGTCATAAAAGTTTCGTGTTCAGGCGAATTCCAAACATCCCTACACCCTACTAAGTACAAATACAAAACTACTGTATGTTCTCCATGGTAGAGGCCTGAGTGAAGTGTATGACTGATCTTGTGCCAACTTCCCTCCTATTACTGTATATCTAATAGTATTTTGACAGTCAACAGCACTGCAACAAATTATTTGGCTATTCATTTAGGTTGTGTTCACACCATGTTTCTCTAGGTTCACACTTGCGCTTGAGTTTCCGTTCTTTGGATACACTTGGAGGCTCGAAAAATGGAAACCCAATCTGGTTAAAAAGTGGTTACCCCATAGACTACAATGGGGTCCACCGGGTTCCCGCCCAGAAAAATGCAGAGAGAAAAGTCCTGCTTGCATCTCTGTGGACCCTACAGGTTACATTCAATGGGAGGAATATGGCACTATATGCTCCCAGTAAATTTTCTATTTTGTTCTGGCCTCTCTGTTGGGGACATTGAGTGATTGTAATGGTTCACATCTGGTTAAAAGTATATTTATGTTTATAGCAGATTATACCATGATCTAGAACTGTAAAGGATTCTACCCTATAAGGGAGTCAAGGATATGGCCAGGTCTGAACCAGTGGGATTAAAGGGGCTTTCCAGGCTTAATAACTGATGGCCTAGGTCATGAATTATGGATTGTCTGGGGTGAAACCTGGGATCCCGGCTGATCAACAGTTTTAAGAGTTTTTTGGGGTGAGCGCTGCTATCTTCTCACTGCTTACCAGCCCTGTTCATTTGTATACCATCTGTGTTTGGTATGGTATGGTCATTCACTTAGATGGGACTGAGCAGCAAACAGGCCATCTGATGATGAACGTGACGTTACATAGCTCTTGAAGGAGCACCACTGCCTCTTCAAACATCTGACCTGTGGAAGTCCTGGGTCCAAGACCCTGGCTGATCTACAAGTAATGACTTATCCTAAGGATAGGTCATCAATTAATACATTCTGAAAAGCCCCTTTAATCAATCTATGATACCACCCTGGGGCTTCTTCAGCAGGTTGCATGGCTCCTGAGAACCCAATATAATAGCGACTTTGCATTTTAACCTTTTTAGTTGTTTTTTAATTGAAGAAGCCATTAACTGTATTTTTTGAGAAGAAAACACAGTATACTCTATTTGTGCATGTGACATGGCGGAGGGTTAACAACTACACCAGTGCATTCTGCGTCACCATAATTGAAGATTCATAATTCAGCACAGGGTGGAGGAGGTGGGGTTGTCCACAAAGGAATGGGGATGTAATGTCCCCTCTTAGTAGCTTTGTATGAAATAGGATTACATCACTATAGGGTTATAATTGTAAGAATGAGTGACAAGCACAAAAAGTTCTTGGTCAGGGATTTCCTCCCCTAACAGAGGATTAGGCAAAGCATCGTCCTGAATTCAGGGTCCGGGTCACTTCTCAACCAGCTCATGAGTCTCTGCCCTGCAGATCTTATGAGATGTTGGTAAAATATTGGTTATTTCATATAGTGATAGAGGTGAAGGTGACACCAAATGTACTAATATAATATAATATAGCTAGAGATAGGCGAACATCGCGAGATTCGTTTCACAAACAAACACAAGGTTTGCCCACCAGTTGATCTGATCGTCTGATCAAACTTGTCGCCGTCAGGAACAGGATTGGACATTGAAATGTTATCTTATAGTCTGATGCCTGGTTGTCGAAGTTGGGAATCTCTCAAACACATCAGTTAGTTGTCCTTCCAAAATCAATGGGTTTGATCAACAATATGATGAGCGAACTGGTTCAGGACAATCTGGATTCCTCCCTAATCTTCCAAAAGTTTTGTGTTTGTCTTTATGGCGTCCTGTGTGCCCCATGTAACCACTGAGGCCTGTGATTGTGACCCCAGGCACATGATGTCATCCAGGAGGCCGAGAAACATTGATGGACGCCACGGAGTGACTGAAACAGGTGAGTAAGGTGAGTATAAATGTTTTTTTATTTTTTACAGCTCCCCTGGGTCTCCACTTATTATACTCTGGGGTATGAAGAGACCTCAGAGAATAATAACTTCACATCCAGTTTTATCTGTACAAGTTCAATTCAAAACGAATAGGATGATCGATTTGTCCGAACCTGAGACGAAACAAATCTTTAGAGGTTTGCCCATCTTTAGTCAACAATTAGCTGATGTCTATGACTAATGGCTAAAAAGTCTGAAGATTCACAAATGACTACTACAGTTAATTCCAATAACTCACATCACTTCAGTGGCGTAAATACCAGGGTAGTAGCAGTAGCGGCTGCCACAGGGCATGAGACATTAGGGGCTGATGTTTTTGTCTTTTTTTTTTTTTTTTTTATAATAGGCCGTTACCTGCTGGAGCAACCCCAGCAGGTAACGGGCCCTATTTACTTACCGATCCCCGCTCCTGCTCACGGCCGCCTGCACTACCCCTGCTGTAGAAGCGGAGGTGGCTGTGAGCAGGAGCGGGGATTGATAAGTGAGGCTGTGGGCCCGCGAACCCCACAAACACGGCTATCATTATACTCTGGGGTCTTTTCAGACCCCAGAGTATAATGATCGGCGGCCCAGGGGAGGTGAGGGAACATAAAAAACAATGTTATTTACCTCTCCGGGGCTCCAGCCTCTTTGGTGACATCCCAGACATCACATGGGCTGGCCTGGTTCATGTAGCATCTGGTCCAACATTGAAGAGGGCCGAAAGCAGCAGGGAGTATGCCGGAGCCCAGGATAGCTAAGTAACATTGTTTTTTATGTTTGTATCCTCCCCTGGGTCTCCAATCATTATACTCTGGGGTCTGAAAAGACCCCAAAGTATAATAATTGTTCATGGGTGGTCCACAATGGGGCATAATACTATGTGAAGGGGCCACTATGGGGCATTATACTGTATGTAGGGGCCACTATGGAGCATATTATTGTGTGCAGGAATGCGGGAAATGCAGTTTGTGCGGGTGGGGGCCATGTCAAATTTTCGCCTTTGGGCCAAGCCATTCTTAGTTACACCAATGCATCTCTTTCAAAAGTGTCCAGAAGGCTGATATATACTGAGTTGTTTGATAGAGTCCACAGATTACAGTGCAGCTACCTAAGGGAAGGTTCACACAAACTTTTTTGCAACTGCCTTGCAAATGCCTCCCAAGTTTCTCTTAAATTTCAACGGGAGTTATACAGATTTTTTGATCTAGCAGATTTTATTTCTAGAGGGAAACAAAAGTGTCATTATCTATTTTCAGGCAGATTCTGTGTTGTAAAGCCCACTAAAATGAATGGGAGGTGGAAAAAATATAGCAAAAAAAAACTTGCTAGCATTTTTTTCTGCCTCCCATTTATGTCAATGGACTTTGCTAAGCAGAATCTGCCTGAAGATAGAGGAAAAAGAAGTGTCATGATCTAATTCATCATGTGATCCTATGGCGAGTCCCTAAAAATATCATGCCTTTTGGGATAGACTGTACCATTTAGACTCTCCATAGGGGAACACAACCTGCCATCACAACCTACTGCTGATTATAAGACAGCTCCTGTGACACAGTTATAATGAAGGAACACAAAGCTCAGCCACCCTGACTGTATACATATAGTCTCTTGGATTACTTAGGAGAATATGAAGAAAAGAGGATAGACAGAGATGGTACTATCTAGCTGCCTGTGTGACACTGTGCTGAGGCATCATGGGATTGATAGCAGAGCAAAGTGACTTAAGATGGAGTGTGATCATACATAGACAGAACTGCAGGGAAATGAGTGCAATAGATATAACAGAACAGCTGAGGGTGAAGGTCAATGAGGTGAAGAATGCAAGGGTGAAAAAAGTGTTTTTCTGGAGTGCTCCTTTAATATTAACTCTACAAGGTAAATCAATGCATATTTTTGATTCAGCTGAGACCTAGTTCGTGGACTCCACTGACTATCTCTCAGTATTTCAACATCCAAGTCCCCAGTCATTGTGACATGGTGGAGGACAGATACTGGGGTTACCTGCAGTCTCTTTAAAGATATCTTTTTTAAAATGTATTTTATATTTTTTGCACAAGCAAAATTGCACATAGATATAGTGTAAATTTCCAAAAATAAGCATCCTGTGTCTTCATTCATCTTCTTCCATGTGTTTATTTTTATTTTAATTATTATAGCAAAATCATTAAATTTGGCAATAAGATAAACTAATGGATGTCTGGTTAATGGACATTAAAGGACTTTCCAGTAGACTGTATACAATACAATTCTAACATAAATGATGTTACAGTCTATGATTTAGTATCTCTTGTAAAATTCCAGATTGCCCAGAAGTATATGCCAGATTATAAGAATTATTGAATTAATGAATGCCGAATTACAATTTCAGATTATTATTATTGTTATTATTATTTTGATTACTGTTATTATTGTTATTATTATTACTATTATTATTATTATTATTAGTGTTATTATAATAATAATAATATTATTAATATTATATTTATTATGATGATATTTATTATTATTACAATTATTGTTATTATTATTATTGGTATTATTATTGTTGTTATTATTATTATTGCTACTTACATTATATAAATCACTATTTGTCTTATTTTTATTATTATTTTTTTACTTCTCTCAAAATATGCTTTTATTTAGTGCTGTGCTGTAAATTCCCCTAAAACATAATTGCGGACTCCATAACACATTTCTGCTACAGTAAACCTTAAATCTTGCCACTTGGAATCCTTAAAGCCACTTGCCCGATGGCTCCTAACTGACACAAATCCCACACATTTGCTCAGTGAATATATCAGGATTTCTTTGCAATATTTGGTTCCTTCTATAAAGGGGATTTTTTTTTTTCTTTTTGGTCATGGGGATATTACCCGGCATACTGTAGTTACTATCCAGTGAAACCTTGTGATTCCTGATTCCTTACCTTCCAAGGCAGATTCCTTTAAGATGTGACAAGCTGTTAAGCTGATATCTCATGTACAATTCATTATGCTCCTGATGGAATCATCATTGCTTGTAGTGAGATTGCTTAAGTAAAGTATCATCTCTTCACGCTGTTAATTCCCGAGCAGTCTGTTATCTGGGTAATTCAGCAATAAGGAAGGGAACGATCAGGATCGATCATCTGTAGACGGTATGCAGGGGGCGCCTGACGGATAAAAAGCAGGCAATGAATAACCTGTAGAATAAAGATTATATGAATGGATGTACAGGGAATGAATTTACAGTATGTGGAATAAGGCTGGATTCACATTTTATATGAGACTGAAAGAGATAGAAAAGATTTGACGATAAAAAATATTTCACCCAAAAGGCAAAGAGAAAATAAAAATTCTCAAAGTACTTACCTTTAGAATTCCTCAAGATACCCCTTCTGTCTCTGTCTACACTCCTTTGTGATTACTATCATGTGATTAGGTCTGCCAATCATGGATCGCCGAGCATAGTGATGTCACTACCACCCATGTTGTCATCACACAGACTTGTAAACAGAGATGAAAAGTAGTTCTTAACAACAGCAGTCAGGAAACGGTAAGATATTCTGATGTATATATGGTATGATAATTTGTTTTTAACATTTTGGGCAGAATGAAATATTTTGGTTATTTTTAACCCCTCTCAGAAAACCCTGTTGGTTGAATTTACACAAAGCGTTTTGCAGTGTTTTTGATACAATTTTTTGAAATGCTAAAAATGCTATGATTAGATGTTACTTTGATGTTTACTGCAAAGTTTTGAAAAAGTCAAGCTGAAGCATGCTCTTGGCAGGGTGTTTTTTTCAGAAAATTTTCCCAAAACACCAAAAAACATGTATAAAATAACACAAAATAAATATGAAAACATGCTTGAAGCTCATAGCATGTAAAAACACACAAAAAAAGCTTGTGTGCAGGAGTCCTTAAAGGCAATGTGTCACCATATTAACCATGTAAACTAAGTTTTTATGTTAACCATATTTTTAAGAATTTTTGACAATTTTTTACAAATTTTTCATGTCACTATTTATATTTTTAAAAAATAATATTATAACCTGCAATTTTCACTATGACACTATGACCATTAAGCATTATAGTAGATTGACACTTGCCAATTTTAGAGGGGATTCCTTTGCAGCAGTCACCTCATTTACAACACAGATAGGATTACAATAGAAAATAACACCCTGATGGAAACCCCACCTTCCCATCATTGTATCCTCGACTGACTATAGATGATATCACAGCTTATCTCCTCCCCCTCCCTGTACAGAGCTTTTCTAGAAAAATCTCCCATAGACCTCAGTTAGTCAGCTCCAGACTTTTTCTGCCTTTCTGGCTGTGAGACTGCTGTAAAGTATATAAACTAAATGCTGTTAACAGAGCAATGAAGAAGCTTGGGCAAGATGGATGCCCTCAAAATCATGGACAGGAAATAAAATAAAAAAAATCTACAATCAGAAAATAAAAAACAGATTAGAAGAAAGTGATAGATTTCACAAATTTTAATGATTAAATAAAAGAAATTGGCGACAGATTTATAAAAATATAAATATTTATTTATTTATTTTCAACTAAAAACATGAGAAATGGATATTGGAATGGAAAGTCAAAATTAATGAATTTTCAGCTAAATCAATAGAATCTGGTATTTGAGCAATTATTTTTTTGTGCTCAAAACGGCCATTGCCCGGACGTTGTGCGCTCCTCCCTACGCTGTTGTTTTTACTGAATGTGAATAAAGCCTGAAGTTTTGGTGAATCCCTTTCCCTATGTTTTCTTTTTCGTTATTTCACTTTTTTATATTATATGACATAACAAAGAAAAACAAAATCTAAAATTTTTATTTAAATATGGCTGGAACAGACCTCATGCCTCTTCTGGCACTCTGACATTTTTAGCGCACCTCTGCTTCTATAGAGGAGATCATTCTGTTGCTAGAGGTGAAATTCCAAATATTAAAAATATGGGTTAATTAGCCAAAAACTTTTAACATAAAAAATCTAAATGTCCATTTACTGTACTGTTTAGTTGTGTCATGACTTTTGAAACACAATATTGTAAAATTTTATTTAATTCAATGTTCATTTAATTTAATTTTATTCAACATTTTTTAAATTTTTTTTGCAAGCAATTAAACCTGCAGAAAAATACCGTATATAAAGGAGGCCTTAATATGCCACAAATCTACTATTTACTTGATTTTCAGATACTCATTATTATATACTCACAACTTGGTTCTCTGTGCTCAGTTTTCTGCTTTTATATTTCTCATTATATCAATACTGTGCTGGATTCAAGAACCAGATTATCGAATTTTCTGGCAATAAATCTGAACCAGTCTATGAAGATGAAAATTTCATAAATTCCAGACCAGCCAGACAAAAAAAAAAAGATCAGTTATATCAGTTGCTATATAGAAAATATATATCGCTAATACCAAAAAAAAAGCAAAATGCGCCAGAACCTACAAAACTGGTGTACATGCCCTGGATTAGGTTTATGTGTTTTAGACACTTTATGTGCAGTTTTGAAAAGTGTATAGAAAAGAGGTGTGGCCTAGAGAAAAGAGGTGTGACCTGGAAAAAAAGAGGTGTGGCTTTAATTTTACTAAATTGCACCAAAATTTTGGCCTAAATTCTACCATTAGCCATAAAAAAGGTGGTATAAGGAAAAACATGTAACATGTCTAGCTGGATACTCAAAATAAAGCCTGCAGTAAATTTGGCCCATGGTCTGCCGGCCTGCTCTCAGTTTAAGCTGTCTCAATTTAAGACAATAATAATACATCTTCACCCATGACTCTCATACATTAATAAAAGTTCAGGTCAGATTAATGAGTTAATAAACCAATCAAATCCTTGAGTTGCATGAGGCTAGAAAACAAGGCTGCTTTTTCCAGGAACAGCTCCACTCTTGTCTCAAGGATGTGTTTGTTATTGCAGTTCAGTTCCAATAATTTAAATAGGGCTGAGTTGTAATGCCAAACACTGCCTGTGGGCAAAGGTGGTGCTGTTTTTGTGAAAAAGGAAAACAATTTTAGATGGGTTGTTATGGGTAAAACTCACATTTGTGCCTGCTTTAATTTTGCAAAAATGTCCAACTCATTTTCCTTATTTCCTCAATACAATACTCATTTTAAAGAAGACAGATAGATGGTATTAGATAAATAGATAGATAGATAGATAGATAGATAGATAGATAGATAGATATGGTATAGCTAGATAGATTAGATAGATAGATAGATAGATAGACAGACAGACAGACAGATATGGTATAGCTAGGTAGATAAGACAGGTAGATAAATAGGTAGATAGATACTGTAGATAGATAGATGGATAGATATTAGAGATAGATAGATATTAGAGATAGATAGATAGATAGATAGATAGATAGATAGATAGATAGATAGATATAGTATAGATAGATGATAGATAGATAGATAGATATGGTATAGATAGATAGATAGATAGATAGATAGATAGATAGATAGATAGATAGATTAGTATTTGTGACCTAAACATTGATCATTATTGTATTATATTATTGTACTTAATATTTTTAAATTATGATTCAATCCGGTAAATAATTACAAAATAATAATAAAAATGAAACACACAAGAGGAATAATTTATTTACTAATCAACTATTAAAAATAACATTACACCTTTCTGTCCTGCCCTAGTGCAAGTTGCAGAGTTTAAGCAATTACTTTCCTTATCTATATGAAACAACAACAAAAAAAAAAAACATTCAGTACTACACAGATTTATATTTCCATATAACAGATCATGTAATTTTTTTTTTTTAGATCTGAACTCAATATTAATACAAGGAAATCTATTCCAAAAAAATAATCAGAATGCAGAAAATAAAAATAATATAAATTGTTCCGTGTTTCAAAAAGTTGGACACAGCTTAAAAGCAAAATAAATTGAGCATGAAATGAGGTTTGCTTAGGAAGTTTCTCATATATTTAACGGCGGACAGATATAACAAAGAACAAAATCAATTAAAAATTATTTTCATCTCAACACCTTTCTATGGGCTTGAGCATGAATCTCTTTAATGCTTCTGTTTACCAGGTTGTTGAGATTTTTTTTTTTCTCTTCTGAAATACCAATGAGCTGCGCTGTCTGTTGCTGCCCTCTGTGGTGATATTACACAGATCACACGCTAAAATATAGACAGCACATGCTGAAATTAGGGAAAGAGGAAACGTTGTTAAATTCATCTCCTGTAATAAGTAGTGAGAGACGGATATGCAATACTCATGAAACTTTTATAAACTTTGCATTCTACATGTAGAGGACTTTTTAGTAAATTGTGATTTTTAACTTGACTTCTTTCAATTCTAAACTGTGCAGAGGAATTTCCATCATTCTCCTAGTTACTTTTCACCTGTAATTGAATTTATTTAGCATTTTCTGGTTCATGAATAGAATACCAGAACCACAGTGAAGACTGACATCCATAGCAGTAGTAGAAGATAAGGATCAGGGTTGAAATGTTACGCTATGTTAACATTATCATTTGTCTTACAGCCTTTATACCTACTGTATATTTTCTCTAAACACATAGTGAAGGGATCCAATGTCCGTTAGCATTATCAGTAAATGTTAATGTGGCTTTAATGATACTTTATTAATGTTAGGTTCGGTTTGTTAAGGAAACAATAAATACACACAGTACTCGGCTACAGGACAGACTGTGTGCGGAAAATAATGGCATATAAGTGATGATTGTACAGACTGCAAAGTCCATCAGAGGCTCTCTATCTACTGGGGGGTCATTGGTAAACGGAAAAATCTATCTACAGTATCCACAGGAACACTCTCTATTTCTATCTTAAATATACATGATCTATCTATCTATCTATCTATCTATCTATCTATCTATCTACATTATCTATCTATCTATCTATCTATCTATCTATCTATCTATCTATCTATCTATCATAATTCAGCACCTACCTACAATATTTATATCTGTAGGTAGATCTGTATTTATGTATAATCTATCTATCTATCTATCTATCTATCTTTTTATCTATAAACACATTATCTATCTATTGTGCGTATACCTACACTATCTATCTACAGTTGTAACACTGTGATAAATCCCAGCAAAAATCATTGAAAGCAACAGAAAAAGTTGAGTTACAATGATTTGTTTAATGTGCCAAACGTCATGTTAAACTTGGCTACATCTGTAACTATCTCATATCTCTCACACCTATCTATAGTACATATTTTATGTGCACCTCTCTCTATCATATCTATCTACTTTATCATTGTAACGCTAGGTTCACACCTGCGTTTGGGTTTCCGATTAGATGAGGTATGTAGTTGGGCTTTATAGACCTGGTGACAGAACCTCTTTCATGCTCATAGGCCCTGTAGCCAAAGATATGACATGGCCCCTTCAACTAGCATGGGTCATTTACAATACTGGTCTGCTTATATCTAGCTAAGGAACCTTTGGCCCATTCAAGCTACCAATGAAGGAATGACGATAGGTTCACACCTGCTTTAGGGTTTTTGTTCGTGGGGTCCGCTTGGGGAAACCTAATCCGCTTGAAAAAACAGTTACCCATGGAAACCCGCAGACCCCATAGACTTTGTAACCGAGTCCCACCAAAATCTCTGACCATGTGTAGCTTGCTATAAATATATTCCAGTTCATAGTATTATCATCTGATGCTGCTCATATTGTATGTTGTATATTCTGACACCTCCAGGCTGGAGACTATTAATGCATGAGGAATCTATACTGAAATCTATCCTTTATATAATTCCATTTTTTATTTCCCTGATTTTTTTCATTATTTTTTTTACATGGTTATGGGGCGGCCATCTTTATGGAGCTGCTGTCACTGCAGAGCCAGGTATACGCTTTACAGATGTCTTCTGGGTATCAGGAAACTAAGTAACTGATCTAGGTGGGAGGTTGTTGTGAGCATGCTCTGTGCACAGCGGGAGGAGGAGCTACGCTGCCTCCATTACTACTGTTATTGGTGGATCCTGTGTCATCTACCTGCTGTCTATAATGAGAGTCTTACGTATCATTGGAATCCTGACTGTGAAACATTAGAAACATGAATAAAATAACAAGTCATTTCTGATGATAGAATGTTGCGGATTATCTGCTGGTCATGGAAAGTCTACTGTAAAGTCTATTAGTCTCTATTATCTGTAATCTATCTACAATACAGTATCTATCTAATAAAAGAAAAAAGGCAGCACTCCCAGGCTCAAAGTTGCATCTGTTAATCCATAGGCAACAAATCTATCTATATTTACATTATCTATCTATCTTATATATGCCTATTTCTATGGTATCTAAATTTCCATTTCATATAAGCCTATATCTACATTATCTATCTATCTATCTAGCTATCTATCTATCTATCTATCTATCTACAGTATCTATCTATCTATCTATCTATCTATCTACAGTATCTATCTATCTATCTATCTACAGTATCTATCTATCTATCTACAGTATCTATCTATCTATCTATCTATCTATCTACAGTATCTATCTATCTATCTACAGTATCTATCTATCTATCTATCTATCTATCTATCTATCTATCTATCTACAGTATCTATCTATCTATCTACAGTATCTATCTATCTATCTATCTATCTATCTATCTATCTATCTATCTCTATCCACAGTACATATCTACAGCATCTATCTCTAGCTCTGCAGTATCTACATTTTTCATCTATAATTATATTTACAGATTAAGGCTAGGGCCCCATGTAGCAGGCTGCAGAAAAAAGTGCTGCGGGAAAAACTGCGGCGGCAACACATTGTGGTTTTTCCCGCAGCGCTTTTCGCGGAAAGTTCGCAGCGTTTTCCTCTGTGGACTTTCTGCTTCCATTATACCTATAGGGAAATTGCCAGTGTTTCCGTTGGTATAATTGACTTGCTGTGATTTCCAAAACCACAACGTGTCTGCTGCGTGTATTTTTCCACAATGTGTGGATGGGATTCCATCCATGTTGCTGTGACTGTAAAGGAACCGCGGCGTTTACACAACGTGGGGCCCCGGCATTAGGCTGTTTTAGACTTTTATTTATTTATTATGCTTACTTATATAGCGCCATCATATTTCGTAGAACATTACACAGATATTGTCACAACACTGTCCCATATAGGGCTCACAATCTATATTCCCTATCAGTATTTCTTTGGGGTGTGGGAGGAAACCGGCGTACCCGGAGGAAACTCACGCAAACACGGGGAGAACATACAAACTCCTTGCAGATGTTGTCCTTGGCAGGATTCAAAACCGAAACTCCAGCATTACAAGACATCAGAGCTAACCACTGACTTTATTCACACGTTGCAATTTTGTTGTTCTTTTTTTTTTTGCAGACTTTTGGGAAAAAAACAGCAGTTTAAGAAAAAAACCATGTCCTTCTTGCTTCAACGCCATGGTAAAATCACAACAAAAATTCCCTGTGTGAACATAGCCTTAAGGGTTTACAAGTGCTTTAAGTAATATGTAGAAATACACTTGGATTGTGAATTTTCTTACATAAAATATCAGTTGGACATTTTTGACACTTCGACTGTACCTGCAAGAATTTGATGAGTCTTTGAGAAGCTTGTAAGTGAGTGTACCTGAGCTAGAGGGCTGGGAATAATCAGTCATCTCTAGCCGGGTATTATCAAGTGCCATTCATCGGCTTCCCTGGAGATGTGCGGAACTATGAAGGAGGTGCGGAGAAGCAGCAAGGATTTACAAGGAGGCTGACCACTACAGTATAGTATACGGTTAACAGCTTAATTATCGAGGTGTCTCCGTCAGGAAGAAATTTGTATAATTTTACATACTTCATAATTGCTCTTGAAATGGCATAATGATAAGAACATTACAGGGGCCAAATTAGAGATTACCTTAAATGTACGCAATGTAATTTTTCTAATTATAAACCTTAATGCTTAAATACCTGAACTGATAAAGTGAACAGTCGCATACCTTCAAAATGCCACCAGGTGTTTTTACATGAAAAAGAAGCAGATTTCACTGATTTACTAAATATCTCTATTTTAGTTTTCTTTGAGGGTATTAATCTTTGCAGCACAGCAGGATTCTGGAGATTACAATTAATAGGAGGACGTCTGGCGGTATATTGTAACCCTGGAAAGGCCGATACGAAGGCATTAGTGCTCAGCCAAAGTCATGCAAAATTTCATTTGTTTTATATAGTAAATTTTGAAAAAATGTATGAAAAGCTACAGCAAATAAAAAGAATTGCTTAAAGGGGTCCTCCAGGGAGGGTTTCAATACTTACCTTGAGTTCTTTTGTTGGCTGGTTCCAACCCCCAGGTCATGTGATCGAACCAGCAACCCGCCCCCGAGTTGCTCCGCCTCCTCGCTCCTCTCCCGTGTTCACTGCTACAATGAGGGCTGGCTGGATATGTCACTATAATAGTAAATCCAGCCCCCTAGTACCGGTGAGCATGGGAGCGGAGGGAGGAGGCGGAGAGAGTCAGGAGTCGGGTGCTGGTTCTGATTATGTGACCAAGGGTCTTAACCAGAATGGAAACCTCTAGGTTGCATTGCGGGCAACGTAAGTATTACAACCATCCCTGGATACCCCATTTTAATGGCGTTTTCCTGGAATATTAGTGACCTAGGATTGGTCAATCATTGTGATGAAATGTGTAGTGGTCCAACTCCTGGCACCCCCGCCGATCATCTGCTTGGAGAAGCCATGATGCTTGGGTTAGTGATGCTTCTTCTTCTCAGGCTAACAACTTCATGTCCATTAGTCACAGGGCTATGCTAGAGCTTAGTCCTATTCAAATGATTAGGAATGAGTTGTAATACCAAGTATAACCTCAATATAAAGTATGGCACTGTGCCTGGTCTGAAAAAGTGAAGAGGAGGCCATGCTCATCCAATTGTTGCAGCCTCTTCAAAGTGCTGGCCAATGGGGTTGCCATGTCCTAAGGATAGGTCATTAATATTATGGTCCGGGAAACGCCGTTTAATGGTCTCGAGTCAATATGATAAGCCCATATGAACCAATAGACTCTCGCTCTGACAAACCTGGAAACCAGGGATTGTTCAGTCACATTGAAAGTTATCTAAAGCTTTAAATATGTTTGAAATTTCATTTGTTAAAAATATTTTATTGATTTTTCATTTATGCAGAAAAATAGTAGCAATATTCTCCCATGATGGGAATAATACCCAAAAAACTCCCTACCATCTAACAGGAAAAATGGGGACAAAAAAGTGAATCACAAGAAGGAAAGTAGAAATAAGAGGTATAAAAACCATAATCAGAAAGTTCCCCCCAAACTACAGGTTACAGATCCAACGGGTCCTATCTTGCTTAGACGAGTGCATTCTGTGACTGTGTGATCATGACCATGTACATGACCATGGACTGTATATCACATGACCAAGGACTATATATCACATGACCATGGACTGTATATCACATGACCTTGGACTTTATATTACATGACCATGGACTGTATATCACATGACCTTGGACTTTATATCACATGACCAAGGACTATATATCACATGCCCATAGACTGATTTTTATCCACTGGAAGTAAACAAAGAATGACAGCAAACAGAGATCTAGAAAACCACGAGGAATTGATACAGAAAGAATATTGGAAAATTGTAGAACTTTTTATTATACAAGCAATAACAATTATTTGCTGAAACTGGACAACCCCTTTAAATCTGAAAGGGAATGGTAAACTGGCAGCCATATTGTTATGCACTGAGCAGTAATGCTGGATCTCAGTGGAGCCATCTGCTGGTGCGGATCCAGTGGGAGGTCTTACTCAAAGATTGGCAGTTATCTCTGCTCACAGTTATATGGGGAAGCCTGATTAGGACCGCCCATTGGACTCCTAAACCCAATATGAGCAAAGATTTCAATGAATAAATCATAACTTATACAGGAACTTTTCCCAGAACACTATACCCGAAGTTCCGACATCAAGTTCAATGTGGCAGGCCCCCTTTAAGGCTAGATTCACACTAGCATTGGATTCTCCGTAATAGGACTTTCCTCTGAATATACTGAAACTGGGCGGACAACGGCTTTTTAAGCAGACAGGGTCTCCATCTTTTGGTTCCCCATGTGGACCCGAAGGATAGAAACCCGCAAACTAGTGTGAACCGAGCATAACTGACATGTTCTAGTTCCATAGAATCAGATAAAACTAAATGTCTCTTGAGAAGAAGTTGAAGGGACCTCAGTATTTATTACATTCATTTACAGTATCTCCTATGCTATAATGTAAGCTGTTCTCTAAAGGCAGAATTGTCACTTTGCTAGAACATTTTTTTAGACGTATACAATTAATTCCATATAATTTCGTACATTTACACTGGATCCGCACATTGTTCTTTAATGTGCAAGTCTATATTATGGGATCCAGGACCTAAAATTACTTGTGCTTTCTGCCAGTAAAGCTCATTTCTACCTATTGCTATGGTGATTTGTAGAAAAGGAAAGCAGGGAAAATTGTCTATCATCCTGCAAGTCAATAATGGGGCTTTAGTATTCTCACCAACCTACCCGATTATCTATCACTTTAATGCTTTCCACCATGTGTTCCTTAACTGAGAATAATCTTTGATTGACTACTAATGTAGAATAGCTACATAGTATGCAAGGAGTACACGAAGCTACATACAGAGTCACCACCATCTGAGAATATACAGGAAGAATATACACACGGATATAAAAAATACACCCAGATAGAAATATTGGATGCAGTTCTGTGTCAGGCAGATATGTAAATGATTACAGGTATTTTCTGATTAGACTCTGGGTCTTGCCACTAGAGGGCGTAAACTTGCTTCCTATTCTGCCCTATAAAAAAAACTCTCTGGGGCTACTTTTGGGTAGTGTACTTCCTCCAAGACACACTTGCCTAGTCTTTGCCTGCCTTTAGAATAATGAATATATTTATTATGGTTTAGACTTAAAGAACATTTTAAAGTGCATTTATAATTATATAAATATATATATCTATATATATATATATATATATATATATATATATAAATGAATATTAGTTTATGCTTATCATTCATTTCATCTAAAATCAGGAAATTGATATTGCAAAATGGAATAGAAGAAGAATAGAACAAAGAACTGTTCTGGCTAGTAAAAGAGTCATTGTTTTATGTGTACTGAGTAATATGAATGAATGAATGAATTGCAATTAAATAGTATATGGCACTTTACATACCATTGTACAGTATATTATACATTATCAAACTTGTATTCTCTATGTACTGTATTTTGTTAAAAATGAAGCTCTGCCCCGAGGGCTGCCTGGGTGTTGCAAGGTGACCTGTTCACAAAGCCGGAGAATATTCATGGCAGTGAATTAGAAATTTTGAAGCAGATCTTAAGCTATAAAGTTTTCTTTAATTTTGTTCCTAACGACTGGAGCAGGATGACAAAGGTCAAAGATACATTTTAAGCTAAAAAGATTCATAAAAATTGTCTTTATATAAAATGTGAATTTTACGGACTGCTTAATATTACAGGTTGTGCTATAGTAGTAAATGGGATCTTTACACAGTTTTTTAAATAATAATAATAATAATAATAATAATGATAATAATAATAATAATCTGTTTTTAAATAGTTTTGTTTACTTTCTGGAAGAGTCCTCAGGAGAACCTCACCCTTTTTCCACAGCAGGAGAGGGATGCTTTATGGTTGGATATATAGATAACCCCGCCCCTCTTAGGCTGGATTCACACCTGATTCCAATTCCGCTTAAAATCGATTCCGCTTAAAACCAGGTGGCAACTCAACGGACTCATTATAGTCTATGGGGTTTGTGGGTTTCAGCAGGTAACCTCCTTTTAACCGGACAAAGTCTCCGTCTTTCGGGTCCCCATTCGGACCGGAATGATGGAGACCTGAATGCTAGTGTGAACCTAGCGTTACTCTGCTTTGTGTCTACTGTGTAGTCTCTTGCTCATGCTTCTTTTCTGGGGAACTAAAATTGAACTGTCATTCTGTCATTAATCCTCTGCCTGCTTTAATATAATAATATGTAGGCAGTAAAATGAGACATCTTTCTGGTGCAGTAACCTAATTGGCCACTAGATGCCAATCTAAGGTGATGCCACCAATCCCCATGTTTTAGCTTTAAGTAGATGGGTATAGTGATTTAGAGAAGAGAGAACCGGTTCCTAAGGGCCGGTTCACATCTGCATTTGCTTTCCGTACAGGGGAGTCTGCTTGGAGACCCCCCAAATGGAAACCTATACGCAGAGAGAAGCGGTATGCACCAGGAAACCTGCGGACCCCATAGACTATAATGCGAACGCAGATGTGAACCAGCCCTAACAAACCAGTTTTATTACAAATTTTCCAAAAATTTTCGTTTCTTCTTATATGAATCCAGGACTGTTGGTTATTATACTCTGGGGTCACTTCTGGCACTATATTATAATAGTCGGAGGCCAAGGAGGGTATATAAATATAAAAATAAACACTTATTCACCTGGTACCATCTGACAATCTTCCTCCGCAGACAATGTCTTCTGATTCTTTATCTGACCTCATCGGCCCCAGGTCACCACTGAGATCTGTGATTAGGTGTCACGGACATGTGGGGGGATGTGACATCACACCTTGACCCTGTAAAAATGAAATCTTATTCACTCTGCTGGGACTGTAATATACAGCATTTTTGACACTTGCTTTTCCTCAGTGCTCCAAAATGCTGCGTTAGTAGATGCTAATAAGGGCTTATTTACACATCAATTTTTTATATAGATGTCGTGTTGCAGTTACCATAGCAAATGGATCTCTATTAATCTGGAAAAAAAATGGCAGCATTTTTCTTTTACGTCCCTGACGCGGATGCATCATGAATGTATCACACCAGTACAAGTATCTGAGTCAGTGAGAAACACCGTGGCTACCGGTCATTTTAATATGTCAGGAGCCACACTGCCCACTTGCGGTGGGTTGAGGTACGGCAGTGGTGCATATCATATGGCAGGTGACCTCTTGGCAAGATAACAATACCAGAAGCCACGCAGACCTCTGCAGATGTAATATTGATGGCCTATGTTATTGGCCATCAATATTACAAATGTGGATAACCCATTTAATATAGGGGGCATATTAGGTAGACAGGGAACACTCTGGGTGACAGGAGGTACCATGGTGGGCATGGCCTGAAAATTATCACAGTGTGCTGTGCACATCTCCCCCTTCTACTCTCCACCCACCTTTTAAGAATTTTAGTGGTGCACAAGGAGCCACCCCCATCCCATCTTTCCAAAAATTGTGCTGCCAGTTCGTCTCCCCCTGCCAACCCAATGGAACCTGTTAAAAAATTTGAATCCCACCCCTGCAGGGATGATCTATTACTACCTCTGTATTCATGATGGCCCTATTGCTAAAAAATAAGTCTCTCCTACATAAAAATCTTCATATTGGAGAGGGAAAACTATTAAAAATTTTTTTTTTTGGAAACCAGACACGTTTTCCTTCCCCTTTTCTACTATACATTTATCCAGATATTTACAAAAAAAAGAAAGAAAGAAAGAAAGAAAGAAAGAAAGAAAGAAAGAAAGAAAGAAAGAAAACACATGTAAAAATAAAAATGACATAAAATAAAGCTATAGCCTTCAAAACCACATGAACCAAAAAAATGCAACAATGTGTCCGGTCATGAACCTGGAAGTGATTCAATTTGTCAACTATGCTGGAAATTTCCCCAACATCTAACATGCGCAAAATTTTAAGTCTGAACATTTCTCCAGCAATTTTACACAAATCTGTAAATGTTATAGTAGTTTATATAAAATATGTATATCTAAAACCCAACATATCACAGGAAATAAAAAAAAGATGAAATTCCAATCTTTCCCATCACACATTTGCATGACCGGCCATTATTAACAACCAGCACTTAACCATAGTCAATAGCTCCCATTCCCACTATGATTAAGTATTTGTATCTCTAATAGGATTGTTCCACATGGCCGGCGCACATTCTGTTTTCCAGCTATTGCGAGCCATCGTTAATTATGGCTAACATGCTCAGAGAACGTAGTTTTAATAAAATCAATGTGTTAAGTCATTTTAACAAATTCATCATATTAAAAGCATACTTGTACACCCCAAATGAGCATATATATATATATATATTACATATATTATTATTTATTACAGCATCTATAAGAGAATTTTCATAAATAGAATGTTTTGCCAAAAATTTCCCTATAATTTGAATTTAGTTTTTCTCTATAAAAAAATAAATAAACGAAGACAAAAATCTTGATATCTTGCAGTTTTTACACTGACCACTGGGCTGCATGCATGCTGACAAAACACTCTGCAAGCTTGTATTGCACCATATCCAGGTAAAGTACAGCACACTACTGTATATAGCAGTTGTGCCTTATATTGCATCTCTGTCCCATTCGCTTGAATGAGATTTTGAATGGCCACATGACTGATCAACGTGATGTCACATTTAAAGATGGTGAACCCAGAGATTCATTTGAGGAATATTCGCCCTCCACTTTCGTTTTGGACCTAACTTGTTCAAATGCTATTATACTCTGTGGTCTCCTCATACCCCAGAGAATTATAATCAGACGCCCAGGGGAGACTATCATACCCCCTTCCCTTATGACGTCCCCACTTTCGTCTGGCACCTTCCAGCCTCCTTTGGCCTTTGGGGATTGCTGACATCTATGGCAGTGGTACATCGATGTCATGATAATTGCTAGAGATGAGGGAATTTTGCAAAAATTCAATTTGACCGATTCTCCGAAGTTTCCAAAACAATTCAATTCGATCTGAATTAATTTGCAGCGAATCGCTTTAACCCCTTCCCAACATGTGCCCTAATAGTAAGGCGCTGCCGGGAAGGACTTTCCACAAACCACGGCGGAAGCATGGTACGCACACAGAAACTGTGTGCGCACCCTGCTTTGCGGGTGGTAGCAGTATGTAAACATGACTATGGCAAAACAGGGGTTTTATTTTATATTGGGGTCCCGATCGGCCTCGCCGCAACGTTTTCGGGGGGTGCCGCTGCTCCTATTCGGCAGCCAAGGGTCTGACCAGTGACCCCCGGGTCTGCCCCATCACATACTTGGTTGATCCTGCCTTGAATGGAGACTGTCAGCCTTTGCGTCTTTTTAGTTAATGTATAGTGTATATATATATATATATATATATATATATATACTAGCAGAAAGACCCGGCTTCACACGGGTATATTTCATTTTTTGTTTGTGTAATGACCCCATAAGAATTGGCCAGTTTTGCACTTGACATCCAGTATGGCAGTCCAGTATAGGTATAGTCTATTTATGGTTGTGTTGCTATGGAAACCTGGTAAATGAAATGTGAACATATATTGGCTGATGCACGTCATATGACTGAATACTTAAGGACCTGCTATTGACTCATACAGGTCATAAATAGCTTGGTTGCGATGGAAACCTGATGTAAAGCTGTGTGTATGTCAAGACTGAAGAACCTGCGACTTTCCATTGGTCCATAAGTGTCATGTGATCATGTGTATCTCAGTTTGGATATCAGTGAAAGACCTACGATCGGTTGTTATGGAAAACCTGGAGTAAAGCTGTGTCTGTGTGACCTTGTCTAACATTGTCATCCACAGCGCCCTGCCCCTTTAAAGCTGACCCACAGCAGTGAAGAAAAATGGCTGGGTTGTTATGGAAACATGGAGTGCAGCTGTGTGCATGTGGCTGACAATGCCTTGTCAGATTGGAGACGGGCTTGGGTCTGCTGGGTTGTTTCAACAGCTCGCTGTTGTCTGTGACATGTCTTGTCAGATTAGAGACAGGCTTGGGTCTGCTGAGAGTTTTCATTAGCTCGAGCAGCAGCCATGCGTTTTGCTGCAGGGGACATGAGTAGTTTAAAAACGTTTCAATTTATAAGAATGCTGAAATCCAGTATGGCAGTCCAGTCAGTGGCGTAAATACCGGGGTAGCAGTGGTAGCGGCTGCCACAGGGCCCGGGACATTAGGGGCCCCTGATGTTTTTTTTTTTTTTTTTTTTTTATAGTCCGTTACCTGCTGATGTAACACCAACAGGTAACGAGCTCTATTTACTTACCGATCCCCGCTCCTGCTCACGGCCGTTTGCGCTTCACTTTCTGCAGAGGCAGCTGTGAGCAGGAGCGGGGATCAGTAAGTAAGGCCTACGGGCCGTGAACCCCACAAACACTGCTATCATTATACTTGGGGGTCTTTTCAGCAGGCTTCGGGCCTCCTTGGTGATGTCCCAGACGTCGGTGGGCCAGTCCGACGTCATTATGAGTCGAGATTCATGCCTGGCTCACGTGACATCTGGTCCAACATTGAAGAGTTAGCGGGGAGTGCGCATAATACTATATGAAGGGGCCACTATGATACTGTGTGCAGGGGCCACTATGGGGCAGAATACTGTGTGCAAGGGCCACTATGGGGACTAATAGTGTGTGCAGGGGCCACTATGGGGCATAATAGTGTGTGTAGGAATGCAGTTTGTGCGGGGGGCGGTTGCCGGGGGGTCCCATGTCAAATGTTCGCCTTGGGGCCCAGCCATTGCTAGTTACGCCACTGAGTCCAGTATAGGTACAGTCTATTTATGGCTGCGTTGTTATGGAAACCTGGTAAATTAAATGTGAACTTATATTGGCTGATACACGTGATATGACTGAATATCAGTGCCTGAGGAGAGTAAGTGCCTGCGAGCTCTTATTGGCTGATAAGGGACATGTGACCAAGTATATGGCAGTTGGAATATGAGTGAAAGACTTGCAGGCTTGTATTAGCTAATGTTGGTCATTTTTTGGGAATATTGTATCCCAGGAACAGTAGGTCCAAGAGAGCTGAGACCCAGTCTAAAATATTCCCGGACACCTGATGTACATGTGTGCCAAATTTGGTGAGGATCGGTCCAGTCGTATGGTCGCGCATAAAGAACAGACAGACAGACAGATAGACAGAAACTCATTTTTATATATATAAGAGATATATACACTACCGTTCAAAAGTTTAGGGTCACTTAGAAATTTCCTTATTTTTGAAAGAAAAGCACAGTTTTTTTCAATGAAGATAACATTAAATGAATCAGAAATACACTCTATACATTGTTAATGTGGTAAATGACTATTCTAGCTGCTAGCATCTGGTTTTTAGTGCAATATCTACATAGGTGTATAGAGGCCATTTCCAGCAACCATCACTCCAGTGTTCTAATGGTACATTGTGTTTGCTAACTGTGTAAGAAGGCTAATGGATGTTTAGAAAACCCTTGTGCAAGTATGTTAGCACAGCTGAAAACAGTTTTGCTGGTTAGAGAAGCTATAAAACTGACCTTCCTTTGAGCTAGTTGAGAATCTGGAGCATTACATTTGTTGGTTGGATTAAACTCTCAAAATGGCCAGAAAAAGAGAACTTTGAAACTCGACAGTCTATTCTTGTTCTTAGAAATTAAGGCTATTCCATGCGAGAAATTGCCAAGAAACTGAAGATGTCCTACAACGGTGTGTACTACTCCCTTCAGAGGACAGCACAAACAGGCTCTAACCAGAGTAGAAAGAGAATTGGGAGGCCCCGCTGCACAACTGAGCAACAAGACAAGTACATTAGAGTCTCTAGTCTGAGAAATCGACGCCTCTCAGGTCCTCAACTGGCAGCTTCATTAAATAGTACCCGCAAAACGCCAGTGTCAACGTCTACAGTGAAGAGGCGACTCAGGGATGCTGGCCTTCAGGGCAGAGTGGCCAAGAAAAAGCCATATCTGAGACTGGCTAATAAAAAGAAAAGATTAATATGGGCAAAAGAACACAGACAGAGGAAGATTGGGAAAAAGTGTTATGGACAGACCAATCGAAGTTTGAGGTGTTTGGATCACACAGAAGAACATTTGTGAGATGCAGAACAACTGAAAAGATGCTGGAAGACGCCTGACGCCATCTGTCAGCATGGTGGAGGGAATGTGATGGGCTGGGGTTGCTTTGGTGCTGGTAAAGTGGGAGATTTGTACAAGGTAAAAGGGATTCTGAATAAGGAAGTCTATCACTCCATTTTGCAACGCCATGCCATACCCTGTGGACAGCGCTTGATTGGAGTCAATTTCATCCTACAACAGGACAATGACCCAAAGCAAACCTCCAAATTATACAAGAACTATTTAGGGAAGAAGCAGACAGCTGGTATTCTATCTGTAATGGAGTGGCCAGCGCATTCACCAGATCTCAACCCCATTGAGCTGTTGTGGGAGCAGCTTGACCGTACGGTACGCAAAAAGTGCCCATCAAGCCAACCCAACTTGTGGGAGGGGCTTCTGGAAGCATGGCGGGAAATTTCTCGAGATTACCAAATTAACAGCTAGCATGCCAAAGGTCTGCAATGCTGGAATTGCTGCAAATGGAGCATTCTTTGACGAAAACAAAGTTTGAAGGAAAAAAATTATTATTTCAAATAAAAATCATTATTTCTAACCTTGTCAATGTCTTGACTATATTTTCTATTCATTTTGCAACTCATTTGATAAATAAAAGTGTGAGTTTTCATGGAAAACACAAAATTGTCTGGGTGACCCCAAACTTTTGAACGGTAGTATAGATATATATATGTATATTGCATACCAATTATAAAGAAATGCATTGAAGAAAGTTTATCTCATGAAATGCTGTGAAATCTGTATTAAAGCCAGATACATTAATACCCTGTGATTCTTGGAGAAGAGAATAGATCTGAGCGTCCATGTGAAATGAATCTCCTTACGTCCGTCTCCTTAGTTTGATTAATAAACCAATATTAACTGCTTTAATTGAGTAAGCAAAAGCGAAGTGCGGATCTGTTCATAAGAGCTATTAATTCACAGCCCGTTCTGTTGTACTTATTAAAAATACCCAAAAGATGTTCATTGCGGTGAATTAAAATCCAAATACTTATTATTCTAGACTAGTACATTGAACACGGGGGAGGCCCTTAAGAATTGATACCAAAGTTTGGAGCATTTTGATCGGCTTCCGGACCTGCGCTCTTACTTAGCATGTCTGCATGTAGATTTTGGTAAAAATCGAATTTTTTGGCAACATATTTGTATTCACTATTAACAACATATGTAATAATTTGTAGTTATTTTACCTACTGAGTTGATTTGTGTCTTTTTTTTCTCCCAGTTGTTGCAGGTTTGACTGGTATGGGCTAATTTGCATAACTTTTTCCCATAGAGCATAGAGACTATAGTCAGCCAGTCCCCATAGCGCAGGTAATTAACAAGAGAGGAGGAAGGGGCGGAGCAACCCAGGGGATCGGGACTGATCCAATCGCATGATCCAGAGTCAGAACTCATCCGGAACCCCCAGGTCCAGCTGCTACAAACACCCAGATCAGGTAAGTTCATTTTAAGTCCATGGATAACCCCTTTAAGACATTTTTAACCCTTTGCTGACAACTTTATGGGGCCTATGATTGACCAAGCCATACCAAGATAATAAGATGCTACAATAAATTTTTTTTACATCAGTGACTTCTAACCTTTGCCTCGACAGCTATTAGAAAACTAAATCTCAGGTTTTTTCGGCGACGTTTCAGATTCCCTGGGCATGCTAGGATTTGTAGTTTTGCAACACCCAGAGAGCCCTCCTTTGGAGACCGTTGCACTACATGATGGAGCTATCATACTTTACACATGAATATGCTATATATACTGCATAACGTCATTGGCGGTTACGTGGAGGGCTCAGGTGCAGCTTGGACCGTTAATGCAATTATTAATAGAAAAGGTAGAAGTTGTAGGACCTTCGACTTTCTCAACTTTAATAAGATTGTAATTACGAGTGTTGTCCCTCCGCTCTCTGGTTACTTCTTAAACTGCTGTTGAGAAAGGTAATGGAGGAAAACCTGTTAAATTGAATTATCTAAAGTTGTAGCGCAACACAGCACAGATTCATCAGCGGCCCGGGTAATAAATCATGCAACACTGAAATGTTAATGAGGACAGAGCTACAATGACCAAAGACAGAGATGGAATTGTAATTCTCCCGGTTTCTTACAACTTTCCTGATACCTTGATAAATTTGGGGGATGATCAATTTGCATTTTTGAAAATTAGTCTGGAAATCCACAAATGAAACTTACTGCAGTTTGGAGAATTGTGTAAAGGGACTTGTTCTAGAAAAAGTTCTCCGACTTGGACAATACAGTAATTCATCTCAACCAACTCGATCCATTGAGATAGGATTGATTGCTTAATGAAGCAACCAATCATATGAAGGACCCTTGTGCATAAGGTGACCAAGGACCCCTCTGACAGTAAGTAGTGATAGGTGAACATGTAAAATTCATTTAACGAATATTTGCAAGATTTGCTGGGAAAATTAATTTGGGATGGAACTTGTTTGGTCCCAACTAGAAATGTGCACAGAGGTGATATGTTCATATACTGTATGATATGTTATATTTTTTAGGACTCACAGTATAATAATTGGAGACCAGGGAGGGTGCGCAAAAATTAAAAAAATACTGACCTTTCCTGTGCTCCACTGCAGAATCCGCTGGTGTTCCAGTCTTTTTTTCCCGGCTGTCTACCATGTATTCTAGCCCCCAGGTACAGTGTCAAAGCATGATGACATCAACACTGGTTCTTCCCTGCATTATTAATGCTCATACACCCTACTCCAGTGAAAAGCAGTGCAAGAATACACACGGAACAGAAAGCGAACTTCAGCACAGGATTTCACAGAAAGGAGCCAAAATCCATGAATAAAGTATATTATAATATTTATTAATATAACAAATGCTGACAGAAAGTTAAAAGTTTAGATAAGCTTTTAAATGGTCACAAATTTTTCAGACAACTTATTCTCATTTAATAGGTCATTTTAATAGGTGATCCTGGACCAAAATGTATTGCACTTTATTTAGAAAGGTTGCTGTTTTCTGCCTGTAAAACCTCTCTAAAGTTCCTGCCACTAGGTGTCCTCTTCTTGCTAATTTGCTGTTTGCTCTGTAAGAAAGTTTTGTCTTTAGAAACCAGGAGGCTTAACATGGGAGCACAGTGAGTGGAGGGTGGTAGGGGCAGGTCTCTCTTCACAGCCTCTACATATCTACATAGCTTTCTCTGCCTATACACTGCACAGAGAGGAGTCTGCAACTTCATAGAGTGAGTATAAGGCGAGTCTACATACTTCTGACTAGCTGCTTGTGTTATAGTGTTATGATGGAATGTTAGTCATAGACAGTAAGCAGCTTTCCTGATTGTGATCATTTTAGCTGCATCATAACCTGGATTTGCAGCCTAGAGTCCCTGGAACCTCCCATATTATGATCAGTGGGATTTTAGCAAGTAAGCTATTATACGGTTACTTCTGACCAGTGGCGCAACTAGGAATGGCTGGGCCCCAAGGCGAACATTTGACATGGGGCCCCCCTGAAAGCCCCCTCCCCCACCAACCCCAGAGTATAATGATAGCAGTGTTTGTGTGGTTCGCGAGCCCGCGGCCTTACTTACTGATCCCCACTCCTGCTCACAGCCGTCTCCACTTCCTCAGAAGGGAAAGCGCAGGTGGCCATGAGCAGGAGCCGGGATCGGTAAGTAAATAGGGCCCGTTACCTGCTAGGGTTACTCCATCAGGTAACGGCCTATTAAAAAAATATATATATTAGGGGCCCCCTAATGTCCCGGGACCTGTGGCAGCCGCTACCGCTACTACTACTACTACCCCGGTATTTACCCCACTGCTTCTGAAAGAATTGCATGCAAAGAAACCAGTAGTAGTAATAATGGATTGGAGAAAGGGGCAGCCTACTCCTTAGTTTACATGCCTCCTGCCTAAAAGAGAAATGCAAAATGTGCTGCAGCCATCATGGGGTTATTAGCAGCAGAAAAACTGATAGGACATCATGTATGATACAGCCAGCAAACAGTCTGCCCAAAACCCTGCAGATAATTCAACTTTTGATGAAAACTCAGGCACCCTTTAAGTTTCCACAAATTTTCTTTTAGGGATTTTCACAGATCTTTACACAACACACAGTTATGTGCATGTTGCCTAACTGTGAATAGGACAGGATGTCCTGAACAATAAGGCTATAGGTACCTATAGTGGAATACACATATACAAATGCAATGCAGCAAAATATCTGTCTAGATGTGAAACTAAAAAAGACTAGTAATGACTTGACAAACTTCTAATGAAATTATCAAAGTGAAATGGTATCACTTATTTAATTCTCTCACATCATGCCATGTGTTGTACCAAGGCAATCAAATAGAGCAAATGATTTAAAGAAATTCTAATGACATTAGACTATTAGGAAGTCATTGAGATGGAAATCAGGAAAGTTATCATTAAATACTTCATTTTTTTTAAATATGAAAAACTACCTTAATATATCATTTAAAAGTTAATTTAATGCGTGTTTAAGGAGAATGTATTAGAATGAAAGTCACTGAAGATTCCCACTTCTCAGAACCGAGTCTTCAGACATTGGTTAGAAATGTGGCTCACAATGTTATGTAATAATGGCAATGACGTCCTACTGCGCGGTATATTGTACCATTTTCTTCTTGTACCATTGGTGCGACCTGTACCAGTACTATTGGGCCACGGGGCCCTTCACTTTACGCTAGGTTCACACTAGCATTTGACTTTCCATTCTTCGGGTCCGCATGGGGACCCAAACAACGGAAACCTAATCCACTTAAAAAGTGGTTACCTGTGGAAATCCACGGATCTCATAATGGGGTCCACTGGGTTTCCGCCCAAAAAATGTGGAAAAATGCATTTTTCAAGCAGATTCGGGGAAGGAAACCCCAAACAGAGTTTGAACGGTGGTGTGAACATAGCCTTATCAACAGCTTTCTACTGTCTATTAGATTGCAGGTAAATGCCTAACCTAATGGCCTTCATGACCAACGATTAGTGGTGGATTGTCAGAGAGATGTAAGAAGGGGCTCTATGCTGAGATTTTGAAAAACAAGGGGCCCATAACTGTTCTTGCCCAGGGGCCCTCGGCTGCCTGTGTCTGCCCGTCTCATCTAGTATAAAATGCACCTAAAATATTGGTATATCTACCATGTAGGCCAGAAACATCAGTATTAGGATATTTGGTGACCTGGAACCAAAAAGTTCTTTACCCAAACTCAATGTTTTCATGTAAATTAGATAAAATAAAAAATACTACCACTACATTACAGGTTCTAGCCCCGCAAGACAACAATATATATCAACTACATTAAAATCACTGTAATGGAGAGAGAAAAACCATAAAAATTTTTTTAGTAGTACTTTATACTATTAAAAAAAAAACATGAAAAATGTGAAAAAACACACACATCTCCCCTTCTTCATAGTTTAAATTTTCCCAGATATTAAAATAAAGAAAAAAAAACATGCAAAAATAAAAATAACATAAAAATAAAGCCTTATTTATAAAAAAAAAAAAAAAAAAAAAAAAGAATAAGGCTGGATTTACACTAGCACTCACTTTCCGTTCGGGGATTCCACCCCCCATTCTGCTTGAAAAATGTGGAGAGAAAAGTCCTGCATGCAAGCAGGATTTTTCTCTCCACATTTTTTGGACAGAAACAGGGTGGAAAGCCGTCAGACCCCATTATAGTCTATGAAGTTCGTGGGTTTCCGTGGGTACTTTTTAATTGGATTGGGTTTCCGTTTTTCAGATGCCCAAGTGGAACCAAAGTAAGGAAACCCGGGCAGAGGTGTGAACCTAATGTAACTGAAACAAAAAAATGTTATAGCCCCCAAAATCCATCCTCACCCATGAAAAATGGCAGATCCTGAGGTGGTTAAACAACCAAGCTCACCCCAACTGTGGATCAGTAGAGGAAGAGGGTGAAATGTAGCCATTAAGAGACTTACTGATGCCCTGTTCATTCTTGGTGTAGGAGTCCAGTGGGAGGTCTCACTCAATGATGACAGCCTTCTCTTCACTGATTAGCACCGCCTACTTGGCTCCTAAGTATAGAACGTGGAGAGTTGTCACACATTGGGCTGAATCTGTTGCCGCAAAGTTATATATCAATCTGCTCAGCAAATCCTGCTCTATAACATGTGCCTGGCATCGTCGACTACAATATCCCTAAGGCAGACTCACTGTAATAATATAGATCGATAGATAGATAGATAGATAGATAGATAGATAGATAGATAGATAGAATTCCTGTAGCTCAGTATTTCCTTGTGTGTTTACTTCAAGTCCTCCATTGCACACACCAGACACATTTTAAGCCTTAGATACCTAATGACAACGTCGCCGCCACGTCAATTATGACAAAATCTCAACATCTAGCTGGACTATTATATCCTGATACAGGTTATCTTGTGCCCAGCATGCTAACAGTAAAATAAGGATGGGAAGCTGCAAGCCGGGACCACTCAGCGGGGGGACGTCCTGAAGGCCCAGTAATGCACTGATTCCCGCTGAGTTAGGTGTCAAAGAGAGGTTTAGTCTAAGGACTGGAACTGTCAGTCAAAAGCCTTGTAAAAATTGGCAGCTCACAGTAGGTGGATAAACCCAAACAAAGTGAACTGCGGCTTTATTTTAAATGTAAAGAATATCTGCCGTACACTTATGATCTTTTACAACGCTGGTAGCCTACCTACAAGATTTCACAGTCTTCTGCACGAGAGGGAATTTTATCCAAGACTTATAAATTCTCCCGACTGACTAAAGTAAAGTTTCCAGCGCAGTTTTGACAGCCATATTAGATAAACCTAGACAGTCTGCCGCGCGGGTCATAAGTTCACCAAACTGTTCTTCTTCTCATTAAATATAATCATAATTTAGCGTTAGAGAGCAGAAATAATATTCTTTAAACATTAATGGCACAAATTTGTTCAATATGGTCTGTGAATTAACTGTCCGCTGTCAGGAATGAGTTTTAAAAATATATCCGTAAAATATTCACAAGGATAATTGCATTAAAGATGGAGGAGAGACTTAATAGTTTTAGCCATGAGCTGGCACTCGGAAAGTTTTTGTTAAATTGGATCAGATTCCGCTCCCCGAGAAGAGGCTACAACTTTCAGAAGTGGAGCGGATAAAGAGTACGTCCTATCGTATAGAGATGTCATTTTTGTAGAGAGTCATCCTGACTGCAATATCCATAGGGCATTTTGGGGCTCGATTGGAGAGGCTTAGTGCATTTGACAATGTTGTCTGTTGCCCCCAGGCTACGTTTTTGATCATCAACGTAGCTAATGTATCCTTTACAGCATAATGAATTTAACACTCAAGTGTCAAACCTAAAATAAATCAATAGTCTGTGCCGCGCTTTTACACCATAAATGAAAGGACTGAATTGTTACATAGGATTAATAATATTGGGTGAACGTATACATTAATAGATACATACTGCAGATGGATGGATAGATAGATAAGCAAATAGATAAATAATCATACAGACATGATACATTATATAAATGTTACTACTTACAAGAGAACATACTGTATACATATGTAATATCAGATAGATACAGAGGCATAGCTAGATTTTTCTTCACCTAGGGTAAAAATTAAGCGTGGAACCTTCTAATCCCATCCCTGTACCCCCAACCCCTATCAAAGATATAATGTAACTTTTAAACGCTGATTATGGATTGTATTACTGAATTACTGAAACGAATGAACGTTTCAAAAATATTCTAATTTATTGAGATGCACTTGTATAACAACAATTTCCATTTCTATACTTTGTTACTTTGTATATAAAGTATATACAAAGACTAATAAAAGTGTATCTGCACTCTGGCTGTAGAATGTGTTTTAGGCTAAAACCGCATGTAGCGAAATGCAGCAAAATAAAACGCTGCAGAAATGGATCACAGTTTTTTTGCACAGTTTTCCTCTGAGTACTTTCTGCCCTTATAATATCTATACCTATAATACCAGCATTTCCGCAGGTATAATTGACATGCTGCAATTTTCAAAAACAGTGACGTGCTGCTTCTCCACTGCAGATGTTTTTCTACAAACTATGGATGGGATTAGCCAAAATCCCATTCACTTTGTAGGCAAAAACAATGCGTTTTCACAATATTGGGCTTCAGCCTTAATGAACTTTCAGGATAAACAATTCCATAATTTTTCAACATAATCTCCCTGCTATTCAATACACTTTGTCCATCTTTCCACACACTATCATATAACCTCATTACAAGATGTTTTAGGCTGAGCTGTGAGCCACAAATGCACCAATGTCTTCACCTCTTTGTCAAACATGAATCTTCATTCTCGTAGGTTTCGCTCGTCTATCCAACAGAACCAATTCACATGCGCACTCATTGTTGTCATCAGTTCTCTTTATCCATTCATACTGTGCACCAGATGGACCCGCAGACCACAAAAAACAAATCATTGCACGCTGCTCTTCTTGTGTTGAAATCACTTTTTCAATATTTTGTTGAAATAACTTTTTCTTGCACCGTAGTCACAAATGAACTGACATAACACTCACCCTTCCCCTGTGTGTGTATATATATATATATATATATATATATATATATATATATACACACATAGTATTAAGTAGGAATGTTACAATTTAAAAAAAAAAATTAAGTGTTACCAGTTTATTTTTTGTCAATTAACAAAATGAAGTGAATGAAGAAAAGAGAAATGTAAATCCCATCAATATTTGGTGTGACCTTTGCCCTTTGGAGGAGGAGTCCTGGAAGTGATGACCCGGCCCCCACAGATATAGCCCTGATCCCAACATCATCCAGTCTGTCTGGGATTACATGAAGAGACAGAAGGATTGGAGCAAGCCTACATCCACAGAAGATCTGTGCTTAGTTGTTCAAGATGGCGGCGGGAACAAGTGCCCTGCCCAGTTCTGCCAAATACTGTCTGTACCGAGAAGAAGGCAAAGGGCATAGGTCAAGTTTGGTAATTGACAAAAATAAACTATTAACCCTTCTATTTCTGAAAGTATTCTTACTGCACAGCTTTTTTTCCCCATACCTACATAAAACTCGTGCACGCTTTCCATTCTTAAAAGTAGAAGGTCTTAAAATCAATTAAATCCAACCTCAGATGAACAACAACACACAGCAGGTTCCACTCTATTTAATTAATAGAAAAAACAAATTGGAAAAGCCAAGTATGAAAATCAAAGTCCACCCTGTGAATCAATAGTTTGTAGAACTACCATAGCTTGAAGTAATGGTTTTCTGGTGGAATTTTGGCCCATATTCTTTACAACATTGCTTTAGCAATGTTTGTGGACATTCCTTTCTGCACAGTTCTCTTACAGTCTCTCCTCAATATTTTAATTGGGTTGGGGTCTGGGCTTTGACTTGGCCATTGCAGAACATTGATTTGTTTCTTTTTCAGCCTTTTTGTTGTAGATTTGCTGGTGTGCTTGGACTCATTGTCCTTTGACCCAGTTTCCACCAAGCTTTAACTGTTGGATAGATGTTCTCACAACTGAATACTTTTTAATACACAGTAGTTCATGGCTGACTCCATGACTTCAAGGTACCCATGTCCTGTGGCTGCAAAACAAGCCCAAATCATCACCATCAACCACTTTGGCATTTTCCGGCCTAAGGACCTTGTTCAAGAAGTCTTGTGGTTTGCTCGGATGCAACTTTGCAAACTTTAGCGGTGCTGCTATGTTAGTTTTAGAAACGATAGGCATTCTTGTGACAACCCTTCCACACAAGCCATGCTAGTTCAGTTTTCTTCTAAGTGTACTGTGAGGAACTTGAGCATGTGACGTGCTAACTGAGGTCTGTAGAGCCTTAGATGTAGATCTTGGGTTTTTTACAATTTCTTTGAGCATTGCACAGTATCACCTTGGGGTGAATATTCTGGGACATCCACTCTTGCAAAGATTTAGAACCCCCTAAATAAATACAGACTCCAGAAAAGTCCACCTACATATAGACTCCTGACTATATAAATACAGACCCCATATACCCAGGGAGTGACCTCCATTTTGTGCTGTAAATTTTCCCCCCACAAATATTCCTCTTGACTACCTGGCACTTGATTTGGCTACAATGCATTAAATGGACAACCCATTATTTCAATGAGCAGTGTTAGATGTTCTTTCACCTGTTTCTCTTGCATGTGATTTGATTCCTGACAGTCCCAGTCATACCCTGTGCTCAGCCTATTTTTTGGGCACCTTTCTAACAGAATAGAATTATCTATATTGCTCACATGAACAGCATGGGGAATTTTTGTACACTATGGTCTTTCAAAGAATATTCAATGTTTCCAATAATTGTTCTTCACTCCCTAACCTTCCCTTAGTGATGTTTAAAAGTCTCCGAGAACATCATATATCTCTTTTTTTTTTTTTTTCAAGGCACTTTTAAAGATTTTTAATGCCCCCTTTGCCCTATGATAGGACTCCAATAGCTATTGCATTGAATTTTTGGAAAAAGAGTATTCTGATCATAGATTCTCAAGAAGGTTAAACATAAATTAGTCATAAAGCCAAGGAAACAGAGAGGAAACGATTCAACTGTATGATTAACTCTAATTTGAAGTGTTTAATCCTATCTGTGTTTAATTAATTAAGATGAGCATCTTTCTTGTCTATTTTTTTTTTTAACAATCCTTGCTACATAAAATTTCAGACATGAATGTGTAACTTGCTATGCAATGCGAGAGATCTGACAAACGTTTAAGACAACAAAGTATCATTTGATAGTCGGGTTTTTCTGAGAAACGGCTCTCCTTCCTGTCTTTCATGTGCTGTGGGTTTGTTTAATCAATTATTAATCAAAGTTCTAGTATTCTTCTTACATGTTTAGGTGAAATTAGACGAAGACTTCACGTCCCTTATTATATAAGCTAGACAGAGTTAGGCAAGATCATTTTGATTACTATACTTTTTAGAAAATTTACCAGAGATGTTATTTTTTGAAATATTTTTTCAAAAAGTTGCGTTTGTCTTTAGACATGTATCTAAAAAACTTTAAAAGCTATAAATCTGGATGGAAGAGATACAAATGGGTCTTGGAAAAATAAGTTTAATGTCAGATTTTAGCAATAATGGAGTAATGTTTCCCTTAAAAAGATTTTTTGACAAAAATAAGTATTTTCCTTTTCTAGAAATGGCAGGACTCTTGTCCATTGGCTATGTCTGTTGTTGCAAAAAAAATAATAATAATAATAATAATAGTCCTTTAATAGTCCCACAATGGGGAAATTCAGTGTGTTACAGTAGCAAAGATAAGCAGATACAAATACAAATACAACATGTACAGGAATGTTCCAAGGTGAGAGGCATTACATTAATAGCAGACAGACAGATAGTACGTAGCAGAGGAGGGGGGGGGGATTTAACAGGCAGAGAGATATTTCAGTTCTCTGTGTGTAATGATCTCCGCTTAGGTCGGTGTTGGTTGTACAGCCTAACCGCGGTGGGGGAGGAAAGACTTCCGATAGCGCTCCTTCTCACACCTAGGGTGGAGCAGTCGGTCACTGACAGTACTGCTCAGCGCGATCACAGTCTCATGCATGGGATGGGACTTCTTCTTCTGCATGGAGCTCACCACGGACAGTATCCTTCTGTCACCCACCACCTGCACTGGGTCCAGGGGGCTCCCCAGGACAGAGCTGGCCCTTCTAATCAGCTTGTCAAGTTTATTTCTGTCCCTGGTTGATATACTGCTCCCCCAGCAGGCCACTCCAAAGAAGATGGCTGATGCCACTACCGAGTTGAAGAAAGTTCTAAGAAGTGCCCCCGGATTCCAAAGGCTCTCAGTTTCCTAAGCAGCTAGAGCCTGCTGTGGCCCTTCCTGTACAGGGCCTCCATATGATCTGCCCAGTCCAGCTTATTATTAAGGAGCAAACCCAGGTACTTATAGGTGTTCACAATCTCGATGCCCGTCCCCAGGATGTCCACTGGTTTAGGAGGGCTTCTGCCTTTGCGGAAGTCCACCACCATCTCCTTGGTCTTCCCCGCGTTAATCTTCAGGTGGTTCCGGTGGCACCAGTCCACAAAATCCTGGTTCAGTTCTCTGTACTCCCTGTCATCATCATCTGTGATGAGACCCACTATTGCAGAGTCGTCAGAATACTTCTGTAGGTAGCAGCTGGATGAGTTGCACCTAAAATCTGCAGTGTACAGTGTGAAGAGGAAAGGGGCGAGAACCGTACCCTGAGGTGCCCCCGTATTACAGATCACGGTACCTGACACACAGTCTCGGGCTCTCACGTATTGAGGTCGATTTGTGAGGTAGTCTAGGATCCAGTTGGAGAGGTGGTGGTCCACTCCAGCAAGGCCCAGCTTGTCCCTCAATAACCTGGGCTGTATGGTGTTAAAAGCACTGGAGAAGTCAAAGAACATTATTCTCACTGTGTTCCCTGGTTTCTCCAGGTGAGACAGAGCCCTGTGCAGAAGATGGATGATGGCATCATCTACCCCAATGCCCGGCCGATAAGCAAACTGGAGGGGGTCCATAGCGGGGCTCACTAGAGGGCGGAGATGTGTGAGAACCAATCTCTCCAAGATCTTCATCAGGTGGGATGTCAGTGCTACAGGTCTGTAGTCGTTGAGGTCCATAGGGTGGGGTTTCTTTGGAACTGGTACCACACAAGAAGATTTCCATAATTCAGGGACTATTTCCTGCCTCAGGCTCATATTATACATATATGTAATTATACCACACAGCTGGTCCCCGCAAGTCTTAATTAGCCTTGAACTGATGTCATCTGGCCCTGCGGCTTTCCTCGCCTTGATCTTTTTCATCTCCTTCCTCACCTGGGCCCGTGTGAAGGTCAGACTGTGGCCAGATAAAGACGGATTTCTGGATTTACTGGTCTGTTGGGAAGTGGCCGCATGGGGAGAAGTCATTGTGGTGGGGGAAGCTGAAGGACATACTGGGGTGGGAGGAGCTGGTGTGTGATCAAATCTGTTGAAGAATAGGTTTAGTTCATTAAGCCAATTAACATCTGCCTCAATCTGGCAGACAGACTGTTTATGACCCGAAATTGACTTAAGCCCCTCCCAGACCCCCCTTATGTCTTTTCTTTCCATTTGCTTTTCCATTTTTTCTTTATAACTGGCTTTTCCCTGCCTGATTTGATGCCTTAGCTCCTTTTGTACTTCCCTCAACCCCTCCTTATCTCTTGTCCTGAATGCCATCTTTTTCTCCTTAAGTAGTGTTTTTATATCAGAGTTAATCCATGGTTTGTTATTGAAGAAGCACCTCACCACTTTCTTTTGTGGGTACTGTATGTATGTAACTAGTGTTGGCTATGCTGCGTGCTTGGATTTATAGCTTAGGACTGTCTATGACTAAGGCTTAGGCTAAGGCCCCACATCAGCTTTTTTTGTTGCAGATTTTGTTGTGGTTTTTTGAGCCAAAGTAAGGAGTGGCTTGAGCAGGAGGGAGAAATATAAGAGCTTCCTATATATTTTTCCCATTCTTTTTGAAGTCATTCTTGACTTTGGCTCAAAAAAGGCAACAAAATCTGCAGCAAAAGAAGTTGCATTTCTGCAACATGGGGCCTTAGCCTTAAAGAGGTTTTCCCATGAACATACTCATATTTAAATTTGTAGACAATTTGTGCAAATATAAATAATTAAAAATGTTGCACAATTTTAAAGATTGTCTTAGCGGTGACAGTCTTTTGTCTTAATTGGTTGCCAATGAGTACAACTATAAATGGAGAAACTTTCTATGGTCTGGCACTTGACAGAAACCCAGCCATGATGTCCTTATTGTGATCAGATTATCCTCTCATGCATAAAGTGTTCCTCCTGATAACCAGCCATGATGTTCTTATTGTGGTCGGGTTATCTTCTCATACATGTAGTGTCCTCCTGATAACCAGCCATGATGTCCTTATTGTGGTCAGGTTATCTTCTCATACATGTAGTGTCCCTGCTGATAACCAGCCATGATGTCCTTACTGTGGTCAGGTTATCTTCTCATACATGTAGTGTCCTCCTGATAACCAGCCATGATGTCCTTATTGTGGTCGGATTATCTTCTCATACATGTAGTGTCCTCCTGATAACCAGCCATGATGTCCTTATTGTGGTCAGGTTATCTTCTCATACATGTAGTGTCCTTCTGATAACCAGCCATGATGTCCTTATTGTGGTCAGGTTATCTTCTCATACATGTAGTGTCCTCCTGATAACCAGCCATGATGTCCTTATTGTGGTCAGGTTATCTTCTCATACATGTAGTGTCCTCCTGATAACCAGCCATGATGTTTTTATTGTGGTCGGGTTATCTTCTCATACATGTAGTGTCCTCCTGATAACCAGCCATGATGTCCTTATTGTGGTCAGGTTATCTTCTCATACATGTAGTGTCCCTCCTGATAACCAGCCATGATGTCCTTATTGTGGTCAGGTTATCTTCTCATACATGTAGTGTCCCTCCTGATAACCAGCCATGATGTCCTTATAGTGGTCAGGTTATCTTCTCATACATGTAGTGTCCTCCTGATAACCAGCCATGATGTTTTTATTGTGGTCGGGTTATCTTCTCATACATGTAGTGTCCTCCAGATAACCAGCCATGATGTTCTTATTGTGGTCAGGTTATCTTCTCATACATGTAGTGTCCCTCCTAATAACCAGCCATGATGTCCTTATAGTGTTCAGGTTATCTTCTCATACATCTACTGTCCCTCCTGATAACCTCTCTTTTTCACAGATATCTTCTTTGAATACAACAAACATGGTTAATCCATGCACTTGAAAAAGGGATATAAATCCTGAAACGCGTTGTGAAACAAATAAAAAGAATATTATCTTTACGTGACTGTGAACCCTGCCTATTGAAGTGCATGTATTGTCCTTCCATTTTCCTGGGTACCCCACCCAAGCCAGTTACCTCCTGAAAACCTGTCCACAATAAGGACATCATGGCTGGGTTTCTGACAAATCCCAGACCATAGAAAGTTCCTGAATTCATGGTTGTATCCATTGGCAACTGATCAAGACAAAAAACTATCACCATTAGGTTGGTTAGATTAAAGGTGGTCACTGGATACTCAAATTTATGAATTAACTGTATGCAGATGGGTATCTTTTTATTCTGGAATCAATTATTTTTGGTTTGTCTTCTATCTCCAGTCATGTAGCAAGACCTGTTTAAGAGCAGAACATTGACTTATATGTACCTTTCAATAAGTGGTAGTACACAGTTATCCTTTTTGGGCTCCAACAGGGTTTTTTATACTGATAAACTATACACAGAAAGGCCAGTAGTATCTAGTTGGTGAGAGTAGAACACCCTGCCCAAGTGGGCACTGGAAGGTACTGTACTGGTTAGGGCCAACACCACTACTACACAGTGCTATTGTATTCCTATTACATGAGTAGGAGCAGGGCTGCTTCTAGTGACGTCCAAAGTAGTAGCTTCCAACATCTGGAGGCAGTTGGAAAAGCTGAACGGTGCAGGGTATAGGTGTGGATAGCCCATCAGTATGAATACAATGGTCTCAACAAGCAGAAATAGTACCCCTCATGACCCACATTGATGGCCACATTAATAGTCAATCAATCATCAGTTATGAGAGGCAAGAAACCCAAAGCAGATATCTGTTGATGGGTTTTCTGGTTCGACTTTTGATCAATCTGTATACTGGAAAGTGAAGATCTCAGTTGAGCACTTCTACTCCTTCATTCCAGCAATTAGCGGAGGTCTCAACACCCAGGCCCCTACTGACCGAAACATATGAAATGTCAAAAATTTGTGAAAATGATTGGTACCATACCATACCATCCCCATATCAGGGAACAAGAGTGAAGAGGCAATTCTGAAGCTCCTGCTTTGGATAACAATGAATCTTGGTCTTCCCTTTGAAGTTACAATAGTTTTTAATCATATGATTTTAAACATAGTATAAACTCCTCTTAAAATAAGAGTACACATTTGTAAAAAAAATCTCTTTCTTTTTTTCCTGAGTGACCATTAACCATTGGCACACATCCGTTTTGATTGTAATGGTTTCACGAGTGGCACCAAAAATTCTGGCATTGACAATTTTTATACCAGAGCTATCGATAGCAGAAGCTTCTTTCTGTGGGACCAGTGGATGGTTGGGTTGAGAACAAAGACACACGAAGAACTGCCAGGATTTGGCAGGGACAAAAACGACAGCTACAAAAATCTCTGCGCTACTAATTAGCAGCAGTGAACTGTGGGTATGGCAGTATATTTTAATGTGAGAAGGATTTCTGCAGTAACCATGGTACAAAAACTGCTCCATCGCTGACCCTGGTGGCACCGTAAGCTGCATATTGCAATAATTCTGTAAATTACCGGCCTTTCTTATACAGTAACTTTGAGTTAATTAGTAATTTAACATTCTGCTACGCCATTAAATGTCTTCTTTGCATTATATTATGTTGTTTCATGGGCTTACCTTAACACTAATAGGGTTTTGCTATATTTTCTCAAAACAGTAACAGTAAAATAAAAATGAGCTGGAAAAATTAATTAGTTATCTCTTACCTTTGATTTGCCTGTTATTAACAATTAAGCCGTGATCTACAGTTTCAAAGGAGTGTCTGAGGTTACACACGGATGAAGTCTGTACTTTGTGCGCCGTAGTTCAGGGGAAAAGGTAAATGGAGTGGTTCAGTATTAAAGCTACAAACACTTTTAGGTTCTGGCGACAGTTCAGTAGTCAAAAGGTCTGAAAGTCTTTGTTGTCAAAATGCTGTTTTTCTACTTCTTTGCAATTTTTTTTATATAACTGTAATTTATAAATTTAGTTTCTTTCTACAGGTTATTTGCAATATGCTATTTTTGTCCTGGGCTCCAGTATTTTGGACAAAAAATCTGCAGTGCTTCTTGTTAAAAAAAAATCTTCAGCAAACTCATGGGGTGCAACAAGGACAAGATACGTTGACCCAGCATCATGACGTTGACCTGTCCCGCACTTGTGATTGGGACTCAGTAGTGACCTCAGGCATGGACACCAGCCAGAGGCTGGAAGAGACCGGTGCAGGCCCACCGGATGCTGGGAGAGTGGAGGCAAGGTGGACCTGCCCAGGACCTCCACTTATTACACTCTAAGGTCTAATGGGACCCCAAAGTATAATAATGGTACTTCTGGTTCATCTTGAACAAGTTTGGCCTTAAAGAAATCAGAGAGCCAAACCTCACAAATATTTGTTGAAGCGAACCTCGTGAGGTTCGCCAATCTCTACTCCTGGATGATGACCCCAAAGTATAATAGTGTTTTGTGTGTGATGAACCCCAAATGTTTTGGGGTTTGGGTCAAGCCTGAAACTTTTGGAGAATTTGGGTTGAAGACAAGAGCCCTGGCTATAAAGTCATCACAGCTGGGGAAGCTGCAACATGTGTTACATTTTCTTGAAGCAGCACCATGGGGAATGGGAACATTACACAATGGACTTTCTAATGCATGGACATATCTGGTTCCTCCAAGTGAGAGATGCTTCTCAAGTTTTTGGTTCACAGAAGAATGTCTTGTACATGGGACCTCCTCTATTAACTCGAAATACCCTAAAAATGTGTTTTCTAAACACATTCCCTTTCATGTAGCAGAGTCTGCTAGGAATTGGCAGCTAAATGGCATGTCATATAAATTTCCATTTGATGTTGAACATGACTGACCCCTGAACAAATCTGCAAACTCAGGTCCTTAACTTTGTTTTCACCTGAAGTCTATTTTAGTAAATGCTCTTTTTACTTTTTTTACTTGTACTTTTTTCACAACTCTATCTAAATTTCACTGTTGTTAAACTGGCATAAGTGATCATAAATTTGGTGGGGCCAGTGACCCTGCCAACGCCTCTCCACTGGCCAGACCACATTCGGGAAAGTGGCAAGGGCGGTGTAAAAGACAGAAAAATGCCCTAAATTTTGCACAAATATTTTTTTTTACTTTTTCAGAAAACTAGCAACCTAGGCTCAATAAATCTGCCTCAATGTTTTTTGTAAAAACTTCACTGGAGTTTTTGATGCAGTTTTTTGAACCAAAACCAGAAGTGGATCCAGCAGGAGACAAAAGTAGAAGTCATTCCTTTATATTCCCTGTTCCTTTTGGATCCACCTTTGGCTATGGTATATAAAACTGATTTAAAAAACATCCACAAAAACTAATGCTTATCAGTCAGCTCCATTTACTTTCCTTGAGCCTTAGAAGAGTAAATCAACATCGAATGCCCACATAGCCTTAAGACTATAATATTGATGACCTGTCCTTTGTGAAGACCATCAATATTAGATTGGTAAAGTCTGATAATTGACACCTCTGTTGATCTGCTCTTTGAAGAGCTTGTGGCACTTGGGTGAGCTCCACCTTCTCTTCTAAGTCCAGTGAGCTCACGTCCATTGGTCACCTGGCCATGCTGGGGCTCAGTCACATTCAAATCTCCTTTAAATGATCCCTTTAACATCTTCAAACTGAGGGATTTGCTGTGAAATTAACCAAGTGCCTTAGATACCTTCCCACAATGCCCCCACTGATAAAGGGAAAGTTATTAATAAGGCAGGGGAAATTCCAGACTTGAAGCACCTGTAGAAGAACTGTGAGTGCCCAAAATTTTAACTTTTCATTAAAAGATGTTCCTGAAGCCATTTAATATAATAATATTTCAGACCAATCAGTCAAAAGTAATGTAATTCCAAAAGGAATGATTTTTATAACATACTGTATTGTACATTCTGTATCAAATCACAACAGTTTTCAAGATCTCTGCTTGCTTTTCTTGTCATTCAATACCCTTGTTTATTTGCAGGGGGTAAAAATCTGTTATGGTCATGTGATGGGCAGAATCGCAGCTATAGGGAGTGCCCTGGAGGGGGACCCAGAGTCTTCATTACAGTACAATGAGACACCAGCATTATTATATTATTATTACATTATTATTATAGATAATATATGGTAAGTTTCAGAATTTGCATCAGCGCCCAAAAGCTTGTAGTTACCCCTCTGGCGATGGACACACAGGGCACGGCTCATTACTAAAAAGTGCTCTGGTAACTATACTGTAACTGTGACGAGCCCTGCACCCGTGTGTCCATCACATGACCAGGACAGAATTTTATCCCCAGAAATACAAGTCTTTGCTTACTGACGGCAACCAGAGATTTTGAAAACCGGAAGGAATTTTTGCAAGAAGTTTACTGGATAACGTCATTGAACAAGGGGAAAGCCTAATATTTTGAAACCTGTATATCAATTTTATAATAATGCATGAATTCATTTGCAACATATCCAGCTTTTCAGACATTTCGAAGAGATTTATAGATAAAATAAAAACATATAAAATTAAAAAATATAATAAACCCCTTGTCCCTGAAATAGCCTCCCGAGAATTCTTCCTAAATAAGCGCTCACTACCATTATGATCGCACTTCCAACTGAGCATCAACATTCCATAAAAAATTCATTCTTGCTTTAAGAGATTTGAGCTTTTTTCCCTGTCCTCTCTATTGTTAGACAAATTGAAGTAGGCACTGTCAAGGACTACGGCGGTGAACTGAGAATTTATTTACTCATTCGATTCCAATATTGAGAGAATCTAGTCTCTCCGTTCAAAGGGTAGAACAACAATGCGCGTGACATCGGGTCAGCCAGCACTTCATAGCTACCTGTGAGATAGAATTGTTCTCCTAGAGATAGGAAGTGACTGAAACCCCTTTTTGTCATCAATGTCTATTATGATTGATGGCTGTATGGTCACATTGAATATGCCCTTTTTAAATAATTCACAATGTCATCACCATAGTCCCATTTTATAACTAGCCCGTTATTTTTACCTTTGTTCATTTGCTATCCGAAGGTTATATAAATTAGTTTCTTCAGGGATTTTTTGGGGGGTTTTTTTGTTACTTTTTAAAAAATGTTAAAGTTCGGAGCAAAAATATAAAAAATATAAATAAAGAAAATGAATTAAAAAAAATTCAGAGTTACATGGCTGCAGAGTTCAGTCTATGAGAGCAAAATCTAATTGAATTAGGAATATTGAAATTGAATTAGGAATCACTGTAAATATTTTATTTAGTATGTTAGATAGTATTTAGTTAATATGGTAAATTTGGGCATGCTTTGAAATTGTGTGAAAGGACTCTGCGCAGTAAGAATGCTTTCAGAATTAGAAGGGTTAATAGTTTATTTTGTCAATGACCACAATGAAAAGAATGAAGAAAAGAGAAATTTAAATACCATCAATATTTGGTGTGACCTTTGCCCTTTGCCTTCCATCAATTCTTCTCAGTACTCACAGACAGGTTTTGGCAGAACTGGGCAGGGAGGTTGTTCCCGCCGCCATCTTGGAGAACTAAGCACAGATCTTCTGTGGATGTAGGCTTGCTCCAATCCTTCTGTCTCTTCATGTCATCCCAGATAGACTGAATTCTATAAATTTACAATTACCTTTTAATTAACAAATACCCTTTAAATTTATTCTACGTTAAGTTGAATGTGTCGCCAGAAAATGACCTATTTCTTTTTACGTTTCATGCTAAATTCATTTTTTAAGAATTTTTTTTTTCTTTTTTTTTTCAATGTTATTATCTATATTTAAAATAATTTCTAAAAATCCTGCAGTTCTGGCATTTCCTGTTTTTGTAGGAGATTTCTTTGCAGCAGTCACCTCACTTACAGCAAACTGATGATCACAGCTATCATGTATATGTAGATAAGACACAGAGTCCACCAGTCACAATAGGTGATGTCACATCTTATCTACTCCCCTCTCTGCACAGGTCACAGAACTTGCCTAGAAGACCATCCCATTGATGTCAATAGGGTCTGCTCCAGACCATTGTGTCTATGGTCCAAGGAAATAGGAAGTCAAAAGCTATTTTAGGCTTGTTAGTGGTAAAAGATGGAATTGCAAGAGTTTAAGAATTTTTAAAAATACAGATAATAACATGGAAAATTAAAAATAACATCACCAAAAATTCTTTTAAAATATTTTAACAAATTTAAACAATAGGTCATGTCCTGGTGACACATTTCCTGTACGATGTCTCTCATTATCAATCTCCCCCTATTAGTCAGAGCAGAGGCCATCCCATGCTGCTGGGAACCTGACACACTCATGCTTTCAATGGGTTGCATGTAGTTCCTAATTTGCCCTGTGGAGGCACTGCAGGGTAATCAAACACTTGCTGATGAGCTCCTCTACACATTACAGCTGATCACTGGGTGTCCAAACTCAGAGACACATCTTGTAGTCGAGGAACCCTTCTAAAAAGATGTTATTAAAAAAAAAAAAAAATTCAAAGAGAAAACAGGATACGGACAGAATGTCTGATTTCGACAGGGGGCATTTTCATTTAGAAGCACAAATAGCAGGAAAATATGGGGACCCTTCTACCAAAAAATAGATTGCAAAAAGCAGATATGTCCCCGTAACATGAACTGTTACCACATAGAAGCCATTTGCAAAAAACATTGCTCAACTGGGATTTAGCGCCTCAAACTGTACCGAGTCAGGACCACAAGTGACATGCTCACATGCACTGGCTCAGCAAAGTGTCCCTGCAAATTATTTTAAGAGGTTGGCAACTGAGCGCAACGCACTCCTGGGCTTTTGAGGTCAGGATACCAAGCAATCCCTGCCTACAAATAAAAGGCTTTGCAATAATATAGGCCTGTGCTGAGTTGCACTAAATTTGTCCCTTCGTTTGCATTGTAAATCAGCAAATAAGTTGGATGAGATCTCATTTACATGAAATTACCAGATTAATCGAACGGATATCTCAGATTCTGGAACTTGATGTCTTCATAAATTTCAGCCCAGAAAAATATATCTAAGAACTGAAAAGGGCAGACTTTTATCAGCACTACTGAGATCCAGCAATAGTGCAGGCTGACATCGTACTACATCAGCTCGCTCACCTAAAAATAATTGCGCCATATGGTTTCCGCTTTGCTAATAGATCACATCTCATTACAAGGCCCACAGTCCCAATCTCTACACATTTATGCACAATAAACTACTGTGCAGCCTATTATTACCTAGGAGCAAAAACATCACATATTTATGAAGCATTTGATATCCTTACAAATTTTGCTCAGTTTAATTATATAACCCAATATTACACATTCAAGCCTCCCATTCCTATTACGAGGTGCCCATAAATCCTTAGGTTAATAGAATCAGCCCAAAGTTCCATTTCTATAGTTACCGGCCATAAACGCTTCTTCAAGGGCAATGTATTGTTACTTACTAAAGAATAAATTAAAACTGATAAATTAAAGGAACACTCCAGACAAAGAAGACGCATTGTATTTAGTAAAAGGGGGGCATTTATGAAATGGGGATTTTTTTTTGGAGTTTGTTCTGTGAGTTCCTGTGCATTGCACTGACCCCTTTGGGAGTCCATAGTGCCAATATTCAATACCCATAGCAGCCAATTGGATTTCAGTTCTTAAATCGATCTGTAAAAATTAAACCTGTACAGTGTTAGTTGCTATAGATCTGAAGGGGTACCGTGTCTTCTCGCGAAGACCACCATGTAGGTATAGGAAGACTTAAAGTGAGACTGTCACCAGATCACCACTCTTTGGAGCATCGAGGGTGTTGCTGCTTACCTCTTTGGGGCAAGAGCCACGCCCACAGCTCTAAAGAGCTCATTTGCATATTTACAAAAACATCAATATCTCAACAATGGAGGCTCCAATTTACAAGAGGAAAACACTGTTTGATTCAGATGACCCTAAACTATCTATCTGGGTTGGTATGTTCTGTTGACAGACTCCCTTTAAAGGCCATGTTTGTTCCCTTGGAAATTTTTGAAAAAAGGTTTGTAAATTATTCCAGAAAGGAAAGCTGTGCCTTCTGGAACCCCATAAGTCAATGCCTAAATGTAAAAAAAAACCCATGACTTGAGATTTAAGCCAAGCCAGAAAAATCTTTTTTGAAAGAGAGAAGACACCGAAACTCAGACAACTGTTTCAGGGTTCTTGCTCCTCATCATTGCCCCGGGGGAGCATGGACGGTTCCTAAACCAACATGGTGGTCTCCACAAGGATACAGTATTACTGATCCACATCATTGACTTCTCGTCTAGCCAGTTAGTGCCCTACACTAAAAAATTTTTTCAAAAAAAATCCATCCTTAGTGAAGCCATTCTCATTCTGTGTGATAAGGGGATTTATATTATAGTTACACTGATGTATTTGTGTATTTATGGGTTTGCAAACTTTTACTACTTAGTTTTTTATAGAACCAATTATAAAACATTCAAAGTAATCAATGCAACTTTATATCAATATATGATAAAATACAATGAGATAAAACTATAAGACTGAATAATGGGTCACAAAAATAAGAAAGTGCTAAAATGTTCCATATATTGCCCATAATCTGAATATGGTACAATACAATAAAGTAATATATCTACCTGCTGGGTTCAAAGAAATTAAATTTTATATTACAAACTGGGATAAAATCTGGATATATTATACTGTGTGACATGAGTTATGTGTCTATAGTTCTGGGTTTTTCATTTATGGGTGTAGTTAGGAGATTGGTCCTTTGTGTAATTGTCTGTGCTAGTGTTTCCTGGGTACAGTAATTATAGTGCGCAATCCAAAACTCAGGCTGCAGAGAAAGAACAAGTCCCGGGTTCCAATTCATTGGTTACTCTAATTAGGAAGTCACGTGTGCTGAGTGTAGAAGACATTAAGACTCCGGGTCATCTGAGAGAATTGCTAATCAAAGCTCTGTACTTTGAACAAAGAAAATTATGACATCACAGATGGGAGGTTACAGGAAGTCAGCAGAGCTGAGGGTCCATAAATGTGAGAAGATACATGACCTCTTGGTCTTTCTTTGTTTGGTGCTCCACCGCCAGACTTAAAAACAGGTCTGTACGTTATTCCCATTTTATTTGACATTGTTTGTAGGTATGTATCCTTTTTTTTCCATCTTGTTGTTTGTTAAGCACTGTACCTTTTTATTTATACTAAATCTAAAATTTAATAAGGTTGTCATTGGCTCTAAATGTCCCCACAAGTTCAAAAAGATTAAATATCGCACATTATCATCTTGTTTGCTATTGTTGTAAGTGGTGTGAGTACAGATGCATCTCAATAAATTAGAATATTTTCGAAACGCTCGTTCATTTCAGTAATTCAGTAATACAATCCATAATCAGCGTCTTCCATGATTGTGTGTCCTACTGAACCAGACTGAGGGACCATTTAAAGGCTTAGGAAACCTTGGCAGGTGACACTGAATTTACAATACGGAACTTTTTGACAATATTCTAATTTTCTTAGATTTGGGTTTTCATTACCTGTAATCCATAATCAACATTTACAGAAATAAAACACTTGAAATAGAACATTCTGTGTGTAAAGAATCTAGAAAATATAGTCACTTTTTTAATTTAATTACTGAAATAGGTAAATGTTTCAAAGATATTCTAATATATTTAGATGCAGCTGTATATTGGTGTACCATTACCATAAGTGGTGAGTGGTGGCATTTGTTTGTGTGGATATGTGATTGTAGTAGGTCGCTCCACTCCTGTGTAGCCTAGGATATAGGCAAGTTGGAAGGGACCGTGGAAGCAAAGAACCCCTTTTTATGAATGCATGTGCATGTGCGGTGAATTGGTATACAGCGAGTGAGTTATATCGCGTGAAACCCCGACTCACATCATACATTCATAGAATATTTACATTCAGCAAGTGATATGAGCTCAATATGGAAATGAACACAATGGCATATACAGTTAGTGCAAACCCAAATGTTGCTAGTCGCTTCTTCTGGGAGTCAAGTTCTAAACTCTTCTGGCCTCATGGATGTCATCATCGATGTTGTGACACTTTGACACGTCTTCCTTGGACCTCCGATAAAGAAGAGAGGAGAACCCCCCCAAAAAAACGGGTTCAGCCAAACCTAAGATTTTTGGAATATCTGTAACAAACCTGGCTCATTACGAACGTTACTATAATCATGACATGTCAGTGAATCTTTTAGGGAACTTGTAAAAGTTAGATGTGACATGAGCCACTCGAGTGATGGTGAAATAAGTAGCCCCTTCAGTGCCACTTCTGGTATAATTGTCTGGTTCTAAGACATTAGATAAAGACACTTAAATGGTGACTCTAAGAATCTAACCTCTGCATTGTAAATTATTGACCGTTCATTTATATATTTCTATGTATATATATATATGTATTTATATATTTATATGTTTCCAGCTCAAGTGACAAACACCGAACACGTCCCGTACGGACACGGCAGGAATTAGGTTGTGTTTGATGAATGAGAATCATTTGGTTGTATGTTGAATATTCTTTATTTTTCTCAGTTTTCGTCCATTTTGCTGCAAGATCCTATTCTCATATATTGTGCATATAAAATATTCTGTGCGGAGACAGGGAGAACCATTTTTTCTGATTTCCAGGAGAATCATATGTCATGCCTTGTAACAGAGCGAGGAGACTTCTTATAGTCTGAAATGTACAAGTATATTTTTCTTGACACAATGACAAAGACATGTTTCATAGCACATTAGCACATGCAACAACACTCGGCTGGCACTACATCTTCTTGTCACTGCTCGGTGACATGCTTTGTTGTGTGGTACCTCAATTGTCTTGTAAGTATACAATGGCGTGGTCAGTACAGGTGTCACTGTGACAGCTGAACCATCACTTTGCAGAACGACCGATACTCCGAGAGAACATTTAATTATAAGCCTATAAGACGTGAGCCTCCTGCAAAATGAGCATTTCTAGGAGTGTATCCCATACATCACAGCCAGGGTTATTAAGGGTTAGTGGATGATAGGGGTTAGCAATGGCAGATTGTACTTTTTTTTTTTTTTAACAGAGTGATTTCCATAATCTAAGGTTTCTAATTAATCATCTTAAGAAAAATCTATTGAGCGTCTTACTAGGGTTCCTTGGGCCCTCTGGGAAAAAAAACAAAACGTTTTTTGATCTCAACCTACATCTACACAGAACATGTACACATCCGCTTTTTATGCATCATATTCCTTATTCTGTATCATTCATAAGATCTACCAGGAAGTTTGTGAATTACCTCTTAAAGGGGTTTTCCAGGCAAGCTAGAGAACTCAATGGAGTCCAGCGGTAGGGTGCAATAAAACAAGAAACAATTCTAACCGACCCCTACTCCTCCATGCCAGGGTTGAGTCCCCTGTTCCATTCTGTGCAGGCACTGGCTGGCCTAGATGTGAAGTGGCCCAATCACTGGCCTCAGTGTTGACATGTTGGGTACCTGGAAGACGTATTAACAGTATTGTCACTGGTGCATTAACAGTTACAGCGCAGGATATAACGGCAGTCTGATGCCAGAACATAGGACCAGGGGTAGGTTAGTACTGCTTGTTGGGACCCAGAGATAGGACCTGGCTTAGATAGATAGATAGACAATAAAATAAATAGATGATAGATAGATAGATAGATAGATAGATAGATAGATAGATAGATAGATAAATAGATAGGAGAAAGAAAGAAAGAAAGAAAGAAAGAAAGAAAGAAAGAAAGAAAGAAAGAAAGAAAGAAAAGAAAAGAAAAGAAAAGAAAAAAGAAAGAAAAGAAAAAAGAAAGAGAGAGAGATAAAGAAAGAAAGAAAGAAAGAAAGAAGTGATAGATAGACAGATAGATAGATAGATAGATAGATAGATAGATAGATAGATAGATAATAAATAGATAGATAGATAGATAGATAGATAGATAATGATATATTACATTTTAATGAATAAAAATTGCCATTGCTCCCAAAACTACATATTGACTATTTTAGGTCATAGGCCAGAAATACAAGCATTGATTTTAGGATGGGCAAATGACAAGCTATATTCATTGGTACTTGGACAAAATATCAATATTCCCCCCTGGCTATTATTTGGGAACTAATCTGCTTTAGTAGTTTTTCTCCCCTAGTCCTGCTATGACTTTTTTTTTTCCTTTTTTGAGATTTGACTGAAGAGCAATTATCTTGATTCCCATCGGGAAAACCTTCTAAACCCTGTGGATTTATTTCACAATGTTTCTAGATTTACTTCCATGATTTTTTTTATTCTGACTCTTTCTCTATTGATTTCATTGTAGAAACGTTTTGATCAAAATCCAAGAAAAATAGGTGGAATGCTTATCTGTATTACGCTAGGTTCGCACTAGCATTCGGGTTTCCGTTCTTTGGATCCGCTTGAGGACCCGGAAAACGGAAACCCTATCCACTTAAAAAGCGGTTACCCCTGGAAACCCGCAGACCCCATAGACTATAATGGGGCCCGATGGATTTCCACCCGGTTTCCACCCGAAATCGGCAGAGAGAAAATCTTAGTGGTAGGGACAAGAACAATAGAGCCAGCGGCTAGTAGCCTGTATTGTAGGTGACAACACTGTGGATGTGGGTACTACGACTTTTTTTTCTGTTTAATATCATCCACACATTGCAGAAAAAAATGCTGCAGAGAAATGAAACTGAGTTTTAAAAAAATTTGTGTATTTTTGAAAAATACTGCATCATTTTTTTTTAGGATTTTCCTTGTAATATTGGGGGAAAAACACAGAGATAAATACAGTAAAAACTCAATGAAAATGCTGCGGAAAAAGTTAGTGTTTTTCAAAAATACCCACATTTTTTGAAAACTCTGGTTTTTTCTTTCATTTTTTTCCATGGTGCTTTTTAGCTGCAATTCACTACGTGGGGGTCTCGGTCTAAAAAATATTTTTTTCTTTCTAACCAATTGTAGATTTTAAAGGGGTAGCCCATTTGAATACAAAAAAAAAAAAAGTTAGAACAATGTATTTATGGACATTTTTAAAGAAACCAACCAAGTGCTCATTTGTACCAGTGACTTCCTGTTCTGCTTGTCGTCACATGACCTGAATAATTGGACTTCTCATCTGCCATCATGTAAATTCCCCTCCAGCTTGTCCTGCCCCCTTAACAGTCAAGACAACCCCTTTAACCAGGAAGAAAGTTATTTTGTCTGTCCACTGGGTATGTCCATGGAATAGTGTGCCCTGCCAGCTACAAAGGACCTTCTGCCACATGAGAAGACACTAGTGTTCCAAATGGTAGATGAAGGGTCCCACTATAGATTCACATTGGGGCCCCGGAGCTTGAAGATGTGATCTGAGTAGTAAGAAATGTATACACTGTACAGAGTCAAGTTAGGAAAGAAATATCAAATTGTTCAACATGAAAAAGACTTATTCAAAGCCCAGGAGACCCTACACATTTGTTAGCCTGGGAGGATATCATTGTGTACGGCGTCGAGTGGGGACACCATGCAATTTTGCTCTTGAAATTGGTTTATATAGATGACTGGTTGCTGTGAAGTGTATGTCAGGGATCCATGCAGCTGTTATGAAGTACTACAATTGTCATTGCCTCTTACATGGCTGTACGGAAGTGCCGAGCGCCCGGCTCACTCAGCTGTTGAATAGATATCCCAACACTGTTAACATGGCATACATTGTAAAGAATTACATGCCTGCCGCATCGAGCTTCTGGGCCTTTGGTCTAGATAATAACCTTAGTAAGTATACCACATGTCGTGGAGATGTCTGCTCACTCGGATATAACGGATGAAGCATGGAAAAAAATTGTCAGTTGACTAAAAGAAAAATGTTTCTGTATTTTTATTTAAGGTTCAAGTGAGAAACTGGAATTTTTCAAAAATTTTTTAGCTTTTATATCATTATTATTATTCTTGTTTTTGGATATATTTAACCCCACTAAATTACCAAAGGCTTTCTTGTCGCATCCATTGCTCGTCTCTGTATAAGCCCCAGATTAGGTTCTAGTCTACATCTCAGTTAGGGTTTGTCAGCTGAGATAAAAGCTCTGGATGTTTTCTTCTTATTCTAAAGCCATGGCCCGTCTTGTCACTCAGAAGCAGACAAGATCCTTCCGTCAGTTTGGATTTACAAAGCGCGCATACAGAGGCGCTAAAAAGGGTAAGCACTTGTGACTTTTTAACTGCTCTGGCATATTTCATTTTACACAGTTGCTGCTAACTAATGCAATTAGGAGAAGACTGGGGAAGAGTAGGGGGATTGTTAATACCGGGCGACAGGAATGCAAAAAAAAAAATTGGAAAATTTTTAGATGTGATGCATATAGGTTTTCTATGTTATGACCAGACTGTTTTATTATAGCTCTGAAGGACATAACCCATTGCAATATATATATATGTGTATATATATATATATATATATATATATATATATATATATGAATACAGCGTTGTGCAAAATATTTAGGCAGGTATGAAAAAAATGCTGCGCAGCAAGAATGCTTTCAAAAATAGAAGGGTTAATTTTTTTTGTCAATTAGCAAAATGAAGTGAATGAAGAAAAGAGAAATGTAAATCCCATCAATATTTGGTGTGACCTTTGCCCTTTGGAGGAGGAGTCCTGGAAGTGACGATATGGCCACCACAGATATAGCCCTGATCTCATCATCATCCAGTCTGTCTGGGATGACATGAAGAGACAGAAGGATTGGAGCAAGCCTACATCCACAGAAGATCTGTGCTTAGTTCTCCAAGATGGCGGCGGGAACAACCTCCCTGCCCAGTTCTGCCAAAAACTGTCTGTACAAAATAGGTGGCAAAGGTCACACCAAAGGGCAAAGGTCACACCCAATATTGATGTTATTTACATTTATCTTCTCTTTACTCACTTAATTTTCTTAATTGACTATTAACCTTTCTATTTTTGAAAGCATTCTTACTGCACAGGATTTTGGATGCTCATAGTAGGAATGGTAAAAATAGAGGTGGATACTAGTACTTTTCAGTCTTGCTGTCTTTGACCATAAAAATGTCTTCTAAAACAACACTGAAAATAAGTACAGATGAAAACCAGGCTTGTTATGAATTTTTAATCTTGAATCTCGAAAATTTTGGTAAAATTCATAATGAACCCATTAGGATACAGCATCAAATCATCATGACATTGACAAGACCCATGTGACCACTAATGCTCATTCACAGGCCTTAGCAGAGACCTGGGGCTGATGTGTCAGGAATAGAGATGGAGGACTTTGAGGACACCCAGGGAAGAAGACCGGATGCTGCAGCAGAGCACAGGAAAGGTAAGTGTTTTTTAATTTTTTACACACCCTTCCTGGCCTCTAATTATTATACTGGAAGGACCACAGAGTATAGTAACTGCAATTCCAGTTCAGTTCGAAATTAATCTTCCCAGTGATCCTCTGAAAAACACAATGACGGGTCATAATCAACAGATAAGAGGCATTGACAGCTCTAACAAAAAATAGTAATGTCAAGGTTATATGGAAGTAACCAATAAACAGAGAAGCCAAACAGGTTCATGATGATCCAAGCTTGTTACAAATTTTACAAAAATTTTAGGTTTCGATAAACTCAAATTTTTGGGGGTTTGTTCCCCACAAATGATTATTTTATTCTGAGGTCCAGAGGAGGTGCAAATGCATAATAAACAGTCCTACTTTCCGGGGGCTCCCTTGTGGCATCTGGTGCCAGTTCTCTGGAATCTTCCGACCTCTGGTAACTGAAACCAAATGCTATGAGGGAGCCCAGGAGAGGTCAGTGTGACTGCTTATTATTATTCTGCATGTTCCCTGGGCCCTTTGCTTATTATACTTAAGGGTTTAAAAATTGGTGGGCGGACATCACAAGTACTCGAGAAATGAATCTTTGGAGGTTCACCCATCTCTACCAGTAAACAGATTGAGCAGAGCTTAATATTATCAACTCAGTGATTTATACTCACTCTATTCTTGCTGGAGTGGGGAGCCTGTGATAGACTTGTGTATACACAGCAGCCAATCTGAGGAGATAGAGCTGCAGGGGGAAGGAGAGAGTACAGGAGCCAATCTGAGGAGGCAGAATTACAGGGGGAAGGAGAGAGTACAGGAGCCAATCTGAGGAGACAGAGCTGCAGGGGGAGGGAGAGAGTACAGGAGGCAATCTGAGGAGATAGAGCTGCAGGGGGAAGGAGAGAGTACAGGAGCCAATCTGAGGAGGCAGAATTACAGGGGGAAGGAGAGACGACAGGAGCCAATCTGAGAAGGCAGAGCTGCAGGGGGAGGTTGAGAGTACAGGAGGCAATCTGAGGAGGTAGAGCTCAAGGTGAGGGAGACACTACAGGAGTCAATCTGAGGAGGTCGAGCTGCAGGGGAGGGTAGAGAGTTCAGGAGCCAATCTGAGGAGGCAGAGCTGCAGGGTGAGGGAGAGAAAACAGGAGCCAATCTAAGGAGACAGAGCTGCAGGGGGGAGGGAGAGAGTACAGGAGCCAATCTGAGGAGGCAGAACTGCAGGGGAAGAGAGAGAGTACAGGAGCCAATCTGAGGAGGCAGAACTGCAGGGGAAGAGAGAGAGTACAGGAGCCAATCTGAGGAGGCAGAACTGCAGGGGAGGGAGAGAATACAGGAGATAATCTGAGGAGACAGAGCTGTAGGGGAGGCAGAGAATACAGGAGCCAATCTGAAGAGGCAGAGCTGCAGGAAGAGGGAGAGAGCAGCCACTTGAACCAATGGTAGTAGGTATGTCTCAGACTACCTCAGGCTCCTTGTAAGCACAGTAGCTAAACTGTAGTCACAGATCACAGTTCTGTCCTCATGAAGCTAAGCATGAATCCTTCCTTGAATGTAGACTTCTGTATATGTTTTGAGCGTCTGTATGGACAGTCACTTTTAGATAATGTACTAAATGTAGTGATATTACAACATACTGTGCTAAGTGATATAATGATTTGCTGTGCCAAATGCTGCAAGTCAAGAACTAAGATCCTTATCTGCATTAGATCATGATGTCTTTATGTTATTATTGGATGTAACAGATGTCTAAGGATCTCTAAATAGTATCAAGTAACAAAATTAACTCATCTGTAGCGACAGCTCCTGTGTATTCATAGAAGACATTGATAGGTTTATTAAATGTGTATCATTCATGGGTACTCAGACGGAGGGACAATAATAGTGTAGCACTTGTCATTACATTCTAGGTCTCATTGTTTAGCAGCAAGGTTCTTACATTGTATCTTACATATGGGGAACTCATTGGAAAACTGGGAATTGAATAAGTATCATGCTGGACCGACTTCCATAACATACAGCAGGACATTAGCTGAAACAGGTTGGAAGCAGCTGAAACCTACAAGCACATGGGATCTCAGCACAAGACAGTGGAGGTTTGATTGACAAGACGTCCATCTGGTGCAATGTAAAGCCTGACAGCAGGCCACCAACACTCCGGAGACCAGACTGAAGAGAAGCACAAAAGCCAACCAGTAGTTCCATCAAGAGTGAAAAACCTGACAATCGATCAGAATTCACATAGTAATATATTATGAAGACAGATACCAAATATATCCAATTATTCTTATTATATGATCATCGCCATTAATACTGCCGTCACATTGATGCACCATAGCCCCAAAAAACACCTTAAGGAATTTTACTGTACAGATGTCAAACATTTAACTTTAATCTAAAAACTTGCTACTGCCAAAAATCTATTGAAAAGCCCACTATACGGGGAAGCCAAAATTATTGCAACTGTTTATTTACAGTAAGTTAAAAGGGCTTTCCAGGGTAAAATTATCCAGAATTTATACTAAGTAGGTCATCAATATCAGATCTGTGGGGGTCTGACACACAGCACCCCCACTAATCAGCTGTTCTCAGCAGCTGATACACAGACAATGGAGCAGGAAGCAGATAGCGCTGTTCTCTGTGTAGTGGCGGAACTAAGTCACTGCAGCTTAGCTTCCATTCAAGTGACTAGGAGCTGATCTGCAGTAGCCGGTCTGGCCACTACACAGAGAACAGAGCTGCCTGCTTCCAGTTCCATTCTCTGTATATCTGATCAATGCGGGTACTGGATATTGGACCCCCACTAATAGGATAGGACAACAATATTTTTAACCTGGATAACCCCTTTTAGGGTTAAAATAAACTTTGATACATCTGTATATCTGTATAACATGTCTTCAAGTTTACCACTGCATAGTATAGAATTCTGATTTGTCTGATCGGTGGCGGTCCAAACACTAAGATTAATTTTTTTTTCTATTTTTTTTTTTTTGTGGAAAAGCACTACACTTCTTTGGCAGCATGTCATAGATACTGGTGGGCAATCCCAGGTGCCAGGACAGAGGCAATATGGCTGCTCCACTGTGACCGGCACTGGATTTGTCTATAGCAAACAAGTAACAATGTCTTTCCTGTATTCGATTAAGCTGCTGCTCAGACACCAACTACGCTCCCTCCAGAACTGTGGGACTGGGGTTTAACCCTTCTCATACAACTAGGCATAAGATAACGGTATGTGTCCACACCACCTTAGTGTAAAAAACAATTTGCTTAAAATTTATTATACAACTTGCACTCAAGGTGAGTGATGTCACCTAGGAGGCTTGAAGAGGACACCAAGAGAGTGCCACATGTCATGAGGTTGCCCAGGATTGGTGAAGAAAGATAAGTTACATAGTTACATACTTACACAGTTAGTACGGTTGAAAAAAGACATATGTCCATCAAGTTCAACCAGGGGATGTGAAAGGGCAGGACAGTCTATACATTTCCATAACTATCAATGTTATTATGCTCTAAAAGGGCATCTACTCTTTTTTGAAGCTGTCAGCTGTGACTGATGTGACCAGCTCATGGGCTAGGCTATTCCACAGATTGACAGTCCTTACTGTGTAGATCCAACTCCTGGGGTAGGCTATTCCACAGATTGACAGTCCTTGCAGTATATATCCAGCTCCTGGGGGGTAGACTATTCCACAGATTCAGTTTTTACAGTGTAGATCCAGCTCCTGGGGTAGGTTATTCCACAGATTGACAGTCCTTATAGTGTAGATCCAGATCCTGGGGTAGGCTATTCCACAGATTCACTTTTTACAGTGTAGATCCAGCTCCTGGGGTAGGTTATTCCACAGATTCACAGTCCTTACAGTGTATATCCAGCTCCTGGGTGGTTAGGCTATTCCACAGATTCACACTCCTTACAGTGTAGATCCAGCTCCTGGGGTAGGTTATTCCACAGATTCACAGTCCTTACAGTGTAGATCCAATTCCTGGGTTAGGCTATTCCATACATTCACAGTCCGTACAGTATAGAACCAGCTCCTGTGGTACGCTGGTTGAGAGTAAACATTTTTTTCTTCCTTGTCGTTTGTGGAGATTTTACATGGAACAGCTTTTCCCCATATTTCTTGTATAGGCCATTTATATATTTATACATGTTTATCATATGTGCCCTTAAATGCCTCTTCTCCAGACTAAACAGATTTAACTCCTTTAGTCTCTCCTCATAACTGCGGGCCTCCTGACCCCTTATAAGTTTTTTTCACCTCCCCTGGGCCTCCACTTACTATACTGTGGGGTCTGAAGAGACCCCATAGTATAATAATTTCACTTCCAGTTTGCTGTAGACCAACCCGAAACTTTTGAAAAATTCCGGTCTAACCTGGTTCGTTCTGAATCAGTTTGCTCATCTCCATCTGCAACCAACTTAAACATTTTTGGGCTACACATTTAACTTTTCCTACCCCCATCCTCCTACAATGACTGCCTGATATATGTATATATATTTAGTACATGAGTTATATACAGCACTAGAAGGTTTTATGTGGCTCCTGGGCTGTACATTGGGCATCAAATGTCAATGGGATTCTAGAGGACCATTGTCTGTTATATATTGTATTAGTTTAATCCACAATGTGCCGTTCACCTTGGACTATGAAGCGCTTTCATTATTCTTGTCACATACTTTCCAGAAATCCATATTCGTTATTTCGGAGAGAATATATGCTAACGAAGATTTGCATGAGTACGTTCTAAATGTGTCATTGCAGTTTTACAATTCGGGATAGTTCACAGCTGTTCATAGGCTTGTACATATTAATTCAATTGAAATCCTATAAAGACTAATGAGAATAAGTACTCTGCTCACACTTCGCCTCCATGTGCAGTTTTATATACGCAGATAGGAGATATTTGTGAACGCCGGGCAGAAAATGCGCGACTCGTTAGTTTTTTTTTTTTTCCAAATTACTGGCTTAATGCAAATGAATCAATTAGTGGGAGAGTTTAATTACAATTAGACAGCGTATGTTTCTAGGCACACATGTTACATGCTGAAAGATATGGGGGCTTCTCTGGGAAACCTATTGAAATGGAGGGGACTGCTTACACCAAGGGTCAGAAACTACAACTCCCAACATGCTCCATTCACTTCCATAGGAGTTCCAAGAACATCAGAGCAAGTATGCATGCTGGGAGTTGTAGCTCTACAATAGCTGGAGTGCTGAAGGTTGCCTACTCCTGGCTACACCAACCAATCAAATTGTAGTTTCATAAGAGCTGGTGTGTATTTGGGTGTAGAAAAAGACCTGTTTTATAAGTTTTTATGTTAAACACATTTTTGAGAATTTTTGCTGAATATATATATATATATATATATATATATATATATATATATATCACAAACAGGATTACTATAGAAGAAAAACACCTCTGTTGATAACACCAGTGACCCATCATTACATCACTACTGACAATAGATGATGTCACAGTTTATCTCCTCCTCCTCCCTGCACAGAGCATGCTAGAAAGCTCTCCCAAAGACCTCAATCTTCAGTCTATTGCTGCCTATGGCCATGACTGTGCTGTAAAGCATATCTCTAAATGCTGTTAATAGAGCAAAGGAGAAGCTCAGACAAGATGGCTGCCCCCATAATCATGTACAGAAAATAGAATAAAAAAAACATACAATCAGAAAATGAAAACAGATGAGAAAAAAGTTATAGATTTTATCTGATTTTAATAAAGAAAATTGTGATACATTCCCTTTAAAGGCATTCTCCTCCTTGGATAGTACCTATTTTTTAGAATAATGAGATAATCCTTACCTTGACAATAAGAAGTTCACATTGGTTGTCTACCAATCAGCTGTGGGAATACCTGCCAGTAAATGTTCAATTTTCCTGCAGCGCCACCAAGGAAAAAGTGAAGTATTACACAGTGTCCATTCAAATCCATAGGTTGTCTGTGTAATCCAGGACAAGATAGGTCCTCCAGAATAAGGACCTGCCCATTCCAGACAAGATGGAAAGATATCAACAAAGGAGTCACTTCTGTTAACTTAGAAACTGCCTAATAGAATAAATAAAAATGGGTTCTCTAAACTGGACAACCCCTTTAAGGTGACTCGCTTGACCTTTGCTTTGCATAACTGTTTACAAATGGACTTCAAAGTGTCCTGGAAGGGACGGTTAAGCAGTTGAATCTCGAGGCTCCAGCAATGGGGCTAGTGACATTATTATAGGTATGATGAGTAGACAATAGTCTGGCACAGTCAATAGATCAGTCAAGACTGTTTTATTCTCCACTGATACAGTGCTGGCCAAAAGTATTGGCACCCCTGCAATTCTGTCAGATAATACTCAATTTCTTCCAGAAAACGATTGTAATCACAAATGCTTTGGTAATAATATCTTCATTTATTTTGCTTGCAATGAAAAAACACAAAAGAGAATGAAAAAAAAAAAAGTCAAATCATTGATCATTTTACACAAAACTCCAAAAATGGGCTGGACAAAAGTATTGGCACCCTCAGCCTAATACTTGGTAGCACAACCTCTAGACAAAATAACTGCGAACAACCGCTTCCGGTAACCATCAATGAGTTTCTTACAATGCTCTGCTGGAATTTTAGACCATTCTTCTTTGGCAAATTTCTCCAGGTCCCTGAGATGTGAAGGGTGCCTTCTCCAAACTGCCATTTTGAGATCTCTCCACAGGTGTTCTATGGGATTCAGGTCTGGACTCATTACTGGCCACTTTAGAAGCCTCCAGTGCTTTCTCTCAAACCATTTTCTAGTGCTTTTTGAAGTGTGTTTTGGGTCATTGTCCTGCTGGAAGACCCATGACCTCTGAGGGAGACCCAGCTTTCTCACACTGGGCCCTACATTATGCTGCAAAATTTGTTGGTAGTCTTCAGACTTCATAATGCCATGCACACGGTCAAGCAGTCCAGTGCCAGAGGCAGCAAAGCAACCCCAAAACATCAGGGAACCTCCGCCATGTTTGACTGTAGGGACCGTGTTCTTTTCTTTGAAGGCCTCTTTTTTTCTCCTGTAAACTCTATGTTGATGCCTTTTCCCAAAAAGCTCTACTTTTGTCTCATCTGACCAGAGAACATTCTTCCAAAAAGTTTTTGGCTTTCTCAGGTAAGTTTTGGCAAACTCCAGCCTGGCTTTTTTATGTCTCTGGGTCAGAAGTGGGGTCTTCTTTGGGTATCCTACCATAGAGTCCCTTTTCATTCAGACGCCGACGGATAGTACGGGTTGACACTGTTGTACCCTCGGACTGCAGGGCAGCTAGAACTTGTTTGGATGTTAGTCGAGGTTCTTTAGCCACCATCCGCACAATCTTTCGTTGAAATCTCTCGTCAATTTTTCTTTTCCGTCCACATCTAGGGAGGTTAGCCACAGTGCCATGGGCTTTAAACTTCTTGATGACTCTGTGCACGGTAGACACAGGAACATTCAGGTCTTTGGAGATGGACTTGTAGCCTTGAGATTGCTCATGCTTCCTCACAATTTTGCTTCTAAAGTCCTCAGACAGTTCTTTGGTCTTCTTTCTTTTCTCCATGCTCAATGTGGTACACACAAGGACACAGGACAGAGGTTGAGTCAACTTTAATCCATTTCAACTGGCTGCAAGTGTGATTTAGTTATTGCCACCACCTGTTATGTGCCACAGGTAAGTAACAGGTGCTGTTAATTACACAAATTAGAGAAGCATCACCTGATTTTTCAAAGGGTGTCAATACTTTTGTCCACCCCCTTTTTTATGTTTGGTGTGGAATTATATCCAATTTGGCTTTTTGACAATTCTTTTTGTGGTTTTCCATTGAAGACAAATTAAATGAAGATATTATTACCAAAGCATTTGTGATTGCAATCATTTTCAGGAAGAAATTGAGTATTATCTGACAGAATTGCAGGGGTGCTAATACTTTTGGCCAGCACTGTAGCTCCAGAAGGAATCCATCGCTAAGTCCCATCATCTTAGTCAGGAGGAAGATTACAGGGACTCAAGAATTACATAATTGCCCTATCACTTAGCCAGAGATCAGACAGGCCCACCAAAGTACCCGACCTCTGATGGGTCTAAACTCTGAAACAATAATGATCCCAAAGGTCTAGCAAAAGACATAACCATATGGAGAAGACTTTGGAGCCAATCACTTGCCACCGTGGTCAAATTATTATTATACGATGATTGACAAGTAATCTGTTAGCTCGTATTGATAACATGGCCCATGTGATAGAAGCAAAGAAGTAGACTGTGCTTAACCCTCACCCCGAACAGTCTAGCAATAGGGTTACACTATTTGCAAGAGCACCTGGCCCCTCACCCTCTAAAGGCAGAACATAAGAGCAGCAGTAAAATTGCCAGTGTAGAGGTGCGGTCCCATGTCCTGCTATTTACACAATTATATTAGATCAAGCACAACCATTTTAACCATGAGGTGTGAACTCACCCTTATAGAGTCCTACTTAGTTTGACATTATCAAGTAGCACATGCTTGAAGGCTAGATTGTCTATATTTGGGCCCAGAAGTTAGAGATCCTGTCTGTGACCACAAGTAATGAAAGTTCATGGTCAGAGGTGGATTTGTCAATTTAGCGCCCCCCAATTTTTGAGGCCAATTGACCAGAACAACCTCCCATTTGCAAGTCAAGAAATCCTCCTTTATTGACCCCCACAGAATAATACCCCCTTTACTGGCCCTCACTGTTCTTACCCCAATTATTTGCCTAAATACCATATATTTCCCCATTTGCTGGTCCTGACACAGTATAGTGTCCCTTTTTCAGCCCTCACACAAAGTATTGTCCCATTTTTTTGGCCCCGCGTAGTAATAGAATTAGGCTGTTGCCTATTGCACTGTTCAAAGTAGCGACCAATATTTTTCTCACCTATCCTTTCTCTGCTTCCTATACCTGTTCGTATTTTTTATTAAGCCATAATGCAACCCCCTGGTCTATGGGGCCCTAAACAATTGCATGGGTTGCCAAATCTGCCCCTGCTTAAGGTGCAAGGATGGACAAGTAAATTGCAATTTGCGGATTGGTTACTGAATCTGATACATTTCTTGATCCAATATCTGGGTAATTCTCAAGAATCTATGAGCTGTGGGTGCATGTCCCCGTTTTATATAGCCAGGGAGTAGACCTTCCAACCTTCCTGTCGTGAGCCAATAGTACTTCAGGCTGACACAAAGAGCAGGAGAAGCTAAAGCTGAACGATACAATGTAAAGCCTGTGCTCTTCTTCAAATGATATATGGTCAGTGGACAAAGAAACTGGATTTTTTTTTTTCAATTTTTTACAATTTTTTTTTTTAATATATTGTTTAACTTTTTTTTTTAAATTTTTTTTTTTTTCTTTTTACAAATAATTGCATCGGCTGTAAAGCGCTGCCGAAAAAGTTTGGCCATTTTATTTTTCAGCAAGGAAGAGGTGAATTACCGTAGCATCTCTGATCTTAACATATATCATTTTAAAGAAACTAAAATTATTCACAGGCTGCCTGTAATAAAAAAAAAATCATAATATACTGCCAAAGAAAATAGGAAACTCTTATTCACTGTCAGATTAAAATTCAGATCTCACAGAAACGTTCTGGGCTGAATCACAAATCGAACTGAACCGTCCTGAAATATCTTTCTATAAGCTGCTTGAATTAAAAAGATGCATTTTCACAACTCAGGATAATGAACGGCGGGGGAAGAAAAAAAAAATTCTTGCACGGCATTGAGGAGAAACCTGTTATCTGACGGTTAATTTCATCCCATCCCATGTATAACTAGTACCCGGTAATGGAACCTAATAGAAAAGCCTGTTTGATTCCCAGTTATTCTTCCAGACGTCTGTAATTTAAATGTAGTTCATAAAATCATTCCATATATATTGCACATTTAGATAGACGTGATAATGGATCGGATACATGGGACAATTCCTGCCTGGGATCACAATGCGCCAAGTGAAATTTGATATTAAATAATTTAGCAAAGTTTTCCTTGAAAAAGTCTTCATATCTAATGTGGACCAAAATATGTATTTTATATGAAAAAGATGGGAATTACTTAAAGAGTTATTACACTTAACCCCTTAGAGCTCCTTACAGACAAGGCAATCTGGAGCAGAAAATTCGATGCCCACGTCAGCCGGATTTCCTGGTCCGAACCTAATCAGGAGATGGGATGAATTATGAAACAGGCCTCATCGCAACTCTGCTGTCCCATACTAGTAGATCTGTGGGCAGGCAGGGACACCCAGGATCATATATGATCAGGAGCAGACCCTATAGACTTCTATGGGAGAGTTTTCTAAGCCTGCTCTGTGACCTGAGCAGAGAGGGGAGTAGATAAGATGTGACATCACCTATTGTGACTGGTGGATTCTGTGTCTTATCAAAATGATAACTGTGATCATCAGTGTGCGGTAAATGAGGTGATTGCTGCAAAGAAATCCCCTACAGAAAACATAACCAGTCAGGATTTTTAGGATTTTTTTTTTTAAACATCGATAATATGTGAGATTTTCAAAAACTTCACCAAAAAGGTTTTTAAAATATGTTTAATATAAAATTTGATTCAAATTTTTTGACGACACTTTCCCTTTTAAGCACAGGTAAGGATCCATAAATGGCTATACATAGAGTAGCTACCCAAGACCAGTTGGCATTTCTTTAGAAACTATGTTTATTCGATGTTATGTTTGTTCTGTTGATCATGTGAATGGAAAGTTTAGTGTTGTATTTCCTTTGCAGGTACAACATGTGAAGGTGGAATGTTGGTTGCACCTAAGACTTTTATAACATGAGTTTTTAAAGGAATGGCATAGTATTACTCCAAGCAAGCTGGTGTGGGATGCTTGGGTTATGTCGGAGAAAATGTATGTTATATAAAGAGAGATCTTCATGCCTTTCCAGGAAGCTTGCTCGGTTTAGTTGGTCGGGGGAGCGGTTAGTGTCTCACAAAAAAATAGTCTAGACAGTGAGTATCGCCTGTGAGAACAGAGGGATATCTGCTAGCTCATGTGAGTGAGTCTCAAGAAGTTGAAGGCCGTAAAGTATTGGTTCTAGTAATGAAGTGTGTGATAGTTTCTGCTTTGGCACGGCTGCACAACAATGCAATACCAGTACTGCATGGGGGGTTCTCTGCATAATCCTGTACCCGAATGTCGGCATTAAAGACAACTCCGATCCAGCCTTTAAACTCCAATCAATACTAATTGGGGTGCCCAACAAAGTAGGGAGGCTTCTATGTCACTTCCCATCAGTCCCTGAATTCCAATTACCAATGTTAAATGCTTTATACTGGCAACTTGGGCACTTACGAAGGCCCCATAACTGTCCAGTATTGGTGTATTTTGGGGTATACCTTAGGTGTGCCCTAACAGATGCCTCTGCAATGTATCAGAAGCAACAATAATATGTATCACTAAACACAAATAGGACATTACATTATAGATAAAAAAAGTGCTTAAGATTTTAAATAAATTGTAGGAACTAAATGGTCAAAATAATAAAAAAAGTTTTGATAAAAACAATTTTCCACCCCATTTTTGTTTTTGATTTTTTTTAATAGCACAAATAGTCTTTCCTCTCCATTATTGTAATGTTTATGTAGGTGATACATAATTTGGTGTTGCTGGGGGCAGGGGTAGAGCCTGTGATGTCGGCACGGTAGTCATATTATTTATTTAAATTTTATTTTTTGTCTTTTTATTTCTTTATTTATTTTTATACATTGTGCAATGGGGAGGCATTTTAACATTACTTTTTATTTTTTAAGATTTCATCTATAATTGGGGTTGATACGTAACATTAATAACTCAGCACATGTCAATAGCAGCAATGGGGATGAAATTTTAACAAACCTCGTCCACATACTATGGAAAAATTTCCTTGTGGAAACTGGCCTGCGTGCGGATTTTAAATCCTCTATATGTGGATTCCACCATTTGTGATACACAGAATAAATCTGGATTTTTTTAATGTTACAATTTGCATTCTTTAAAAATAGGTCTACAATATTCGCTTGCAAATAAACTTCAATGTAAGATCTAAAATAATTCTCTAAACAAAAGAACCCCGTAACGCATAACTTACAACTTAAAATACCAGTCAGTCTATTTTCAGAATTTTTTTTTAAAATCTTTTGCACCACTGGAAAAAGTTTGCAAGGAATTGCAGTCTGTAATTGTAAAAAGCGTTGGGGAAAATTAAACTGCTTACAAAGACGTACCAATCCATTACCAGTGAGGTGTTAAAGTAATGTATTTCATTATATTTCTGACTGCTTGATACATCAAAAGATAATTTGCCGTGTAATTTCACGAATAGCTGAAAATTTTTTCGTCTTACTATAGGTTTCCCTCTAATACCATCAATATATCAAGAGTAAATAAAATGTTTAGCGGTAAGCACATTAATTATTGCTTTCATCTAAAACTAAGAAATAATTAAATGCACTTTAATAAGATATTGTTGTGTGCAGGCAGGATCATTTATGAATCGCTAGAGGTGCAGGCAGCTACCTCTCCCTCGAGAGACAGAATTTATGCTGAACACCCCGCTGATTGTTCAGGAGGTAAAGAACCAATAGCCGCGTGTACAGAGGTTTAATTTAAAGTGTGTTTCTCACTAGGCTGCTCACAACACTTAATTAAACTCCGCTGTTTTGGCAATGACAAATGCTATAGTGCAGTAAGAACAGAGTAGCTCTGACTGAGAAGATTTTGCAATTTCTTTCATGTGCCTGCCTACCCAGATCCAGGTCAAAACGAAAAAAAAAAGATAAAATCAGAAAGATTTATATAGCGCATTTTTAGTAAAGTTGTTGCGGTAAAGTATACGTTGCAAAGACCGTGACATTGAAAGTTGGGGAATTCGGGATGTGACAGGTGGAAAGACGTGATCGACGTGACACTGTTAATGAGTGCAAAGTTAGGAGGGGGGTTGGAATGTGGCAGGAATGATGACTGATGAGGAAATAATTCAACATGGAGAACAAAGGCTGAGGTGGGGTGTTTATGGGGGTTTCTTACTAGAGTGATTTTCAACAAAAACATTCAGTAGAATTCGTTTCGCTAAATGTAAGGATTCTGAACTGATCATCTGGTATCGTGTTTTTGGTCAATAATTGCAGGCAGAATTTTTTTTTATTGATCTACATTATGTAGAAGGGCACTTTAGGTTCTTTGGGTGCCCTATATGATACTACAGTACTGTATAAAAGTTTTAGGCAGGGGTGGAAAAAAGGCTGCAAAGTAAGAATTGGTGTTTGATATGCAGTTCAGTTTTATGAATTAACAAAATACAGTGGATGGTGAAAAGAGAAATGTAAATCCCATCAATATTTGGTGTGACCTTTGCCCTTTGCCTTCTTCCTTTTGGTAGAACTGGGCAGGGAGGTTGTTCCCGCCATCTTGGAGAACTAAGCACAGATCTTCTGTGGATGTTGCTTTCTCCAATCCTTCTGTCTCTTCATGTCATCCCAGACAGACTGGATGATGCTGAGATCAGGGCTATATCTGTGGGGGCCGGATCATCACTTCCAGGACTCCTCCTCCAAAGGGCAAAGGTCACACCAGATATTGATGGGATTTACATTTCTCTTTTCTTCATTGACAAAAATAAACTATTAACCCTTCTGTTTCTGAACACACTCTTACTGCATTTTACCCACACTTGCCTAAAATTTTTACACAGCACTGCATATTATTCCCCATAATACTGTAAAACAATATATATACAGTATATAATATAATATCCCGACTGCCCTGTTAATGCTCATTGCAGGAGTATTTTGGATTGAGTGATGGTCATGTATACAAGGTGTCGATGCTTTTTATGACTGTGTGACAGAGGTAGTACAGTACAGCATTTGGCTCTGGACCTTCATTCTAGGGACTGGTCGGTTTTAGTAGTGGAGCTTCAGCTTTTACACATTTCTCATTCACGCATCCAGTGTTTGGATGAAAAATTCCTTTCGGGATTATTTCCAAATTTACTTAATTTTATATGCATTGCTTTTGGAGCAATAAAATTCATTTCAGGTCCCACCAAATTCAGTTTTCCAGAAACTATATTAGATATTGCCTTCTCCGGTGATGAGACCGATGTGCCCACTATCACCTGGTGCCCATTTGCTTACCAGGCAGACATACCTGAGACAACCGCTGTGTGATATACACGGCTATTAAATAGAGAATCTGATGTCCATGAAACCTTCACCTAGAGAGATGACATGATGAGGAGGTTCCGGATTAGTGACACAGCTCTATTCACATTCCAGTCCTACTGTGTGCCCCATCTGCCATCCTGCCTGTGACTATAGAAGCTGGGAGAGTGTCCCGTGGAGGTTTGCTAAGTAGTTTCCCTTATATAATATAGCCTGTGAAGAAGACTAAGGGCTGAAATAAAATATATCGGTACAAATGGGCTAGTACTACAGTATACCTAATACTACCGGGCATCAAACCTCAATTTATAAAAAAAAAAAAAATGTGATTTATATTTCATGCATTTTGAAATTTTTTCAAAAATCAGAAAAAAACTCTTCAGAGCATGTGTCAAACCGTTCAGGACAATAAAGGTTGTGAAACACATTGACTGTGTGGTTTTGATTTCTAATAATACATATAGAAGAAGTTAGCTACCTTTGTCACAACCTAGTGTTCCAGTGTATCAACCTATTCGAAAAAAGTGACCATACACCATAAGTTTCTGACAGCTAACTTGTGGTGCTGTGTCCAGACTTCCTGTCTCCTGGAGATGCCCCATGGGCCATAGACACAATAGTCTGGAGCAGACCCTATTGACTCCTATGGGAGAGTTTTCTATGCCTGCTCTGTGCAGAGAGGGGAGTAGATAAGATGTGACATCACCTATTGTGACTGGTGGATTCTGTATCTTATCTACATATACATGATCGCTGTGATTATCAGAGTGCTGTAAGTGAGGTGACTGCTGCAAAGAAACCTCTTATAGATAACAGGAAGTCTCAGCATATTATTTGTCTTAGCGGCCAGAGTAAGATCTGCAGGATTTTTAGAATTTTTTTAAAATATTGATGGAAAATTTTTAAAAACCTCACCATTTTTTTTTTTTTTTTTTTTTTTTTTATTTTTAAAATTTTTACATAAAACTTGATTAAAAAAGTAGGTCAGTTTCCAGTGATGCATTCCCTTTAAACAGAGAGTGGCCGATCAATTTAAGAAGGTGTGGACTGTGCTGCAGGAGGATTCCCAGATTTTGGCCACTTGAATAGCCATAGTTCAACAGTGTTAATATCCCTGATAGAGAAGTGGTGTAGTCACCTGAAAATCCGTCAGAAAGCACCAAGTCAGATGGAGGATAGCCAGAGATGTAGTCATAAGCAGAAGTACCACAACAGGTAACAGGCAGGCAATGTCATGGATGTGAAGCTGCAAAACAAAGTAAATTAACCGCACTTAAACAGACAGATAAATAAGACAAGACACAACAATGGTGAAAATCTGGGAGATCACACAAACAGCTTGGCAATCATTATAAGTATCCAGATAATAGAACCAATAATAACAACCATCCAGTATAAGTCCTTTCATCTGCCAAACTGGAATACATAGTCAGCCCAGAATATTCTGGGTAGCAAAACTCCACAATAAACAACCACAAATAGGAATGGAGGGGGGCCTGACATGCAGGGATTCTATCAGCTGCTAAAGAGAAAATGGGGGTAGCAGAGGCATAAAAAAGACTGCAATTCTATGTCTGCCCCACTCCTATTCCGGTAGTAGGGAGTCCTTATATTATTAGGAGCAAAAGTGGACACAGATGGCTCAGAGTTAGAGATAGGTGAATTGACTTGTACTGAGCGGGATTCAACCCAAATATTCCAAATTGATTGTTTTTGTTTACGAAACCGAGCAAATGGAGATTCTTCTCGGGCAAACTAAAACATCACGACGTTCAACGTACCCATGTGATCACTGCAGCCCAATCACAGGCGTCAGCGGTGACCCCCAGGTGCATGACATCACTAGGAGAACTCCGGAGGTCCTCCACGGCAAGGAGGACCAAAAGAGGTAACGTAAGGAGAGTATAAATGTTTTTTTTTATTTTTGTCACCTCCTCTGGGCCTCCAACTATTATACTCTGGGGACTGAAGATAGCTAGAAAATGGATAGATAGGTTCCTAGGAGCCTAAGAGTATTCTACACAATATTTTATAGATAGGTTCCTAGTAGTTCTGGCAATGTTCTACACTATGTTATAGATAGGTTCCTAGTAGCCCTGACAGTGTTCTACACTATGTTATAGATAGGTTCCTAGGAGCCCGAAGAGTATTCTACACTATGTTTTACAGATAGTTCCTAGGAGCCCTGAGAGTATTTTACACTATGTTTTATAGATAGGTTCCTGATCAGGACACTGCACAGGTTTTAGTGGAAAACTGTCACTTATTACAGTCTGGATAAACAGAAAACTGACAATTTTTTATTACTGAGTTACTGATATGACTCTAAAATAATATGCAATTGAATTATTGGTAGGTATAATGGGGATTACCCACCAAAATTCTTTACTGATTACTTTCTAAATAAATTACTTTAGTGATCAGTTTTTTTTATTTCTAATACAGAGCTCCAAATCCTTACAAATTTAAAAGGCTTTTCCCAGCATATCACTTAAGATTTTCAGGGAAAACCCCCTTTTAATGATAACATTCTTGGCTCCTGCAGTCACCACTAGGAGGGGGGGGGGGAACCTATGTGTTTACTGAATCCCCTATAATAGAACAGCATACAGAAAATTTAGACAATATCTATGCTTACCCTAGTGGTAGCTTCCGGCAAACATAATTCTGTCATTTAACAATAAGGCTAGGTTCACACCAGCGCTTAGATTCAGTTCAAGGATTTGGTCGCCGAATCCACTTGAAAAATACAGGACTATTCTCTCTGTATTTTTTTTTTGCTCGGAAAGCAGGCAGAAACACAGCAGACCCATTTATAGTCTATAGAGTTCGGGGTTTCTGCAGGTAACCACTTTGCAAGTGGATTGGGTTTCCATTTTTCGTGTCCCAAAGCGGACCCAAAGAACGGAAACCCAAGCGCAGGTGTGAACCTACAGTAAATCAAAAACAAGGATTTGGGGCTCTGTGTTAGAAGAATAGAGCTCCAACTGCTATAAAGGTATATTAAGAAATTAAGCTGAATAGACTGTAAGATCTTAAAACTTGGTGTTAAAAGATAGACATTCACTTTAATAAGTTTCTTGAGACGCATGGAGGGACGTGACCTTGATTAGAATTGAGCAGCTCCTTTGTTGAATATTTAGTGTAGATGGTTGCAATAGTTACAAGGAATTTCCATTATCCTGCCTCTGTTGTTGTGATGTCCTAGAATTTTGATACATTGTAGCTGCAGCGTATGTCATGTTAGGGTCACATTTTATCCCAGGTTTAGTGTTACTCAATGAATTTCAATGTGATACAATGACACACAACAGTGTAACCATGTGACATTGTATGATACTAGTTCCTGTGTCACTACAGTTTTTAATGCAGTTATAGTCTGTTAATGTATTGAATTTTTATTGTAAGAAATTGAAGTCCTTAACACAATTTGCAGAAAGGTAATGGTGAACACATTTGCACTACTGGAAGGTAAAAGATGGCTCTTGGGTTTTCTTGGTATAGAAAGTTAATGGGCTATCCTTAGGATAAGGTAACAATTTAAGATTGGAAGAGGTCCAGCTCTAGGTCTTAGCTGACTGAAGCGGATGTGTCACTCCATGGTCCATACTAAACGGCACAGACGGCCTACGGATGATATCTGTGTACCTCCCGTGCCACCACAGACCCATTGATTTCCTTCAGTAAATTTGGGCTGCAAAATGGAGCCCAAAAGGTATAGGATCTGTACTGAGTTTTGCCCCTGGCTCCCGACCCCATGCACATGATAATACACAGTCATGTGTATGGGGCCATAGAAAATAATGGAGAGTTAAGTCCAGCATACAATGAAGGAGATGGGGTACTCATGGACAGCCGGTAGTGCTGAGTACTAGAGATGAGCGAAGTATTCAAAAATTCGATTCGGCAACTTTGCCGAAATTTCCAATACGATTCTATTCAATCTGAATTAAATCGCGGCGAATGACATTAAAAAAACATCTATTTCCTGTCTGCAGAGAGCCTGGGTGGGTGGCAAAATGGCGGAATCCCTTGGATGCAGTGGTCAAGCTAACCCCCGATTGGTTATGGAGCAGGGTGTTAGCTGTCAGTTACAGCTAACCCCCGATTGGGGGTTTTAACACCTTGGATGCAGTGGTCAAATATGTTGTGGGTGCTCGCGAAGGGGTTAAAGGAATGTGACATCACATAGCTGGCTGCGGATTGGCTGCACGCATGGCATTGTGGGTGATCGCCCCATGTCCTAACATGGACAGTAGTCATTTTGAAAAAAATGCGATTCGTTACCACGAAGCGTGAGGAGATCCAGATTCGATGCAAATCGAGTATTTCATGAAATTCGGATCGAATTCCACTTCGTCAGCTTCGATTCGCTCATCTCTACTGAGTACCCCTATAAGCACCATACAAGCATAAAACAATCCCTATAATTCTGTTATGTCCCTACTAACTATAATAACATATTATGTTTCCATGGGGTAATATAAAAAAGACCGCTCCTAACCAATAGTTTTATTAAAATGCAATCATTAATGTATATGTTATTTCTATATCTGCTCCTGTATAATGAAGGATACAGTGAAGTGGCAGATACGGTGCAGCCGCCTTCATGGAGTGTGTTTAGACACTATTGACATTATCAGTGATGTCGGTGATTGTGGATACAGCTGGGAGTCATCATTACCATATTGTGCGACGTCTGTCGCGGACTCTCAGATGGTCACAGCTGGAGTGGGTATTTGCATTTGATGTTTCGAACCTCTAGTAATTGTCCTGCGTTTTTATAAGCAGTCAGAATATTAAAAGAAAAAAAGTTGACATTACGAGAAGTGGTAAAATGTAACACACAGATCCATTAATGATACGCAACATCTCAACATCCTACTGTATATAGTGTATGTATTTTATATTAATATTGAAAAGTATTTTATTGTTATAAAAGTCGATATTTTTCATCTTTACCGTCAAGTTACTGTGAGGTCTATAAATTAAGTGTATGCCGCAGGGTTTTACACCATAACTGTTGTGACACAGCATATATTATACAGCAGGCTGCTTAATTCACACATTATAGCTGCTCCTTTTACATGCAATGCTCTAAATTTATAGATTCCGCCTGTCATGGCGATGTAAATATGATATTGTTGGTCAAGATCACTGTATATGGGACCATGGCGTTCTATGGAGCTTCTGTTAAAAGTGGGGAAACCTTCATTCTGGTTCTAGGGTGGGACCCTCATCCTCTAACTCATTTCATTGAAGATATAGAAAAGATAGAAAAAAAAAATCTCTTAAAGGGATTGTACAGTATTAGCAGAACTTTACCTAGGCCTTTTTTTTTTTTTTTGTTTTTTTAACCTTGGGGAAAAAAATCATTGTGTCCCTCCATCCCCATATCTAGAACTTAAAGGACAGTTCCTGATTTTGGAGGAACTGCTCCCAAATCCCAACCCCTGAAGTCAGGTATTATGGTAACAGCCGCTCTGCTCTCTAATAGGGGTAAATGGGAGTTGTGGAAACAACATAACACAGTGAGCTATGCTGGTTGCATAACTTTGGGAGTTACAGAATCAGTGAAATTCACTGTGTTATGGAATTTCTGTAACTCCCATTTACTTCTATGGGAGTTCTGGACACATTGTAGAACAGCCGCGTTCCGCTATTTCCGTAACTCCCACCCCAAGGGACAGAAGAAGGAGTGCTCTATTCCTGTCTTGGCCATGTTTGGTCGAGATGGGAATACCCCTTTAACTACATTTGTCCTGCCCTTAAAATTACACGCATTCAAATTACAGGCGCACACACATGTTCAGATTTTACATTCACCAAACAAACAGGTGGTTTGCTACATACTAACATAGCTTGTCACAGCATTCTGCACTATTTGCATAGAGTAGGAAACTATTTTAAGTAAACTAAATAGGAATGTCATAGTTGTTTGCTTGTAAAATGCAACATCTGTTCATACATACATATAACATACATACAGGATAATCATACATTTTATAAACATACACCTACACTGGGGAAAAAAAGTATTTAGTCAGCCACCAATTCTGCAAGTTCTCCCACTTAAAAAGATGAGGCCGGCCTGTAATTGACATCATAGGTAGACCTCAACTATGAGAGACAAAATGAGAAAACAAATCCAGAAAATCACATTGTCTAATTTTTTAAGAATTTATTTGCAAATTATGGTGGAAAATCGTTGATTGTAATGTCAATCTGTATTCCCTTAGTCCAGACAGCAGCACAATATGGGGTATCTCTGCCCCTGTGTGTTGTTTAGGACAGGTGGAACCTTTAATTAGCACCAAAAAGGTGCCTCCTACTAGCCCTATAAGAGGGCACAAGAGACCTCCCTCCACTGTGTAAATTATAAAGTAACAGGAAACAAGCTTCTAGGGAGGGAAGCCTTGTGCTGCTGTCTGGACTAAGGGAATACAGATTGACATTACAATCAACGATTCCCCTTACGTCCGACAGCAGCACAATATGGGGAGATAGCAAGTAATTCCCGTAGGGAGGGTTTCCTCGCCTTACAACATCAAGGACTGACTGACCAAAGGCAGTTGTCTGGAAACTGCGGATGTCCAATGATAATGTTTAACAAAAGGTCAACTGAGATGACTATGATGCAGCCGCACAAATCTGGTCCAATGGTAAGGACCGATACTCAGCCAAAGAAGTCGACAACCCAGATCGAGTGGCCGTAGAAAGACTGGAGGGAATAACTCCTGAATAAGAAAGGAAGACTTAATTGTCTCCTTGATTCATGTGGATAGTGTAGGCTTGGAAGCCTTGAGGCCTCTGTTTTTACACTGCATATCAATTAGTAGGCTTTCGGCCTTCTTAAGCGGTTGAGTGTGGAATAGGTAAATCCACAGACACCTTACCACATCTAAGGTGTTGAGCTTTTCTTCCTCCTCAGAGGTTGGAGAGGGGAAAAACACAGGTAACGAAATTAGCTGATTGCTATTATAGTATGAGGGGACCTTAGGGATAAACCCAGGCAAACCTAAGGTGCACCCTATCTGCAAAAACAAAATGTACGGTTCTCTAGAAGAGAGGGCCTGGAGTACCCCTACTCTTTGGCAGATATAATAGCCAACAAAAAAGTGGTTTGTAGGCTAAATATTTTATCCCCGTAGTCTCCAAGGGTCCAAATGGAGGACCGCACAGGCCTGTAATGACTACGGCAAGGTCCCACTGGGGATGATACTGAGGGCTTTAGCCTCATTGCCCCTTTAAGGAACCTTGCAACCAGAGGATCCTGAGACAGACGTCTGTTCAAATGAGCGGAGAGGGCCGCAATCTGCACTTTCAAAGTGGCAGGGGCAAGGCGCTTATCCAAACCGTCCTGAAGAAAATATCAGCCGTTGAAGGTTCTAGATTATTAATACCCTTCTTGGAGCACCACTCCATGAAAATCTTGGCTGTCCTCTGGTAGTTCTTATTGGTAGATTCTGCTCTTGCAGAATAAAGGGTCTTCAGGACGGCCTCTGACAGTCCTCTATCCTGCTGTAGGGACTGCTCAACCTCCAGGCTGTCAGGTTGAATCTCCAGAGATCCTGGCACTTCAGAGATCCTTGGGAAACCAGGTTCTGGATGGGGGGAAGCCTCCAATATATCCCTCGACTCATCTCCATGAGTTGGGAAAAACCAAGCTCTTTTTGGCCAGAATGGAATGATGGCTATCACAGAGACTTGGTCCTGTCTGATTTTCATTAATACCTTTGGTATTATTGGAATTGGAGGGAAGATGTATGCCAGCCTGGACCTCCAAGGGATGGACAGAACATCCACTGCCAAGGGATTGTCCTCCTGGTAAAGGGAACAGAACTTCTCCACCTTGGCGTTGAGTCGGGTTGCCATGAGGTCTATTTCTGGAAGACCCCTGTTCAGGGTAATCTGATGAAAGACTTCTGGATTGAGTGACCATTCTCCTGATACGGCATAACCCCGACTCAACCGATCCGCTACTATGTTCAGGGAGCCCTTGATGTGAACTGCGGATAAATGGGTTTGATTTTTCTCTGCCCATGTAAATATCAGATCTGCCTCCCTAAGGAGGGTTGGTGATCTGGTGCCTCCCTGTCTGTTCACGTACAGCACTGTGGTCATGTTGTCTGACCGGATTTTGACTGCTCTTCCCTGGGAAGAGGCAAGCAATAGAGTAAGGCACGATATATGGCTCTGAGCTCCTTCCAGTTGGACGAGGTCCTTTTTTCAGGAGCGCTCCAGACTCCCTTTATGGAGTTTTCGTCCAATTGGCTCCCCATCCCGATAGGGATGCATCTGTAGTCAACAGGGTCCAAGAAGGTTGGACCGTGGACCTTCCGTCTTTCAGGTGCAACCACCACTTGAGGGAAAAAGACGGGTCCTGGGGGAGAGTCGAATCTTCTTGCTGAATGTAAGAAGGGAGTGATCCCAAGCCTCTAGTAACTCCTTCTGGAGGGGACGTAAGTGCCACAAGGCCCATGGGACTGCCTCCACTGCGGAAGACATCAAGCCCAGGATCTTCATCAATGTTCTGATGGAGGCTATCGGCTTTTTGAAGAGGTGCCGGACTGCCGCAACCAGCTTCTCCTTCCTTGCTGGTGTCAAGGAGATTTGCAGGCGGACTCAATCTAGGAAGTAGTTTTCTCAGAGGAACTTCCTTCGAGTTGAAGGGATCGTTTTTGACTTCTCCCAATTTATAAGCCATCACAGACTCTGAAGGCTGTCTGTAGGTACTGGTGCAGAACAGACTCTGACTGGGCCTTTATCAACCAGTCGTCTAGATAAGGCACCAAGAATATCCCCTGAAGCCTGAGGGCGGCCGTTATGGGGGCCACTACCTTTGTAAAGGTGTGGGAAGCAGAGGAGATCCCGAAGGGTAGTGCTGTGAATTGAAAGTGCTTCCTGTGGCCGGAAACTACTACGGCAATCCTTAGAAAAAAACCTTCTGTGTGGAGGTAAATAGAAATATGCAAATAGGCGTCTTTTATATCCAAAGTCACAAAAAACATCGCCTTAGAGGAGAAAGGTGGTGACAGACTTTATGGTTTTCCTATGGAAGCGCTTCTTTTTGATGAAGCGGTTGAGGTACCTTAAGTCTATGATCATTCTCCACTTGTCTGCCGGTTTTGGCATCAGGAAGACGGGAGAATAGACACTGGATCCTTCTTCTAGAGAAGGGACTTCCACCAGGGCTCCCTTGTGAATGTACTCTCGGATGAAGCATTCCAGGGAGGCTGCGAGTTAACACAAACCGATCCTGAGGAGGACGGAGGAACTTCATTGCATAACCTCTTTGGATTACCTACCGGACCCATGGGTCTCGAATTTTTTCCTGCCCGCAGTTGAGAAAGTGGGAGACATGACCTCCGACAGGAATCTCGGCCACAGGAAAACTGCTTCTGATGTCAAAAGCTAGGCTTGACTTTTTTATCATCAGACTTCGGAATCTCCGGCCGGTGCCTCTAGAGGAATAACTAGAGCCTCTCTGGACTGCCTTCCACGACGAGGCGGATAGCCTCTACCACGGCCAGAGCCAGACCTACCTCTGAAGGCCTGGGGTAAAGGTTTACCCTTCTTGTCGGCCAAGCCCTCTAGGATCTCGTCTAGGGCACAGCCAAAGACTCTACCCGGCTCAAAGGGTAATGCGCACAAATTATACTTTGAGGGGAACACAGCTCTCCAAGGTTTTAACCATAGAGGTCTTCCTGCTGCAGTGTTCTTGGTAAGTGCCAGGGATTTGGCCGCCAGCCTTAATTGATAGTGGGAGGCTTCCGTTAAATATTCAGCTGCCAGGGAAACTGAGCCTAGAAACCCTAGCAGCTCGTCTCTGGAGACTCCAGAGTCGGTCACTTTTGAGGTGGACCAGGTCAGTACATAATTTGGCTGACACTTCACAGGACGCAACCGCACAGCGGTCTTGGACGAGGCAGCTGAATAAGCCTTCTTGAAGGTATTGTCGAAGCGCCTGCCATGGCGTCGTGCAGATTTGCTCCATCATCTGATGGTACCTTAGTGCGGCAGGACAGTTTAGCCACCGCCATATCCACCTTGGGAGGAGGACCCCATTGATCCCATTGAGCAACTGGGAATAAAGCGCTGAACCTCCTAGGAACCACAAGAGGTTTTTCAGGACTTCTCCACTCTGAGGACATTAATTTTTGTAATGTCTGGTCCACTTGGAAGACCCTAGGCCCTCTATAGGTGGACGCGGAGGCTTCCCCGTCAACATCACGATCCTTAGACCGGATGGACTTCAGCAGCCGGCTTAATTTTTCGAGTGGAAGCACGGCCTGCTGGGATCTTCAGTGGAATCGTCAGGTGAGAGTGTCTCGTCCACTATCTGATAATCTTCATCAGAGATCCGTAAGGAAGATTGTGTCTCAATCTGCGATCTCTTGGCAATCTGGGCGATGGAAGAACGAATCTCCTTTAAGAGACTCCTCATAAAGTCCTTTACCCAAGTAACAACCTCTTATAGAAGGTACTTCCGGCAGGTTCCGCGACACTGGTGACAGTGTGTAAAATCATAGCCGTCAGGTAAAGGGGTATTGCAATCCAAACACATTAGGTGTTTCAAGTTTAGAGGAATTTTTCCTCCTAAGCGCATCGCCATTACGTGCTGCAGAAGATGACATCTGAAACATCAAACAGCCACGTGACACTGAAACAGGGAAGATCGACAAGCATCGCATAAAAACCCCAAGGGGTACCTCTTTTTTTTTTTTTTTTTTTTTTTGAATCGGTCACTTGAAGAGAGAAAAAAAACCGTCAGAAAAAAACCAGCCACCGCAACCCGCAGCAGAGGAGCTAGAAACCACTCACTCAACAAATAAAGGACTGCATTCAGACCTTTTAAATGTAATCCAGCAGCGAGGGGAGGAAGCCAACAAAGAAACATTTATACAGCACCAAAACAAGTCAAACGCCATACTGGAACATAGAGGAGCATAAGCCTAAGCCAGAGGCTCAAAATACAAGCAGCAAAAATCTATTCTATATTTTGCCTTTAAATTTTAAATTTCCAAACTTACCGCACTTTTTCCGAGAAAACCGGAAGTAGGGCGCGGTGGTGCGCAAAGGCTTCCTTCCCCTGGGAACACGGACTCGGAGAAAAGTTCCGGCCGAGGAGGTTCTCCGCTTACTTCCGGGATCGCGCTGCCTGCAGATGGATGCCTGATAACGTTGCGCTGCGGTGCGAAGGCCCGAAGGACCGGAGGTTTTTTCTTTGGGACCGAGGTACCCCAAGAAGGTAAGCCAGGAGTAACTAAAACCCCTAACAACGGGAGGTCACAAGAGACCTCCGTCCACTTGTTCCACACAGGACAGAAAAAACACAGTGGAGGGAGGTCTCTTGTGCCCTCTTATAGGGCTAGTAGGAGGCACCTTTTTGGTGCTAATTAAAGGTTCCACCTGTCCTAAACAACACACAGGGGCAGAGATACCCCATATTGTGCTGCTGTCGGACGTAAGGGGAATAAGTATTTGGTCACCTACAAACAAGCAAGATTTCTGGCTCTCACAGACCTTTAACTTCTTCTTTAAGAGGCTCCTCTGTCCTCCACTCATTACCTGTAGTAATGGCTCCTGTTTGACATTGTTATCAGTATAAAAGGCACCTGTCCACAACCTCAAACAGTCACACTCCAAACTCCACTATGGTGAAGACCAAAGAGCTGTGGAAGGACACCAGAAACAAAATGGTAGCCCTGCACCAGGCTGGGAAGAATCTGCAATAGGCAAGCAGCTTGGTGTGAAGAAATCAACTGTGGGAGCAATAATTAGAAAATGGAAGACATACAAGACCACTGATAATCTCCCTCCATCAGGGGCTCCACGCAAGATCTCACCCCGTGGGGTCAAAATGATCACAAGAACGGTGAGCAAAAATCCCAGAACCACACGGGGGGACCTAGTGACTGACCTGCAGAAAGCTGGGACTAACGTAACAAAGGCTACCAACAGTAACACACTACGCCGCCAGGGACTCAGATCCTGCAGTGCCAGACGTGTCCCCCTGCTTAAGCCAGTACATATCCGGGCCCATCTGAAGTTTGCTAGAGAGCATTTGGATGTTCCAGAAGAGTATTGGGAGAATGTCATATGGTCAGATGAAACCAAAGTAGAACTGTTTGGTAGAAACACAACTCGTCGTGTTTGGGGGAGAGTGATTGCTGAGTTGCATCAAAAGAACACCATACCTACTGTGAAGCATGGGGGTGGCAACATCATGCTTTGGGGCTGTTTATATGCAAAGGGACCAGGACGACTGATCCGTGTACATGAAAGAATGAATGGGGCCATGTATCGTGAGATTTTGAGTGCAAACCTCCTTCCATCAGCAAGGGCATTGAAGATGAAACGTGGCTGGGTCTTTCAGCATGACAATAATCCCAAGCAGACCGCCAGGGCAATGAAGGTCTACCTATGATGACAATTACAGGCTGGCCTCATCTTTTTAAGTGGGAGAACTTGCACAATTGGTGGCTGACTAAATACTTTTTTTCCCCACTGTATATAACACACTTACTTCTCTTGCAGAAGAGTCACATCCCAGAAGTTGAGATAGTTTCTCTACAAATTCCTTTCCCCTTCCCTCTCCTGTCCATTCTGACAGAACTGCTGCATGGAATAAGTTACAACAGCTGCTAAGAAACTCCGGCTGCTGTAACTTAAAAGGAAGCTATTAGTTTCATTCTGCCCAAAATGTGCACATGAAATGTTGGCATTATGCCACATTACAGGGTGCTATAAACACTGCAGAGCTTCAGAGAAAGTGGTTTGTAAAATGACCTAGGCAGGATGTAAGGAGTTTATCCCCACCATGTCCAACTTCATTGGCAAGTCCATCTTGGTTTGTATACAGGGAGAAACCTGTCATTCACACAGTGAGGTTAGCTTCCACCATTATAAACCTGTTCTGAAGTTTTCTATGAAATATCACAGCTTTTCGGAGGAAATCATAGCTCTCTGTCATGATCAATGCTGTTGGGATTTCATTCATTGGTAATATTATGTGGACAACATGTAGTAGTATTATGTGAGAACTCTATGACAATATTATTTGAATAGTGTATGGAGGTATTATTTAGACATTATATGGCAGTTCATTTTGAGCACTATATTATTATATTGCCTGGGTACTGTATGGAAGAATTATTTGGCATTATATGGCGGTATGCTGATGTATGTATTTGGGAGACTTAAAGGGGTTTATTTAAAGATTTTCTTGCAAATTTCCAGTATGCATTTCATAGGCAAACTATAAAAGAAGTAATGCTAAATACAAATAGTACCTTACGTGGATTGTCCAGATGGTCAATTCCTGTTGAAAACCATTTGTCAAGCTTAATATATAGAAGTGATATCCAGTGTCATCATGAGTGGTAATATTTTTCAAGTGTGTAGACCACTAGACTAACCCTTTTGAGCAGAATTGGAAAGGTCTGCTAGGTAATTTAATACAAAGAAACCAGCACAGACTCTGACCTTTTATTTGTATGGATCCTTGTGGAAGTGATTGAAGACTATACGCCCTAAAATGTAACTTCTCTTTTGAGTTCAGTGCACTCAGAATTGAGGTTACACCCAAAAAGATTCTGATCTAATTCACTGAGCAGAGAAAAGTAAAAATAGGTATTTGGTAATATCAGTGGATTGTCAGACACATCTTGTAATAACTCACTAGGAATCTTTGGTATTGTCCACACTGCCTAGTGATGAGAGGATGATGCTGTTCTTGGGATGGTCAGAAGACTAGAATCTTGTCATGTGCTGCGATTCTTTGGTAGAGTTGTGTGTTGATATGTTATGTATATATGTACTTAAAGTGGACCTCCAATTATAGAAACAATTTTCATAAATGAATAGTACAGGTGAATATAAGAAACTTTGTAATATATCTTATTAAAGAAATCTGTTTCCTTCTCCACTTATTGGCTGCTCTTCCCCACTTTATCTTCACTAAGACTGTTTATTTATATAGAATCTATTTATTCATTTAGTCTATGGAGAGGAGAGGGGGAAGAAGAAGAGGAGGATGCTGGTGGCTAGGTACTTAATTTATTGCCTCAGTCTATGTAATGATAGAGTTTTTGTAACATACTTGCCCGTCCGGGCTTTGGCGCCATGCTCCAGTCGCATGCTGCGGTGCAGGAGGCTGTGATTCCTTCCTTTGGGTTCTTCTTGTATTGTCTGAACACTGTCCTATTCCCTCACCTCTGTAATTGATTTTCCACTACACCCATCTCCATTATCTTGGTTTCCTTCTGCTCCTCTAATAGTTAATTTTAGCCTCACCTGTGTGACTGACAGCCTATCTTCCTATGAAGTCTGGGGCAGGTTCTTTTTTTCTATTTATCATTTGCTAACTTTCCCATTGGTGCTTGCTATTGCTGCGTGCTTGCTAGCTATTTACTCTTGCTGTTTTGTTACTTGTATTCATATTCCTGACCTCTGGCTTTACCTTTGACTACTCTCTCAGATTTCGATTCTGTACCGCGTTGCTCGACTGTTACCGACCCCTTGGCTAGCTGACCTCCCTTTTGTTGTGGTTTGTCTTGTCTGCGTTCTATGAATTCACTTTCTATAAGAAGGAATTGCCGTCCAGTTTCCGGCTGTCGCCTAGGACAGATCAGGCAAGTAGGCAGGGACAGGGGAGGGTTCAGCTTAGGGCTCACTGTCTTGTTGTGCCCCTCCCCCCAGGGTTCACCAGCAGCGACTGGGGAATTGCTCATCTAGTAATTTTCTTACATTTATCTTGAAATATTTAGAAGTGTCAAAATAACTCCCAGTCTCACGGTGTAGCAGAGTGTAGCAGCTTCAGTTATCTGTCTTTTCCAGCAGCCTCATATTATAGAAATGGATTTCTATAATAAGATATATGACAAACTTTCTTATATTCACCTGTACTATTCATTTATGAAAAGTTGTTTTATAATTGGAGGTCCACTTTAAGCATTGTATGTTCCTTATGGTTTAAGGAAGTCTCCCATCACTAACATCTCTTCTAAATCACCTATTTGCTGTTGTAGGGGCAATTACTGACATAGAACATACCTTTTTTGTGTCAATGTGTAATCTTGCTGCCAAGAAAATAATTTGTAAGTATATCAGTAGTTTGGTGCACCCGTAACATGACCGTGTCTTCCAGAGCACCCGTTTTTGCCTGTAGACACCAAAAATCGGGACATGTTAATCTTTATGTTAGGGGGCACTAGATGGTAACCACAGGCACCAAAGTTGATTTTCTCAGCATTTTGACACATAAAAGGTTCACTATTCACTGTGTCGCTATCTGACCCTATAACAGAAAGTAAGTGGTGCAAAAGAGATTTTGGTGGTGAGAGACTCCCATTAAAGTAGTTTTCATCCAGACCATGTCTTACATTGAAATAAATGGTAACCCTAATAGGATGATTTTGTATTATCTGTTGCCAGCAAGACTATAGGCTTTTCTGTTGACATTTTTAGTGCTTTTCCATTACACTAAGTAGCCCAAATGAGCATGTGCAGGACTCTTGTGCCCAGACTGGGGTACAGCACTATATTAATCTTTTTTCGCACCAATTTCCAGTGTTCACATTTTACCTCTACCCTAAGATGATTGGTTGCAGTAAGCTTATTTAACACAGTTAGGCTAAGGCGTCACGTAGCAGGCTGCAGCGGAAAAGCGCTGCGGGAAAAAAACGCGGTGCCAATGCATAGCGGTTTTTCCTGCAGTGCTTTTCACAGAAAGTCTGCTTCCATTAAAACTGTAGGGAAACCGCCGGCGTTTCCGTAGGTATAATTGACATCCTGCGATTTCCAACTTCAAATTGGAAATGGACTGAGCTGCAATACCAAACGTGGCCACTCACTTATGGATGTCGCTGTGTCAGGTACTGCAGTGATGGGACTATGCAGTACATCATGTCATATACTAAGGATAGGTCTTCAGTGAAAAATCCTTGATAAATCCTTTTAAGAAAACATTAGAGGGGACACTATAGAGCACCCACAAAAATCACCAGGCATCCATCACATCCACTTATTTCAATGAGCAGCCTGCATTTCTCTAGAGCTGCGCTCTGTTGTGTGCTGCAGCTAGTGGAACATTACATGAGTGAGTCTAAACTAACTGGTGACTAAGCTGTCATGTGAACGAGACTTTATTGTCAAGCACCCTTCAGGAAATGGCTGCATCTGCATCTTTAGGAGATTTAATTAACAACTAGTTGTCAGCAAGTTATCCTTACATTGTATCATGGCGCGGAAGCATCCAAGGAATCCAACGCTATATTTAATTATAATGTAGGAGCAGTACTGTAAGAGTTAATATAGGTAGAAGAGTAATTCATATTAGTAACATATATAAGATGGATGAATAAATGATATATAGATAGATAGACTATGAAACATATGTACTGTATATATATACATATGATAGGTTAGATCGCTCTATCTCAATTCTTAGAATTAGATTGACTGATTGATGCCGGATATAGATAGATAGATGTGCCCTGGGTGCTTGTTGTTAGGGGGCATGAATTAATCACCTTTATGTATTTATATACAGAGTAAGGTTAGGTTCACATCTGCGTTGGAGTCTCTGCTGCAGATTCCTCTTAAAACTGGTGGAAACCCGACGGACCCCATTATCGTCTATGGGGTCTGCGGGTTTCCACAGGTAACCGCTTTTTAAGCGCACAGGGTCTCTGTCTTTCGGATTCCCATGCAGACCTGAACAACGGAGACCTGAACACTAGTGTGAACCTATTGTAAGGGCAGTGAACTTCGAACATTTGTCCTGGGTGAAGAAAAGCCTAGCTATAGTTCTGTAGATGGGTAGATATATAGACCAGAGCAGCACCTTCCAACAAAAATCCCCAGGAGTAGGCTCAAGTACCTCCTTCAATAGAGCAGTGCGTAAAAACTTTTTTTTTTTTTTTGCTCTCTGGATAGATAGATGAGAAATCCTTCCATATATTGTATTAAGCATTTGTTGACAGATGGATAGATAAATAGATAGATAGATAGTAGAATAGTAGACAGTAGATAAATGAAATGAAAGACAGGTATTTAGATGGGTGGATGGCTAGATAGATAGATAGATAATCACATAGAATTGACATTGAATTGACTAATGATTGTCTGATAATTGATTGATAGATATGATAAAGAAATACGATAGATAGATAGATAGATAACAGAATACATAGATGGATGGATATATATATAAATAGAGACAAATAGATAATAGGTAGTACATAGATAGATATGAGATAGATAAACTAAAATAATAATTTGGAATAAACCCATGTGTGCCCATAATAGTCATCAGCAGGTTTTTCCGTTCCCCGGCACTATCATGGTGTATGCATTTCCACAAACCAGACGCTAAGTACTGTACTATTTATTGAATAGTAGAGTAAATAGTCACATAAAACCCGTGTAATTTGATGGCTTCCGCGCTAAGGCAATGGACCAGCTTCTTCATCTCCATGTCATGTCCTCGTATGTCAGGTCTCCTTTGTACTTAAATGCCTGTACACGAAACAAGACTAGAACCCAAGAGCCTTTAATATCTCTCAAAAAAAAAAAAATTTCTTTGCTTCTCAAATAAAAAAAATCTTTTATGGTCCTGCAAACAAGCTGCCGACACAAGGCAAACAGTGCTCATGGCGCGGCTGTCATTAGAAAAAAAAAGATAGAAAAAGTCTACAAAAAATATATTCATTATTCTCTCCAAAAGGACAGCAGACTTTGATTTTGAAGCTTGCACAGAGAGTATATTTGTCTTCAACTACCCCAGAGCAAGGTGCTATGGTGGAGGGTATATTTATCATGCAAATAACTCGGGATCGGGATCTTGCCTGTTACATCTTTAAAACAGTAAAAAAAAAAAAAAAGAGGAAAAAAAATTGCATGCATCTCAGTATTTTGCAAATGCCAGTTGGATGCGGCATCCTTTGGAGTTAACGGTGCGACACTTTTGTGTTGGGTAGCATGAATCATTAATCATGAGCGGCCATATTCTTGTACTGCTTCTGCTTTCATTACTTGGCCTAATTAAACAGTCCTGTGAACTGGAATCTCAGATTCCTCTGTTACAGATTATCATTAATTATGGTGAAAGTGCTCAGTGATGTTGGACTCAATTATATTCTGCTCAACACTGGCATTGTGTGATTCATTGCACAGCCTGCTCTACAGATGTACACTTTTTCTTATCTTGCACTTCCACTTTTGTAAATTGGGCTCTGCTCGCCAACAAACTTAAGAGTTATGTGCTGCATTTTCATTAAAAACATGTTGGAAAAAGAGCCGGGCCAATTAAGGATCTGCTGTTTTATAGAGAGTGATGGCATGAGCGTTGGATGGTGAAGGAATTAGCTGCGGGGGAAATCAGTCTTATAGTGGTGTAAATACTGTGAGATGATTTTACTTTTTTGTCTGTTTTTGTCATAATTGATTAAATTTTTCATATTTTTTGATTAAATATTTAAAATATTTTTTTGTAAAGGTAACTTACAATAGGAAGTGTATAGTTAGAGAGTAAATCTTGGATGTCTGTAGCTTGTCATCATACATGGTTGATTTATTACTATAGAAGTCATCAGAATATTTATAGCATTCAAGTTCCATCAGTTTAGAGGACACTGTCAGTAACAACACATGTGTGCGGTAACATTTCACTAATGCAACATGTCTTCTATCTGCATATCTATCTATATACATATCTGCAATAACAAAAAGTAGCGTTAAAGTGATTAGTAACTATTTTACTTAACACATTAAAATGTAGCTACATCCCTATCTATCTACAGATCTGTCTATCAATTTATATACATATTTATCTATGAGTCTATCTATCCATCCATCATATAAATAGACATATCTATCTATTTATGTACATATCTATCTATCTATCTATCTATCTATCTATCTATCCATCCGTTTGTCAGTCTGTCTGTGACTGTCTATCTATCTACATATCTCTGTCAGTCTGTCATATATGTCTATCATAGATTGTAAGCTCTTGGCCCTCAGTCCCATTGTGTAAATTGACTATTTCTTTGTAATGTATCTTTTTTGTCTGTACTTGAACCCTACAAATTGTACAGTGCTGCGGAATATATTGGCGCTATATAAATAAAATAAAATGTATTATTATTATATCATCTATCTACATATCTGTCTATCTATTTACATATCTATCTACATTTTTATCAATCATTCTATTTATTGTATATATAGAATTGTAGATATTGTAGATATAAAGATCTATTCAAGGTATCTATTGGTCTGTCAATCTATATACATATCTATCTATCTATCTATCTATCTATCTATCTATCTATCTATCTATCTCTTTACATCTAACTACTTATGTACATATCCATCTGTCTTTCTATCTATCATCTATTTATGGTATTTATCTAAATGTAAAAATGTTGCAGCATTTGGTTATCTACCAGCCTTGAATAATGATTTTATTGCTTGCACCCAGTCAATACCAAGTGCTGATTTGTATTTAGGATTGTCTATCTATCTATCTATCTATCTATCTATCTATCTATCTATCTATTCATCCAATGTTAGACTGAGGTTCATTATTCTACTATTGAACACCCCCTAGGGCATAGACCATTGTACCCTTCAAATTTGGGTGCTTTCTGCTGCACCATTATTGTGTTGGAGCCTGGGCCCACCAGGGGATCCTCTGGTACTTTGGTGAGCAGTCCGTCACTCTATCTGTCTATATGTGAACTTTATAGGACAAGATGTGGCCACACTTCTTCTTTACCTCACTAGCCTATATCCACCCGGGACATACACACTGCATTATACAACACCTGCATAATGGATGACATTTTATCAAACTCACCCGAGCTGTAGGTTTTCAACCTGCAACATGAAGAGATGTCATCCTGGGAGAGTCCGTCACAGGATGATTCACAAATCTCGGATTGCAGCAAACGTGGAAGTGGCTTTTTGAAGGGATGTGGTCTTTATAAAAGAGGTGTGGCTAATATATTCAGATCCCATGTAATAATATCACAACCAGGAGTGTTACTGGTTAAATAACATAAACCATTGCACTATTTTTATTTATGCCATTGAGCAATCACTTTATATATTGGCCCAGATTTATTTACTGGGCTGCACCTAGCAAGTGGCCAAAAGAGATATCGCAGTCCAACAGATTTGCTATAATTTCCATCAGAAAACTGGCATGAGTTATACCATAAAGTTACGCCAATTCCTGATGGGTGTAGATTTGAGTTCAGCCGCACGTACATGCGCAAGAGTTTTCAAGAGGCGGGAGCCTGTCAGTGAATTCATTTAGACTGACATAAGAACATAAGAAACGCCACTCTCGGTAAATCCCCCCCATTGTGTACATTTTATTGTGCGGTTCATAACAATTATGGCAATATCACATATGTCTAATTTATTTACTATGTTTTGCGATGGTCATTTAATAAAGTGTGTTACTAAAATAGGATTATTGTAATTTCCTCTCCCCCGTCCATTTTTTTTCTGTTTATTTTCTCACTAAGTCTTCCCTAATAGTTGATCCACAAATTGAATCATTTTTCAATGGCGAGATTTTTTCTGTCTAAAAGCCTCAAAAATATATTTTCTCCATAATGTCCTGGTACATGGAGAAATACATGTATATACCAGTATATTCTTGCTTTATAAAAACATAAAAAAAACATAAAACACATACAATATACTAATATATAGAACTATATCTCTATATAGCAATACATTATACATGTAAAGAAAAATTGTAATTTTTGGCCAGAGAAATCCTCTAATGGCTGTGTCTGTGGGTGCCTGCCTCTCATGCACAAGGTCCTGAGTATGAGACCCCGGACAGACTCAATGTAAAATACAATAAAATAATCTTCAAATATATGGTGGATTCCCCCAGTACCATCTTCATAAATATTCACTGTGCCCAGAAAACTGGGAGACTCTTGGTAAAAATGGGTGAGTTGACGTTTCTATTTATCCTTACAGGTTTAACCTATTGCATAAAAACATCATGGTCACGCGTTTCAATCCTATAAGGCTCTTGTTCACAGCATGAACTTTGGAGGATCAAAATGCGTAAGTGTGACAATTGACAATGGACAAACTATCAAGTGTTTTAAGAAGCCGCATTTGTATTTGGATTATATGGCACATTGCAGAATCCATTTACTGCCGAAAAACCCATAATGAAGTTACATCAAATTCTGGGGTTAATGTACAGGGGAACCACAGGTTATGTCTCTGCTATCTTATAAGAGTATTGTGAGCAGCTGATATAAAGCTTATGTGTATACAGCAGATGGGAAGTTCATCTTGGGCAACGATCCACTAACTTACAAGTACCTAATAAGAAAACATCAGAGATCCTAAAAATAAGTGTAAATCTCCATATAGATGGCAAGCTTCTCTAGATTCCACCCCAAGGGCAAACATTCACTATATGGAAAACATGGACCAGGGGAAAGGTGGTATAGAAAGGTTGTAGGGGGTTGTCCAGGATTAGAAAAGCATGGCCGCTCTTTACAGGAAACACCAACACAGCTCTCCATATGTCATGTGTGCTGTACACGTCAATGAAGCTGAGCTGCAATACCAAACACAACCTGTGGACAGGTGTGGTGCTGTTTCATGAAGAATGCAGTCCTTTTAACTCATTTAAATACATACATAGCTATAGGCTGAGCAGAAAATGACTTGAAGTGTACTGCCCCTTTAAGAGAATAGTGCATGAAGATCAAAATCAATGGAGGAATTCATTAAATCCCCTATGCCATTTTTGTAGTTATTTACAACCATTTGCAACTAAAATAGTGGCGTTTTTATGCCACTTTCTGAAAGTGGATGGGTCGGGATTGGGCATGGTTGGGGCCACTGTCCATGCCATATTCTTTATCATTTACACCACAAAAGTGACATCAGAATTGGATTGAAGATTGGAGCCTAGGACCAAGGGAACCAGGAGCCACATCATGAATTAAAAGCACCCTCCCACTGGTGCAGGGGACATTAAAGGGGTTGTCCAGGCAAAAATGGACAACCCTTTTAACTTTTAAATCAGCCGGGGGCATTGAAAATAATAAAAAAATGCATACTCACCTAAGGCCTAAGGAAGAGGACCCGTGATGTCACAGGCAGTGACATCGCATGCCATTTGCTGATTGGCGTCAGTGGTCACGTGACCGCTGAGGCCAATCAGCGGAACTCCGGAAGAGACCTGGGAGAAGCCGCCACCGGAACGCGCCAGAAGGACACCGGAGCATCGGGGACAGGTGAGTATGTATTTTTTTTTTTTTTTATGCCCCCAGCTGATTTAAAAGTTAAAAGGGTTGTCCTTTTTTGCCTGGACCAAAATACGCCAGTCTTAATGAATCCCCCCAATGTTTTTGGCTGCTTTGTATCTCATGTATCTATAGTTATAAAAAAAATGGTAAATGAATTTAGATAAAGAAACTTATATTAATAATAATTAATATAAATTGGGGAGGCAAAATAAAATAAAAATAATAATAATAATAAAAAATAATAATAATAAATAAAAATGAAACATTTTTGAAATGAGTAAAGGTAATGTAAAATTAACCAAATCTGCAACACAAAAACATAGGCATCCAATATTTATTACAGAAGAAATCCGTGGATCATCTACTGTACTTAGACAAATCAACGGTGTCAAAAACTTCCAAATGATTCCGCCGCGCTCTATCCCTATTATTTTCATTCCTTTGAAAATGTCGTCAATCTGAATTACATCTAAGCCCAGCAAACTTTTAAATATGAGCCGTAACAGGCTGAAAGCTCCGTCTCTCACTGCAGTTATGGGTTTTAATATATATGAAAATCAGTATTCTTGTATGCATGCATATATGCTTTCAATAATATCGCTTTAGCAGATGGCGAACTAGCCAAATCTAATTCCTAACTATAAAAAACTGTGCTTAAATTACCCAGCCCTTGCATGAAATGTGTTTAAAACATGTTTATAGTTTATCTTGCAATTATTTTTCTAATGATTAATTTCCTTTTTTTTTTTTTTTTTTTATATCGCAGGTACTCCAGGAGATATTACGGTAAATGACACAAAGAAATTTGCATGCCATAAAATGAAGAAACGAGATAAAGATAAAATATAAAAAAAAATATAAAATAAGAAGAGCAAAACAATAACAAATAAAATAATAAAATAATCAAATAAAATAATTTCAAAAATATACAAAAATATACAATTTGCTCTAATCTGGCAACTCTACGTTTGCAAGACTGCTTTATTAAAATAAATATGTTTTGCTGCCCCTATTTCCACCTAAAAATCAGATACCTATGTCTTAGTAGGGGAAAACCTGAGCCTTTTCCTCATCTAGCAGCTTCCCACATAGCGCTCATTGAAAATGTAATACAGTACTGACATGTCACAGGTCACCTGGCAATCTGAATTTTAAAAGGAATATGAATAATATTCTGTTTTATTTTGAAAATGAACTTCATGCCCTCCATCATGAATCCAATATATGTCTTAATCTTCTATGCTCTTGAAGCCTACGGCTCCTAGCTGAGTCCTTTGACTCCTGAACCTAATAAGAAAATAGGTTGTTTTCTGATCCAAGTTTCCCATTTTTAGGGAGAGTGAAGCAAACATTCTCTATTTCAAATGTAATTGACAAAGCATAAAAAACACGTGTCCGTATAAATGTGTCGCTGCCAATGAGCCCCATTGTGAATTGTTTTATTTCAGATTTCATTAAGATGTTGTATGTTTTTGAAATACGCCGTGCAAACTTAAAATCGTGGCTTACCTATTATAATATTCATGCTATGCACATGATGAATAAATACACAAAAGGGTAACAACTGGATAATATCATATGTGAAATAAGGCGTTTCGGTTAACCCAAACATGCAAGGAGAATTGTAACATCGGTAGGATTCAAAAATTCTCTTAATTTAATTAAATTTATTTTATTTGTTGCTTTTTTTGGTAGCGAATAATGTTGGTAAGTAAAGTCTAAAACATTTACCGGGTGCTCTTATATGTAATAGGATAAGGCTAGTCATAGACAACCGTGTTTGGGCTGGGAAAGATGAGACGTTTGTTCGACACAGTTTCCAACCCAAACACGGCCGTCTGCAGCAGTCCTTATTTGTAAATAGGAATCTTGGATTTCAGTATGGGTACTCAAGAGTCAGAACTGCAGGTCAAAGGGCTAAATTCAGCTAGGGCAAGACAGGAGTATAACTAGAAGGGCATGTTCAGGGGTGTAACTTAATGTGTCTGGGTTCCAATATAAAGTATGTAAGGGGCCCAGTACCTACCTTGTGCCATTTAGAATACTGGTATATTTTATGCGACAGAGATACATTTAAGGTCCAGGACCTGGTAGCGAATGCAAGCGCTGCACCCCCTATAGATGCTCCCCTGGGTATATTCACATGGTGTTTTTTTTTAATGCAAAGTGTATTTGCATTAAAATCTATTTCAGAAATCCAGATTTTTTACACAAATTTGTGGTTTGCTATGCTGTGGTTATACATGTGAATTAGCGCCAATGGGGCTATACAGTGTATTGTTAACCTTCCATGATTTGCATATGGTTTTCACATGGAATCTGCAGCAGGAAGTGACATGTCACCTGTCTGTTTATCGCAACATGACTTTACCACACTGTTAGGCTGGAATCACGCATGCAGCTTTTGGTGCGGTTTTTAATGTCATTTTTTTTTAGCCAAACATATTTTTTACTTTGACACAAAAGCTACATCTCAAATCTGAATGGGTCTTGCTGAAAGACTGCAATGGAACCCAAGCTTTTAAACTTGAGGGGACTCAACTAACCCATTGGACGAAACCAACACATGAAGTTCAAAAACTCCAAACACCTTTAAGCCAACATCTTACTGTCAATCATAACTGTTGTTTGTGAATACATAAAAGGAGAAACTAAACAACCGATACATAGAAGATCCAACCAGGACTCCTGTGGCTTCAATGGGATAGGAACATTAAGCTCAAATATTATATTACCTGCTAGGGCAAGGGCAACATATACATGGGGTTTCTATGTACCCCCCATTTGTGTGTGTCTATTCACTCTCCAGAAACAAAATTGGCATCCTATGAAATTGTCCCATGTATATATTTGACATAAACGTGGTTCTTCTGAGTCCGATTGAGCAAATGATAAGTCATTGTATTCCAGGAACATTGCTGAAAAATATGTTTTGACAGACTCATCAGAAAGGGGGGTTTAAAGAGGACCTTTCACCAACGTCATCTCCTTGCATCTATCAAAAGGTGCCACTCCATTGCCTTCAGCACAGTTTTTCTCTAGCCCCCGCCATTCCTGAGCAATCAGTGCATTTAGTTTTGGTGCTTGATATGATAATTGATCTCTCAAGTCAAAGAGGACTTGACTTGAGCCAGATCAGACTCAAGTCCAGTCCAAGTCAGCTTTTTTTTTTTTTTAATATTGACGGTACTCCAGCAGGTATTGTGGTAAATGACACAAAGAAATGAATATGTGAATAGAATGAATGAATGAGGTAAAAAAAAAATAAAAATATGTACAAGACAATAAAAAATAAAATAATCAAATAAAGGCATAAAACAAGGGACCACCCACCCAAGACCATCCACCTGAAATTAAAGAGCCTACCTGGCATATCAGTTATGTTGAAATGCTCCTACTCACTCTCTGGCAGGTCTTCCCTACGTCCCTTACAGAGCTCCCCATTGATAAAGGTCATCCAGACCAAAAAATTTTGGACTTATATTCTGTGATTGCTCTGATATATTTAAGTATTGCTTGGATGTGTTTTACACGAAGTCTCCAATAAAATTGTGATACACAAGAAAAATTGGTGTGTGCCACGGCTTTTCTCTCATACCTGTCATATCAGGCACCATAACTAACTGCACTGATTGCTCGGGAATGGTCAGGGCTTGAGAAAAAATTCCAAAAATGCTTAAATAAAGAGGTGAGGCTGATTTGCTTGGTATATATTGCCTTTGCAACCTCCGTCCCTAAGTGCAATTGTTACCTCCGTACCCTCTATAGCCATGGCTTAGCCTTCCTTTACCCCAGATAAAATTTTAGTTAGCTTCCTTATTTGTATCTAAAATATTCCTCCGAGCAACTTGCACACATGCACTCTTCTTCCCCAGGCACACCCCAACTCTTGGATATGAGGGGATTCATCATAAGTGTTAAACCTGCTGTCTGATAGTATTAGTCGTAGCAAATGTTATAAAAATTGAAAACAACCCATCATGACCGCTAAGGTCATTGGTCAGCTGTAGTGGTCAAGTGAGTGGAACAAACAACATCACTTCAAGGAAATAAACAAAGACTGGCAGGGACCACCGGAGCATCGAGCTGGAGTGTTAAGGGATTGTACAGGTAAATAATGTTAAGTTTATTATTTGTAAGAAAATTTTTGCTGCAAGTTGCAGTGGACAGAACCGTTCTTAAGACTACATAATTCGTGCCAAAAATACCAGAAACCATAATGCAAAGCAAACTGTGCTAATGTGATCAAAGCCTAAACCATATCTTATACAGGAACAAGAGAGGAACCAGAATATCTAAAAAAAAATATTAGAACTAAAATCAAAGATTTTTTTTTTATGTCTCCATGCAAAAATTTAGGATCAATCACATAAATTGCCACCTGGCTCCTCCATGATATGAAATGCTTAGCCGAGATGTCTGTAAAATTCACTACAATTGTGAAAAACAATTAAAGTGGCATTTTCCAGAGGCACCCTTGATGCATGGATTTCTCTATCAGCCCCATGCTATTTTTCCTCCATTCTGAGCGCTCTTATTGATCCATCTACATAATGTGACTTATGACCGCATATTTGATGCAAAGGTAAACTTTATGCAGAATTACTCCTGGAGGAGACGCTGTTTATGGGCCGGATATCTTTAAATAAATAGTAATTTATGATCTAGTTTTGCATTTCAAATGTATGTAGACGCCGCCATACCTTCTGGATGGAATATATCAGATATACATTTAGCGGGAACACATTTATATCCAGGGTGTAACACCATGTTACATACATAAGCTGCTATAATAAGTTAACAATTCTCCATTTAAAGCTGTTTTTTATGTGTGTTCATCTATATCCGAAGACCCTTTAAATGCTTTGTGCATGACACATGTTGAAGATGATCCAGAGATCTATCTGGATGGAGACTGTCATGAAGGTGCCTTACAGCTTCATGTCTGAAAACACACATCAAAATCTTGCTGCCCCTATATTGTCTGCTGCCACCCCAAATAAAGTGCTGCCCTCTAACGGTAATTCTTGAGTATTTATTGAGTACAATTATGTTAAAAGTACATTATACTACAGCATGTTATGTGTTATGTTGCGTTAAAGGAAATGTTACATTGTTATGTAAAATTTTTTTTTTGTTTAAATTTGGTGAGGTTGTTTTAAATTTTTCATGTTATCAATATTTTGAAAATTCCTAAAAATCTTGCAATTCTAGCTCTTACCACTAAGCCTAAAATAGTTTCCTAGTTTCCTGTGTCCTGGTGATGGACCATACACATAATGGTCTGGAGCAGACCCTACCGACTTCTATAGAAAAGTTTTCTAGGCATGCTCTGTGACCTGGGCAAAAACACAATGAAAGTGAATCTGCAGTAACTTAGCATAGCTACTACACAGTGGATGGAGCCAGGGCCGGTTTTACACAAAGTGGGGCCCTGGGCAAAAATTAAAAGAGGGGCCCCAAATGCTGATATGCAAACAACACCATCGTCTTCCAGTGACAACCCCTATAATAACGCCTCCTTTCTGCCAACAAAAAAGTAATAACAAGCCCCATTTTACCACACACAATTCAAATGAGCACCTTTGTACCGCCTAATAGATTTTTGCACCCAGTCATCAGTTATTATAGCGCCTCCTTATAAATAATAGTCCCTGCTTATAAATAATCTTACACCTTTATTAATAATAGCTCCCTTATAAATGATAAATAGAGCCCTGTATCAGTAATATCCCCCCTTATTAGTAACAGTCACCCCGTAAAAATAATACTGCTCCCTTAAAAATAATAGCCCCCTTATAAATAATAGTTACCCTTATAAATAATAGTCCCCATTATCACTAATAGCCCCCTTTATAAATAAGCCCACTTAACAATTATACCCCCCTTATAAATAGTTCCCCTCTTATAAATAATAGCCCCCTCATACTTAAGTTTCCCAATTATATATAGTAACCCACCCTTATATATAATAGTTCTCCGTTATACAGTGTCGGACTGAAGGGCCTCAGGCCCACCAAAGGAACTTGTTCTGGGGCCCCACCCAACAGCTTCCTGCTAATAGCCTACACCACGGCTCCTTCACTGAAGTCTTACATATGTGCTGACTATCTGGTGTTACTGAGTATGTTCCCAGTATAGTCAGCCCCTATTGTACTGTGCAGGCCCCAATAACTCCATGGCCAGTTCATGCACAGTACTGTATGGGGAATGACATGGCCATGGAGCACTACACATATGTGCAAGATTATAGTGAGGGAGCTGTGATGCAGACATAGCACACAAGGCTGCCAGCAGGAATTGTGAGCCCCCCCCCCCACAGTATAATGCTCTACATGGTATATAATGCTCCACAGTATAAAATGCTCTCCTGAGCCCTCCAGTTTCCCCACATGGTATATAATGCTCCACAGTGACCCCACACAGTATAAAATGCTCCCCTGAGCCCCCCATTGTGGTCCCACATGGTTTGTAAGGCTCCACACAGTATAATACTCTACAGTGGCCCACACAGTATACTACCTCTTAGTGGCCCCAGACAGTACAATATGCTCCCCAGCAGCCCCACACAATATAATATGCTCCATACAGTATAATATGCACCCCACAATGCCCCTCCAGTATAATGCTCCACAGTGGCCTAACACAGTATAACATGCTCCATAATGACCACCACACAGTATAATATACTCCCCAGAGGGGTTTCCCCAGTATAATGCTCCACAGTGGTCCCCCCCAGTATAATATGTTCCCCACAGTCCTCCCCAGTATAATGCTCTACAATGGCCCCACAGAGTATAATATGCTCCCGAAAATCCCCACACAATATAATACACTCCACAGTGGCCCCACACAGTATAACAGGCTCCCCACACTGTCCATTCCCCCAGTATAAAGCTCCACAGTGGCCCCACGCAATATATTATGCTCCCCAGAGCGTCCCCCCAGTATAATGTTCCACAGTAGGCCCCACGCAGTATAATATACTCCCCAGAGGGCCCCCTGGTATAATGCTCATTAGTCCCCCCCAAATAATGCCCCACAGTGGCGCCACGCAATATAATATGCTCGGCTGATGCCCCCCCCCCAGAATAATGCTCCACAGTGACCCCACTCAGTATAACATGCTCCAGAATGGCCTCCACACAGTATAATATACTGCCCAGAGAGGTTTCCCCAGTATAATACTCACAGTGGCCCAAAATAGTATAATATACTCTCCAGAGCCCCCCCCCAGTATAATGCTCCACGGTGGCTCCGCACAGTATAATATACTGGGGGGCCCCTCTGGAGAGCATATTATACTGTGTGGGGCCACAGTGGAGCATTATACTGGGGGGGGGGGCTCTGGAGAGCATATTATACTGTGTGGGGCCACTGTGGAGCATTATACTGGGGAGGGGGAGAACATGTTATATTCTGCAGGGCCTCTATGGAGTATTATAAAGTGGGGGGGCTCTAGAGAAAATGTTATATTCTGTGGGGCCACTTTGGAGCATTATACTGGGGGGCCCCTCTGGAGAGCATAATGCTCCAAAGTGGCCCCACAGAATATAACATCTCCAGAGGTCAGCCCCCCACATATTATAATTTTCCACAGAGGCCCCACAGAATATAACATGCTATCCAGAGGGGCCCATTCCCCAGTATAATGCTCCACAGTGGCCCCACACAGTATAATATGCTATCCAGAGGGGGCCCCCCCAGTATAATATGCTATCCAGAGGTGGCCCCCCAGTATAATATGCTATCCAGAGGGGGCCCCCAGTATAATGCTCCACAGGGGCCCTACAGTGCTATTATTATATTATATTCTGGGGTCTCTTCAGACCCCAGAGTATAATAATCGAAGGCCCGGGGTAAGTAAGGTAAAATAACAAACAGTTATACTCACCTTGTCTTACCTCTCCCGGGCCTCTTCGCGCTGCTCCGCTATCCCCGCCGGCGACCGCTTCTTCTTCTCTGCGGCTGACGTCACGTGTTGTGGATGTCACCTCTGAGGCCTGTGATTGGGCCTCAGCGATTACGTGAGGCACGCCCCACGTGACCGCTGAGGCCAGGCCTCAGCGCCTCAGCAGTGATGTCCGGAACGCCAGAAGATGACGTCGGACGCCGCGGACAGGTGAGTAAAAATGTTTGTTATTTTTATTCACTTTCCGTTAGTGCTTTGGCCGGGCCTGACTCCGGGATCCAGAGTCATCAGGTTCCGGATCCCGGGGGCCCCTTTGGGGACGGGGCCCTGGGCAATTGCCCAGTTTGCCTCCCCCTAACGCCTGCCCTGGATGGAGCCATCTGCTTCTGGCTCTGCCCACTGTCTAATTTGGTGAGCTTGGTCCACCCCATGATGTGTATGGGGGCCTCCCTACTCTCCCCAAAAAGGATTAAGCAGATGGGATTTCAACATGCACGATCATTTTTTTTTCTCAGGGGAGATGAGCTGCCCCTTCCCCTAGGAGTGTCTGGCAGAGGCTTGATCTCCTTTCCTCAAACAGAACACATGCATGCTTGGCTGTGCATAAATCATAGTAAATATTTCATTTGACAAAAGACTAGGCCCCTTTCATTAAGCCCCATGTACTTTTTGGAAAAAAATCCAAAAAGTTGCCAATTTTTATCCATATAGATATGCGTCAAAATTCCTCCGGTGCATAATAACAAGTAAAAAAAAAATTGTAAATAGACCAATTGCTGAACCTGGCCCCTTTAATTAAACCCCACATACTTTTTGGGAAAAAAAAATCCAAAAAGTTGCCAATTTTTATCCATATCGTTAATGCGTCAAAATTCCCTCGGTGCATAACAAGTAAAAAAAATACTAAATAGACAATTGCTGATTTGCTGAACAAATCTAATAAAACTTCCCTGCGACAAACACTGAAAATTCACACGTCCTGTCCTGTATGCCCATGTGAATAGATCGCACTTTTTGCTAATAATTTATTATCAGACGAAGCATATTTACTCTGCTATCGGCCCCTCTCGCAGGGGTAGAGTGGTTTACACCTCTTTTAACTAATTGATTTTTATGTTAATACCTTAAAGAACATAGTGTTAATTAGCGCATCAATTAGACGCCTAAATGGAATCCGATACATTAATTGGAAGCCGTTCATGATAAAACGCTTGGCCCATGGCTAAATTGGTTTGCTGTGCTTACATTTTTTGTGAATATTTACATATAAATTTTCTCGCCGTGTGTAGTTTTGTCAACAGTTTAGGGTCATTATCATATATTTCATGCAGATTTTTTATTTTTTTTTTTTTAAAAGATATTAACCCATTAATGTGTTGTTTAATTAATTTTAGGCTAATTTATATAAACGCAGTTTTGTTGGTCACATTCTATATTTGTAGGCTTGGACTGGTCCATAGGGAACCGGAGAATTCCACTGTGGTCCACTGAACCAGATACCCCATCCCCTGCAGATCCACATATCTACATATTGATCATTAGCATAGAGCACGTCAACTGGCTCGCTATGGTCAGGTAGGTGGTCCCAGACTATCTGCTCCACATGAGGACCACCCACCTGACAGTAGCAATTCAAATTAGTATATTGGGGGGGGCAGTGGCGTAACTAGGAATGGCTGGGCCCCAAGGCAAACATTTGACATGGCCCCCCCCCGCACAAACCGCCGTCCCCAACCCCCACACACAAACCGCCGCCCCCAACCCCCCCCGCACAAACCGCTGCCCCAACCCCCTCCGCATAAACCACATTCCTGCACACACTATTATGTGCCATAGTGGCCCCTGCACACAGTATTATGCACCATAGTGGCCCCTGCACACAATATTATGCGCCATAGTGGCCCCTGCACACAGTATTATGACCCATAGTGGCCCCTTCACACAGTATTATGCCCCATAGTGGCCCCTGCACACAGTATTATGCCCCATAGTGGCCCTTGCACACAGTATTATGCCCCATAGTGGCCCCTGCACACAATATTATGCCCCATAGTGGCCCCTGCACACAGTATTATGCCCCATAGTAGCCCCTGCACACAGTATAATGCCCCATAGTGGCCCCTTCACACAATATTATGCCCCATAGTGGCCCCTGCACAGAGTATTATGCCCCATAGTGGCCCCTGCACACAGTATTATGCCCCATAGTGGCCCCTTCACACAATATTATGCCCCATAGTGGCCCCTGCACACAATATTATGCCCCATAGTGGCCCCTGCACACAGTATTATGCCCCATAGTGTCCCCTGCACACAGTATTATGCCCCATAGTGGCCCCTGCACACAGTATTATGCCCCACAGTGACCCCTGCACACAGTAGTATGCCCCACAGTGACCCCTGCACACAGTATTATGCCCCATAGTGGACCACGCATGAACGATTATTATACTCTGGGGTCTGGCTCTTGTTAATTATACCTACGGAAACATTGGTGGTTTCCCTATTGGTATAATGGAAGTACAAAGTCCGCAGAGGAAACCAATGCAGAATTTTTCGCTGTGGCCCGCTACATGTGGTCTTAGCCTTAAGTTGGCACTAGCACTTGTTCAGTTGACAACTCTTCCATGCAACTACAACTTGGCTCAACCAGGCAGTGTTCTGAATGAGGGGAGCGGAAAAGCTGCAGCCTGGTACCTCGCAGAACAAAAGGATCGGACATATTGAAAGCCAACAGCCTGATCCTTCTCTCCACTGACATGTTGAGGGAGAGTTGGGACACCTCCATATACATTAGGCGGTCGGCTGATTTGACTCACATTCCTCTTATGCCAAAGGTCACCTATATGCTCTGTATCATTTTACAGATATGTCTACTCTACTCTTCTACCTACAATAAAACCTCTTTTTCTATAATAATAAATTGGCCTAACATGAAGCAGGTTAACCAGGTGACTGCTGACCACATTTTGCAGGGTATAATCCATTCCTTTCATCCATGCTGCCATACATCATCGTGCTATCTCTCACATCCCATAATATCTTGACTATTCCAGTTCTACGTTAATTGGCCTTCCTCACCAGAGACGGCCATCAGATCAGGTCATTATTAATTCTACTGCTAAAATCATTCACCCCAATGTCTGCACAACCTCTGCCGCCCCGTCCTGTCATCCATGTACTGAACCTCTAGTTTTCAAGATAGTCTTCAGAATATCATATAGAACATGTAACCCATAAAATTAATAATATGTCATCTTACTCTATGCTGTGGGTTACATTCTGTGGTGTCACGTAATGAATCGGCAGAGTGTTACAAATACAATACAAACCTCAATGTGTTAAAAAATATATTCAGACAGTTCTTTCTTATATTTTTATACTGAAAAAACAATATTTTTGTCATGACAATTTTCTTCCGTGCAAAGCATGAAAAAGTTGCAATATTTTGTGCAAATTATGGTTTTGTGCAAGAATTGTCTTTTACCTCTGTTATGACACCCTCACACACTTTTCTGAAAGGGGACATGGCAAGGGACAAGGTGTGGGTGGAAATATCTGCCCCGTTAGATTTATGATCATTTATACCAGCCTACTGGGGTAAATGATGCCCGAAATCCACGCCAGTTATGGGCAGGTGTGCTATGTATTCACATGGCCATATAGCGTGCCCAAAGGTTTAAAAAAATGTTATTGACCTGGTTATTGGCCACAAGGTTTAACACATTTTTTTAGCACATTTCACCTATAAAACTAATGTCTAATAACTGACTCGCCATTCACACACTATCTGCTTGTGTCAGGTAAAGTGAATAAGACTCATTTTCTTGTAACAATGGTGCCTGGCAAGTGGTGGGGGACACCGTATTAGGCAAGAAGTGAACAGTCGGTTCTTGAAGTTGATGAGTTGGAAGCAGGAAAAGTGAGAAAGCGTAAGGATCTAAGATGCTTTGACAATGGTCAAATTTGGATGGCTAGAGTACTGGGTCTTGTAGGGTGTTCCAGTGGTTAGTACTCACCTACCAAAAGTGGTCCAAGGATGGGCAAATGGTGATCCGGTATTAGGATCATGGGTACATTGATATGTATAGGGAGCAAAGTATAGCCTGTCTGGTCCAATCCAATAGAAAAGCTACTGTAATAGAAACTGTTGTAACATTGGAGTGGTTAATGCCCACGGTGTATTGCAGCTTGATACATATGGGCTTGTATAGTTACAGAGTGGTCAGAGTGTCCTTCACCCCTTTACATTTCCCCTATGGTTAAAGGGGATGTCCAGGTAAAAATGGACAACCCCTTAAATTTTTAAATCAGCTGGGGGCGGTGAAAAAAAATTAAAAAAAAATTCATACACACCTGTCCCCGATGCTCCGGTGTCTTCCCGGTGCGTTCTAGTCCTTCTGCTCAACGCGTCTCTTCCAGAGTTTCATTGATTAACCACTCAGCAAAGGGCAAGCGATGTGACTACCTTTGACATCATGGATCTCTTCCTGAGGTCGCTGATTTGCCTCAGCGGTCACGTGACCACTAAGGCCAATCAGCGGCCTCAGCGGGAGGGATCTGTGACATCACAGCCACTGAGCAGTTTCATTTCGAGAAGACGCCATAGCAGAAGGACCGGACCGCGTCGGGAGGACACCGGAGCATTGGGGACAGGTGAGTATGAATTTTTTTTATTTTTTTCACTGGCCCTGGCTGATTTAAAAGTTAAAGGGGTTGTTCAATTTTGCCTTGACAAACCCTTTAATCCATTGTCATCCCCAACAATTCCTGGCTCAATTCCCACACCAGCAAAATTGACCCTTATTTTTCTCTACGCACACCCCCCTTGTCTCAACCTGGGGAACTTGGGTCTACAAAACAATGAAATTAGCTGAAATTAACTGTCGTATCTCTGGACTGCCGGAAAGTGGGAAACAAATTAATGTAGGGGGTTACCTCACCCTCTACTGTCTCTTCCACATCTGGAATGACATATCTCTAATGTGGGTTGTCACTCAAAGATCTGCTTGAATAGTACTGAATAGCGCTCTATTGGGCACCTCTTGCCCCAACCAACAGCCACCTGTTTTGGTTGTGGTTATCTTCACTGAACCACAGGTCTATCTACCACTGGCTGCTCTGGGCATCTCACCATGGTTAACAAATTTACGGATCTTCACGTAAAAAGGAGGTTAATCCTTCGTACCCTTACAATCACAAAAATTTTACAGCTCTTTATTCGAACAAGCATCTGTGGGATGTGCTGAAAAAACAAGTCCAATCCATGGAGCCACAACCTGCCAACGATCAAGAAGGTCTTGTGAAATCCATGCTTGAATGGGTCAAAGCTGCTTTGACAGCAAGCAGGAAATCTAGTGAACCTCACTGTCTATTATTTCATTAAAGCAAAAAGGAATTAAAGAAGAGGCAAAAACTAAAAGAAAAAAAAAATATATAAAAAAATTACAATATAAATAATAAAAATAATAATAAAAATATAGTAAAAATTAAATTTTAAAGGATATTCATTCTTGGACAAGAGATCCTAGAAACTGTGGTTTACGTTCTAAAATTGTAACAGACAGGGATTGTGATGTCCCCTCTGCCAGATTCTTTATTCTGTCAGATTATAGCATTTGAAATGACGGAAAGAGATGCTTCCCTTTCATATGCCAGCCAGGAGTACAGAAGCTGTCAGCAACAGTGTAATATGCTATGTATTATCACTCTGACTGATTCACGGGCAAGGAGACTGTCATCTTTTTAGACCGTACAAGTCAACACAAATAAAGCTGAGGAGGCAAATGATAATGGCGGAGATAAATCCCGGCTCATTCTCGCCATTGCATTTTATTCAAACCTTGGAGATGACATGATTTGAAAAATGAGCCCGTGTCTAGTTCACCGCCCATTACTGTGCCGGCACATTATCTCCCACTTTTCCTATATGACTGCTATATATACAGCACATTGTGGCAGTTATATTCATGACGGCAATGAGGACACACATCTTGCACTACTGTAGACAGACACCTCTGTATGGTTTCTCAGGCTTAGAGATTGTTAAAAAAAAAAAAAAAATTACAATTAAATTAAAAAATAAATTAGAGCAAATAAAGCAAAACATTAATATAAAAATAAACATTATAGAAATCATCGATCTCATAATATATATTATTCAGTAAAAAGATTCAGAAATATTTATATAAAATACTTCATATAAAATAGGAAACAATCAGATTACAAAAAAAACCCCCCCAGTTTAGAATGAATCGTAGGGCTACTCAACTACTCTTCGTAAAGGTTCATGAACTGAGGTCCATCATCAGGTAAAGATGTAAAGGTCATGGTGTCCTGTGGCATCTGGCACCAATATATAACCAGCAGATCCTTTAAGTCCTGCAAGACCACCTTTAAGGCCATATATCTCAAAGAAGTTTGGTCATAGTGAGACCTGGGAATTTGAAGGCCAAGTCAACACCTTGAACTCTTAGTTCTGCTCAGGGATAGACATCTGAAGACCCCTGTACCAGAACAGTTATGGGCCTCTAGTTTTTTAATATCACAACATAGAGGCCCCCCTTATGTCTACATGACAAGGTACACTATAAGTGTAATGTGGAGTACAACAAACCCCTGGAACTGCAGAGGGCACTGGTCTTACCGATGGCACATTTAGCGTGGGAGTTATGGGATAGTAAAGCCTCAGTTGTTGGTGTTCTCAGTTCAGTTGGTGTGCAGAGGAAGAAGACTCACAGAGAGTCCGGAGAGGTCCCAAGTTGGGGAGAGTGTGAAACATTGTGCTAGAATCTGGTGAGTGGATGGTGGGATTCAACTACTGTAAGTAGCCCCAATAGCATTGTCCTATTCTATGAGCTGTTGGTCTTCCACCTCCAAGTATTGGTAAAGAACCCTTTGGAACCATACTTAGTTGTCGTTAGTATGTCCATCACCTGCATGATACGTAGGTGTCACCCTAATGCTATTGCATACCACCCCACCACTTGTCAATAGACTTGCTTTCGGGACAGGATTTGTAGCCATATTATGAATGCAGAAATGTGTCCGTATTACACTCCTGTCAAACTGGCCTAACCCTGAAACCAAACCAAACTTTGATCATAATGTCCACAATTGCGTCAACCTGACAACCTTCCGTACATGACATCACTTTTTGATCTCCCAATGAGGTGACCCGAGGACAATGTGCAAAGAAAAAAAAAACTATTAAAAATTCCATATGAATCACCACTTTCCTCATGTGTGGCTGTCACAAGTCATATTGTAGCCCGATAAACATTTTTTCCTTTGGAAGTCAGAAAATCAATTAATTTGTCAGATCACTCCAGAAGTGTCACATTATTTTGGCTGTTGATGGCAAATTCAGCTATGATGCTCCTTAACGGGAAGACGGGATACCCGACGTGACAGAATTCAGTGCTCATGGATGCAGAGTCCGTGGACTATATTAAAAGCTATCTTGAAGCATGACTTGGTTTCCCGAGGAAATTTTAGCACTGTCACTAACACTATCAAATACCCAGATAGAAAGTATGTTACTCCTCCGTATAACCTTTAATTACCCCCACCACCCAAAAAATATCCCTCAATTAGCTTAGGGCTAGATTTATTCATACAGTTAAAGTCCTCCTGAGGATATAACACTAAGCATTGGGCTATCGCGGTTCAGTGCATCGCATTACCGTGTTCTTAATTAGAACATATTAAATGCTCTTCCTGCATCGCAACGATCGTCTCTCCTGCCCATTATAATAAGAGGACTTAGCTACATACTGTATTATAGTGTACACAAGGCTCAGTACTTGTATTCTCTGTTACTATCCCACTGTCCATGGTGCTAAGAATTTTTCTGCATATTATTTATATGCTGTTTAGGAGGCCAAAGGGGGGCAGGGGGATCTCCGACTTAGGACACCAGTCTGTTTGCCAGAGGAACTCTTATTCTGGTACACTCAACCATACATGTCAATCATCACATGGTCAGCCATCCATTAGAATATCCAGCATATAATATGTTACATATACATATATTTATATATATGACCTAAATAGTAACATATGCACCTCATTCATACAGCTATCCGTCCAAAAATAATCATAGCCATAGACACTCAGCCCAGCATGTATTTTGAACATAGGGGATTAGAACAAACTGTTGCCAGATGAGCAGCTTTTCTCCTCTGACAACAAAAGGATCAGGCAGATTGAAATCCATCTGCCTGATCCTACTCTCCTCCAACAACACCTGATGGGATATACATATTAAACCCAACTGGTTTTAAAGGTAAAATCTTGACAATATCAAGATCCTACCAATTGTTAGAATATGGAGGTTGGGAATTTTAAAGACATTTTTCATACTGATGACCTGTCTGTCCTGTGGATAGGTCATCAATATCTGATTGGTTGGGGTCTGACACCCGAGCTCCACACAGTCAGCTAATTCGGGTGCTTTAGGAGAAGCAAATAGGAGAAGCTCTGCTCCTGTTAAAATACCCAAGCAACTCTGTAGACAGTGGATAGAGCCTTCTTCTAGCGCTGTCCACTGTGTTATGGTGCCACTGGGGTACTGCAACTACTGTATGCTCTTATTGCTTGAAGCTCTCATTGATTTTAATGGGAACTGAGCTGCAGTAACTACACTCTACAAGGCACAGAGTGCCTGCCACTTCTGGCTCGGTGCACTGCATAGCACACAAATCGGAGGGACCTCTAAACATCTGATCTGTGAATGGGCTGGCTGTCAATCAGATAATGGAAAATCCCTTTAATAAATCTGTTCCAGGGAATCTTTACATCAATGCTCCCTGGGAAGAGTATGCAAACAGTTCTCCTTTACAAGGCAGAAAAATTTCCTTCTTGTACCCTCCTTAGGTGCAAGGACCTACATACCAAATAGGCAGACAATGGAGTCATGGAAATAGAAGGCCCAAGTGGGTCCCATCCATATTACTGGGTGCCAAGAACCTGCCACTGTTAGCAAAGAAGGGGAAAGTGCCCCAAAGGTCATGGAAAAGCAATGTCAAATCCACACTTCAATCTTTACTATGCATGTTACTGCATAGAAGGCCACAGTGTAAGTCAATGTTCGACCCATAAAAGAGCCATGGAACAGGATGCAGGTTTTCAGCCAAACAGTTGTATTTATTGAGTTTCCCTATAAAAATTGTGGAATTTAAAATGATTTTTTAATATGATCCTGACCCAACAGAAGAGCAAAAATCCACCCCAGTGTGGGACTTCGATATCCGGCAAATCCATAATAATGTGATTAAGGCCATCTCTAAGAAAATATATTCCTCTCACTTGTACGTCATTTGTCTTAGCACTGGAGATGCCTTCATTACAAGTACCTGGCTCATTTAAATATACATGAGTCTGACCATCGTGATTTGTCTTTGAAAAATGGGGAGTGTTTGAATGATAAATCCCATTTGTTTTTCTCATTTTTCACAAGGAAAAAAAATGTTTGGTAATTTTGCAAAATGCTAAATGGTTGTGGCAATGACGAATCACCCCCCTAGCAGAAGCAGGCGTCTCTCTGTTTGTGACTCATGTAGAAATAAATAGGATTTCTGTACTATATAGGACATACTAATTATATATTGATGTATATTACTATTAGAGATCGTATAGACATACTGGATATATCTACAAGCATTTACTATTAGGAAAGAAAAAAAAGAAAAAATTCACATTATGCCGAAATTATACAAATTAATTTTCTGGTCAAATATTTGGAAATTATATTATTGATGCTTCCCCTCCCCCTGCACTTTGACATCATTGTTTACATTATCCCTTAATTATAACATTACTGTGTGTATGTTAATATACTTGTTTTTTTGAAGTCACTGTTTTCTTATCCATATAATATGACATCACTGTTTATTATCCCTGTACTGTGACATCACTGTGTATATTATCCCTGTACTGTGACATCACTGTTTGTATTATCCCTGTACTGTGACATCTCTGTGTGTATTAATCCTGTACTGTGACATCACTGTGTATATTATCTCTGTACTGTGATATCACTGTGTTTATTATCCTTGTATTGTGACATCACTGTGTATTATCTCTGTATTGTGACATCACTGTGTATATTATCCCTGTACTGTGACATCACTGTGTGTATTATCCCTGTATTGTGACATCACTGTGTGTATTATCTCTGTATTGTGACATCACTGTATGTATTATCTCTGTATTGTGACATCACTGTGTGTATTATCTCTGTACTGTGACATCACTGTGTGTATTATCTCTGTACTGTGACATCACTGTGTACATTATCCCTGTACTGTGACATCACTGTGTGTATTATCCCTGTACTGTGACATCACTGTGTGTATTATCCCTGTACTGTGATATCATTGTGTGTATTATCTCTGTACTGTGACATCACTGTGTGTATTATCTCTGTACGGTGACATCATTGTGTGTATTATCCCTGTACTGTGACATCACTGTGTGTATTATCCCTGCACTGTGACATCACTGTGTGTATTATCTCTGTACTGTGACATCACTGTGTGTATTATCCCTGCACTGTGACATCACTGTGTGTATTATCCCTGCACTGTGACATCACTGTGTGTATTATCCCTGCACTGTGACATCACTGTGTACATTATCCCTGTGCAGGTGAGGATATTAGCAGTTCAGAAGGTGGAGTGCTGGCAGTAGTGCTATCACTTTCTACATTACCCATTGGTAAAATCAAAATGATAATATTGTTTTCTAAACTTGGTGGTAAAAGTGTCCATGGTACAGTAGGACCCCATTCCAAGTGTTGCTATTGGCCCTTTTTAGTTACTTGTTTTAAAATATAATAAAATATTAGACTACCTACCTCTTCTGCTACCTCTTGTGTCACCCCTTCTACTTCATAGATTGTAAGCTTTTGCAAGAAGGACCCTCACTCCTATTGTGCCTATTGTGTATGCTATTACTCTGTAATGTCTCATTTTGTTTGTACTTAAACCTCTATGATTTGTAAAGTGCTGCAGAATATGTTGGAGCTATATAAATAAAATGTATATATATATATATATATATATATATACGGTATATATATATATATATATATATATATATATATATATTAACCTATTTGTATAAGCATCTAGAAAAAAATAACATCATTGCATCTGCATCACATCTGAATTTGTCACCTGCCCCTGAGAATTTTGCATGCACCCTGATAACACTCAAATAATATAATATAATATAATATAATATAATATAATATATGTTTCCTTTGGTCCTGGGTAGAATTACTGATAGTAATAGTATCAAAGTTCCAACTTCAAACTCACCTCGACTACATCAGTACGTCAGTCTCATATATAATTGTGTATAATGGAACACGTTAAGAAAATCTTCTGAAAATTTTGGTTCGTTGCAACATATTATAGCCGTACTTTTTAGGAAGGAACAACGTGACAAATCCAGGCAAGACGCCAGTCAAGGTATCTTATAAATGATAATTTGCCTCTTTACTGCATGGACCTAACTTTCTACATTTGACAGAAAAGCCTTTTCAGATTTGGTATTCGTAATGTTATTTCACATGAAAACCTGCACATTTCCTGTAACATGCCAATTTAGAACTCATTATTTGCCGTTTGTGAACCGTTGACCCGTAGTGTCTAATTTAACAAATATTTTTGAAGTGTGGCAAAGCAAAGGAAATGATTTCATGAAGCCCTTAAAATATCAGCTGACAGGAGCGTGGGGAAAGTCATCCAGACAGCGTGGTATTAGAGCCCGGCAAATGACAGGGTGCAGAATTGGCTACAAGCAGGGCTGAGAGAGACTGACACACTTCACAGCAACCAGGTTATAGAAATCAAAGGCAGCGGCGTCACGGTGAGACTAATCGAGATTTGCTCAACCAAGGCCCCATCAAGCACAGGAGGAGAAGAACACAAAACAGATTTATAACTACTATTAGGGATCTCTGGCCCCCCGCAGGCTTCCTTTTACCTGGAGCATTCAGTCTAAACAAGTGGTCTGATAGTAACAACATGCGCGTGCAATGCCTGTTATACCACGCTTTATGCTGTCAAAAGATATTTTCTCAATATATTATAATAATATAGACTTTAGCGAGAACATGCAGCATTCTGTTCAGCAATTTGTAGGTTGTTGCTTCCAATATTTAGACTGTGGCGAGAAAATTTATGTAAAAAATTACCCTCTTAGCTTCAGAATTCTGTGCTGATTTAATTCCTTGTCTATCTTTATAGTGAGTGGAGCTTTGTTTTTCTGATAAATGGCTCCAAATCTTATGTATAGACATAGATGTAATTGAATAGATAATGACTACCTGCAGTCACCCCTAGGGGGAGCTTACCAGCTAACTGAATACTGTTTATGTTATTTTGTGTTTAATGTACAGGGGGCAGTAAGTGCCTATAATCCCTCTAGTGGTGGCTCCAGGTAGCCATAATGTAAAGCGTTCCTAACCATAATAATAATAACCTTTGAATAAACTTTGCATAAATCAATAGTGCAGTGTGTGTAGCAACATTATATCTGACCATTATGTTAGTCATATTTTGCAATATTGAGAATGTTCCCCCTCTGCATTCTATGTCTCTAGTTTGCATTTCTCTCTGAGTTGGTGGGTACAGACTAACACATAGTTTTTATAACAGAATCTGCTGTACAACAGTCTCTCTCTCAGAAACAGCCCTAAGACCATGCAGGACATACACAGAGAAGTACTTACTTGTACTGATGTAAGTGAAGAGCTTTTGTTATTAAAGAAATCTCATACTTAGCTCCAGCATCTCACTAAGGGTGGGTTCACACTTGTGCCAGCACTCCGTCCGCCGCAAATCTGACCTAAATGTCGGAAAACTGGATAGGGAAAGGTTTGCATGCAGGACTTTGTGTCCGACGAAAAAAACTGGCTTTGTGGTGCAGAGGTTGTAAGCGCACACCCACACATTGCTTTAAAAATCCATAGAAGTGAATGGGTTTTTAAGAAAAGCTTCGCAAACCTTTCCCTATCCAGTTTTCCGAAATTTAGGTCGGATTTGCGGTGGACAGAGTGCCGGCGCAAGTGTGAACCCACCCTAAGCTAGACTTACTTCTCTTATCTTCTGCACTTCTTGCTCATTCCCCCCTCTCTACAGACTTCTATAAACATGTGTAATCTGAGTCATGTTTTCTGCAGTCCCTGTTAATACAAATGTAACAGAGATTTTCAGAGTGAAAATCATTTTAGCAGAAGAAGGGGGATCAGGGAAACAGACTGATAAGAGAAGAAAGAGGCATTTTCCTCTGATAAGATAAATTACAAAGTCTCCTATCATCACATGTACTATTCATTTATGCAAGGTTTTTTGAATACTTAGTGACGATTTAAAGTGGATCTGTCATAAGAATATACTGCCCTATTTAAATTGTACCTAAGTTTTCATAAAATGTTGAAATATCTGCAAGGTTTTGCATGACAACCTTCACACATGGTGTCCTATCAGTTTTTCTGCTGCATTACAAATGCAAAACAGCAGTCTGCCCTCTCCTTCATCCATTATATCTATTATTTCTACTACTAATGATTTCTTTACATGTAATTCTGCCAGAAATAACTGTGAAATAACCTAGAAATGCACAAGTATAGGGGATCCAGGAACACTTGAATCCAATTTCAGGTAATGATATAGCTAAAAAGACCCCTGACAAAGATAAAGAAAATTTGAGCACAACCAGGAAAGCTGCTTACTGTCTATGACTAACCTCCCATCAACAATAACACAAGTAGCTAGTCAGAAGTAGATAGACTCTCCTTACACTCTCTGCGAGCTGTGAGAAACTGCAGACTCCTCTATGTGCAGTGTATACACAGGGAGCACAGAGCAACAGATAGGTGTGGAAATATGGAGAGGTTGTGAAGCGGGACCTGCCCCTTCCCCCTCCACTTCCTGTCTTCCCTATTGAGCCTTTTGGTTTCTAAAGACAGACCATTCCTAGTAATAGGGAGTGAACAGCAAAATAGAATGGAGGGAGACACCTAGTGGCAGGAACTGTAGAAATATATAGTGATATATTATCTCAAAAGACAACAAAAGCCATTGAAAGAGTTAACACTTTGTGCCATAGCATTAAATAGTCCCTGTCATTTAAACAAACTTAGCATAAATATATAGTACAGGCAATACCTTGTAATATATCTATCAGTGAGAAATACCTCTTTCTGCTCTCATCAGGCTGTTGCTCTGCTCCCCCTCCCTCTCCTAAACTACCCCTCACTCTTAAAATCACAGCTGTACCCATCTCTAGACAGACTGGAGGTCACATGTCTCAGATGGCTGATGTCTATAGAAATCTGTAGAGAGGGGAGGGTGGAGTAGATATTGACATCTGCAGGGCTGTGGGGATATACTGGGTTCTGGTGGCCCTAACCTATCTGCAGGGCTGGGGTGATATGCTGGCTCTGGTGACACTAACCTATCTATCTGCAGGGCTGGGGTGATATGCTGGCTCTGGTGACACTAACCTATCTATCTGCAGAGCTGGGGTGATATGCTGGTTCTGGTGACACTAACCTATCTATCTGTGGGGCTGGGGTGATATGTTGGTTCTGGTGACACTAACCTATCTATCTGCAGGACTGGGATGATATGCTGGTTCTGGTGACACTAACCTATCTATCTGCAGGGCTGGGGTGATATGCTGGCTCTGGTGACACTAACCTATCTATCTGCAGGGCTGGGGTGATATGCTGGCTCTGGTGACACTAACCTGTCTATCTGCAGGGCTGGGGTGATATGCTGGTTCTGGTGACACTAACCTATCTATCTGCAGGGCTGGGGTGATATGCTGGTTCTGGTGACACTAACCTATCTATCTGCAGGACTGGGGTGATATGCTGGCTCTGGTGACACTAACCTATCTATCTGCAGGGCTGGGGTGATATGCTGGTTCTGGTGACACTAACCTATCTATCTGCAGGGCTGGGGTGATATGCTGGCTCTGGTGACACTAACCTATCTACCTGCATGGCTGGGGTCTGGTGACAAACTCCCTTTAAGCCTCAACCTTAGGTACATAAGGCTTCCGTTTGGGCTCCACCTTTATATCTGTAGGGTTGGGGTGATATGCTGGATTCTTACAACAGACTTCCTGCACCAATAACAACTTCATCCTCTACATGGTGATAATAAAGCTTGGACGAAAAATCATAAACCAGCAAAGAAAAGAAAGTTGCAAAACCTCTTAAATTAACAAATAACCACAGCATTTTCCATACTTTAGCTTCCTGCCATTGCTCGGCATCTTCCTTTAGATTGCTCTTATTGTGGAGTTTGCAATCTGCATTGCAGATGATTTTCCATAATTCAGTATTTGTTATATTTACTGTAGCGGCGGAGACTCTTTTCTAATTCTGCATTCTATTTCTGCGCTGTGTATTCATGTGAACACAAACGTGGTATATTACTTACAACACAGTATTATATAACGGCGTATCTACTACAATTGGAGTCAATCTCTCGGAAACTGAGTGAACATTTACCAGTCAACTGTAGAAAACATTCGGATACTTAGACATATGTACAAAGAGGATACATTAACCTCTCTCTTGCATTCAATAAATTAATTCCGTCGTGTCAAGCTCTTTGCTCTTTTTCTCCATGCAGAAAGTATGCTCGTGGTTGGAGAAAAAAAGGCAATGTGAAATGAAATGACATCCAAGGGTAACATGTAAACTAGAATGGAGGCTACCTCCAGTACTTCTTTTTTATTGCTGCCTAAGGCTAGTGAACAGAGCGGCTTAAATAAAATGAGCCACTTCTCCTGGATCCAGGGAAACTAGCTCCAAATCGCTGCGGCCATTTTATGCTTCATTATGTTAGGGCACATCAATTGGTTGTCAGCGAAAACTGCATAGAAAAGCAAATATTGAATAAAGTAGCGAGGAAATAAAAGGTTGCTCTAATGGGATGTGGGAGAGTTTGTAAGGTGAAGTGGACATTGTGTACTTGGATGAAGGGTGAGAAATGAGTCATGAGAAAATGTATTTAATGCTCATAGACAAATCCTAAACAGGAGGCCTACAGTCCGAGCCAAACATGACAATACAAACCCTATATAATAATAATAAAATAATAATAAATATATATACATAGAAACTTATTATTATTATTATTATTATTATCATATGTGTTACGCTAGGTTCACACCTGCGTTGGGGTTTCTGTTCTTTGGGTCCGCTTGGGGACCCGTAAAAAGGAAATCCAATCCACTTAAAAAGCGGTTACCCGCAGAAACTATATATATAGACTATAATGGCGTCCGCTGGGTTTCTGCTCAGTTTCCGCCTGAAAAACGCGGAGAGAAAAGTCCCACTTCCAGGAATTTTCTCTCCACATTTTTCAAGTGGAATGGGGGACGGAATCCCCGAACGGTCACCGAACGCAGGTGTGACCGTAGCCTTACATAGCAGATAAGGTTGGATGAAGACACAGGTCCATCTAGCCCAACCTGTAACCTACAGTGTGGAACCAGAGGAAGGCAAAAAAAAAAACATGAGATTGATACCAATTGCCCCATATCAGAGAAAAAAAAATACTTCCTGACTCCAAATCTTGCAATCGGTATAAAATTCTGGATCAACTTCTTATCTACAAAACTGTAATACCCATAATCTGTATTATTTTTTCAAGAAAGGTGTCCAGATCCCCCTTGAACCTGTGCAAAGATGTCTGTGCTGCAAACTTTACAGAGACAAGTCACAGCTGGAAGAAGTGGTCATGGCGGTCCAAAGGGAAGAGAAGGGAAATGTGAAAGATTACAGTCAGAGACTTCACCTGTAAGTCACAACATTGTTCTTGTACTGTATTTACTTAAATGGTCTTCACGGACCTGTGTAGAGCCAATATCTACCACTACACGGTCACCATATAGTGATAGTATTGGTATACCTGATCTGGGCACCCACATAGACGTGTTTGCCCCCTCGTGCTGAACCCCTAGCTACGCCTCTGCTCTGTGCCCTAGAACCTGCAGTAGGTCCTGGAGCAAAAGCCACTGTCATCAGTATGAGGAGTAAGTTCTCTAACCATCTTGGTGGTGACATCTGTTGTCTGGATCGGCTGCCAATGTATACGACCATGAATGCAGGAACTTTCTATAGCAGGGGTAGGCAACCTTTTCCAGCTGTTGTAAAACTACAACTCCCAGCATGCACACCTGCTCTGCTGTACTTGCAACTTCCATGAAAGTGAAAGGAGCTTGTTGGGAGTTGTAGTTTCACAGCAGCTGGAGTGCCGAAGGTTGCTGACCCCTGATCTATGGTCTGGGACTTGTCAGAAACTCAGCCATGATGTCCTTATTGTGGTCAGGTTATCAGGCAAAGACAGTGCGTGCACAAGAAGATAGTCTGTCCACAGGAACGTAGTCATGGCTGGGTCTCAGAGTATAAAATGTCCCTGCATTCATGGCAACCAATTGGCAACAGACTGTCACCACTAGGGCTAGGTTCATGCCTGAACTCGGTTTCCGTTCAGGAATTCTGTCCCCCATTCTGCTTGACAAGCAGGACTTTTCTCTCTGCATTTTTCGGAGGGAAACCAGGCAGAAACCTGGCAGACCCCATTATAGTCTATGGGGTCTGTGGTCTCTGCAGGTAACCCCTTTTTAAGTGGATTGGGTTTCCGTTTTTGGGGCCCCGAGCAGACCTGAATAACGGAAACCCAAGCGTAGGTGTGAACCTAGTGTAAGATGGTTAGAGAAAAACTTCAAAATGCTGCAAAATTTTTATTTATATTTGTATAAAATGTTTAATTTTTAACTTTCTACAATTTTAAATATGTTTGTGGTAACATCTCTTTAAGGGTGGAGACAATTGTAGCTTAGAGACGCTCAGAAGCCTATCTGAATTTGTGTTATATACAGTATATGTAACTAATTATATTGTATTTGTGTAAATTATGGATGCTTTTGATGATAGATACAATAGATAGATAGATAGACCAGTAGATAGATAGATATGAGATAGATAGATAGATATGAGATAGACAATAGATAGACCAGTAGATAGATAGATAGATAGATAGATAGATAGATAGATAGATAGATAGATAGATAGTGTATTTTAGTAATTAGCACCTACAGTAAGTTGCGTCCATACATTATGTCTCCAGTTCCATTCCCTTTTATGATTATTTAATTTGTTTTATAGACCTGGATGACTCCCCCACTTATGTTCTCTCTCACCTCGTTCCTTTTTCTCCATTTGAACTACAGAACAAAGCCGCCCTGCAGCAAAGCATTCAATGAATTATTAAAAACTGCTGAATGTTGCTTTATGAATTTAGGGACCAAATAAAGACCTCTGGCTTTGATGAGGTATCGACAACTCCACGCACAAGAAAAACTACTGTAGATGATTTTCCAGGGAAGAAAATAAACTTTTATGTGCTGGTATTTCCCTACCTGCCGTAGCCCTTAGCCCAGCTCAATAAACTCCCTATATAAAGAAGAAGAGAATTATCATTAGTAAGGAGACAAACTTACAAATTTTGTTTTGTCATTATTTTAACTTACCTGACCATCACAAATAATACATATGGATTGTGCCCTATTTGTTTCATGAGAGCAATAAAGGCAATGTTCACCATATTTTGAGACTGAGATTCTGTGCTAATTAAAATCCTAAAGTGGACCTTCAATTCTAAAACCACTTTTCATAAATGAATACTACAGGTGAATATAAGAAACTTTGTAATATATCTTAATAAAGGAACATATTTCCATCTCCACTTATAAGGCTGTGTTACTTTTTACATAGACGTCTATGGAGAGGGGAAGGTGGAAGAGGAGACTTCTGGAAAAGACTTACAAATAACCGCAACTGCTACACTCTGCTACACTGTGAGTGAGAGAGCTCTTCTGACACTGCTGGGTCTTTAGTTTAACACTATGCAACTGCACAGAATGAGGCAGTAAATCAACTACCAGCCTGCTCCTCCCATCCTCTCTCCATAGACTTCTGTGTGTGAGGCTGAGCACAAGGACAGATTCTGTCCAGATAACAGTCTGAGTGAAGATAAGGAGGAGAGCAGCCTAAATAAGTGGAGAAGGAAACTGTTTTTTAATAAGATACATTACAAATGAGATGGGAGAACTTCACAAGATTCGTTTTGAGGAATATTCATTGAGGTTTAGTAATGAGAAAACAGATTTCGTTGGAACCAGGTTTGACCCAAATTTTCGCCACCCATGAAACACTATTATACTCTGGGGTCTCCCCAGTCGAAAGGATACCCAGGAGATGTGAGGCAAGGTCTGTATAACTCTTTGATATTTTCACTCACCTCCCCTGGAATGTGAAATGGAGGGTCGAACCTCATGAATATTTGTTGAAACGAATCTCATAAGATTCATCCATCCCTACTTTGCACCCTTACCCCCACCAATCAAAAATTCGGACTTGCCACTATGACATATCAAAAGTTTTCTGAAATGGTGGTGGGTCTTTGATTCTTTGTAGTCATGGCGGTGGAGTTGGTATACCAAAGCACTGACTCCAACATTTTCCAAAGCCTGACTACGACTTCTGCTCTGACCAAATGGCTGACAGCCATGGTAAGTCAGAAGCAGTAAAGCTATAAATTTACAAAAAAGACAGCCATTGATTCCTATGACAGTAAATATGTAGTAAACTATGTATCTAATTATACAATATCAATAATTATTTCACATAATTACAAATAATGAGTCGTTTTATTTCGAAGCCAGAGTCAATAATTTTTTCCCCAAATAGACTCGATGACTCCGACCCAAACTCCAGCTCCACAACTCCACGACCCCACTTTTAGCACTTTTTCCTACCGCCTTGCTGCCTACGCTGGTGGCTCTTTCAACATGCTCAAGACATCTTCTAGTTACCAAGCATTTGCTAAAGAACAAACAAACTTGGAACATGTCAAAGGAAATAGCTACAAGAGAACATTTACCAGACTACAGCATGGACAGAAATTCAGCGGCAACCTGAGCTTTATTAGTGAAATGTATCAAATCTTGCTCGAAGACTCCTAAAGACAAATGCTCGGCCTGCCTGTGAAATCTACACAAAATCAGACCTGTCGTCTTTGAATCCAGGATGCGGGGGGAATCAAAGCACAGAACAAACAGTGTTTTGAAATGACTTTGAAGATGATAACAGTTTCTAAGAGAGAGAACGAGGGAGGGCTCTCAGTCTGCGAGAAGGTGCCGAGTGACACACACAACACTCCCGTCCAAGAGACGGTTACCTTTTAATTAGCCGGCGGTAAGATCCTTTCAAAGCAATGTATTGTATGGATGACAATGATTACAGATTTGGGGAACAGTAATCATCTGTTGAGGCAATCTGTGACCCCATTTAGTCATTAAGAAGCTATTATTTACATAATGGTTGATACAAGCGGAATCTCATTAAGGGATACTATTAAAAAAAGAACATAACAAAAGATAAAAAATATCTGAAAACCTGACCATACATGGAAAATCTGCCTCCAATTCATCCAGCATTTCAATATGTTTCCATACGGGGGCACTACTCAAAGATTTTTACATGATATATGTAGGAAATATCATTTCTACAAGTAAAAATAAACTAATCACAGAAGGCTGCCCCACTGGTTAACCCTTTAAGGGCGCAGGGTAGTTGGATATTGAAGCGTGGCTATTTTTTTATTTTATTTTTTTTAATTTTCTATCTCTGCCTTCCAAAATTCTTTGCCTGACACGTTGTACTTTTAATTGGATAATTTTGGGATACATATCATGTTTATGGTTTATGCTTGATAAAAATGTACAATTCTGTCACTATTTTTGTGTTTTGTTTTTATGACGTTCACTCTGTATTATTACGGACATGGCGATAACTTTTACTAAATAAAACCCCATTTTGTAAAAATAAACAATATATTCTTACTAGAGATGAGCGAATCGAAGCTGACGAAGTGGAATTCGATCCGAATTTCAGGAAATATTCGATTCGCATCGAATCCGGATTTCCTCACGCTTCGTGGTAACGAATCGCATTTTGTTCAAAATGGCTGCTGTACATGTTAGGACATAGGGCAAGGAACTCTGGGAACGCGAGATCACCCATAATGCCATGCATTCAGCCAATCAGCAGCCAGACCTGTGATGTCACAGCCCTTTAACCCATTTGCAAGCGCCCACGACATGTTTGACCATGGCATCCAAGGGGTTCCACCATTTTACCTTCCCAGCTCTCTGCAGACAGGAAATAGCTGTTTTTTTAACGCGATTCGCCGCAATTTAATTCGGATTGAATAGAATCATATTGGAAAATTCGGCGAAGTTGCCAAATCAAATTTTTGAATACTTCACTCATCTGTAATGAAAATGTATAATTCTGTCATTATTTTTTATATTTTGTTTTTATGACGTTCACTTTCTATTAGTAAGGACATGGCAACGTTATCCTGGGGTCATTCCAAAAATGTATTTCTATCAATTTTATTATGATACCACTAAATAAAACCCCATTTTGTAAAAATAAACAATATATTCTTACATCAATAACTTTTTTACTTTTTTCTTGACAGAGCTATGTGAGGACTTACAAGTTTTTGATTCCTTATCAAATTTTTTGGTGGAAGGCGAGGTGATCAAAACACATTAATTCGAGCATTGTGCTATCTATTTTTATGGAATTCACTGAACGGGATAAATAATGTTAGTTTTGGAAAGTGCGGGCTTACTCTAGGTTCACACCTGCGTTCGGGTTTCCGTTCTTTGGGTCTGCCTGGGGACTCGAAAAACGGAAACCTAATCCGCTTAAAAAGCGGTTACCCACTGGAACCCGCAGACCCCATAGACTATAATGGGGTCTCCCCGGGTTTCCACCCGAAAAATGCATTTTTCAAGCGGATTGGGGGATGGAATCCCAGAACAGAGACCAGGTACGGGTGTGAATCCAGCCTGATACACACACAGGGATACCTAATATGTTTATTTATTTATATTTTTACATTAATTATTTTTTAAATGGAAATTATTTTTTTAACTTATTTTTTATACTTCTTTAAACTTTTAATTTTTTTTTTTTTTACTTTCCCACAAGGGGACTTGATCCCCTGTACCATATACTGAAATACTTCTCTATTGCAGTATATGATACATTATTGTCTATGTGTATTAGGTCAAGGCTTATTATACATCAGATTATGTCAGCTACATTGCTCTATGTCAATTTTATTATCAGTAGATTCTATAAAATCAGAAGGTAACAAAGGTACAAAAGACATAGTACACCTCGGTGACATCTTGTCTGCTCAGAGCACTCACCCTAAAGGGAGCAAAACATTTCTATAAGGCTACTTCTAGAAGTCCCTAATATTGCCCTATACATCAAGATGTGCCAAGAGGAGCACTCGGACTATTCACAGGAAAAGAGAGCAGGGCACGTGCCAAGTACAGATGTGTCCATCCTTAAATTAACTTTAAATTGGTTTAGAATTGGTTTCTGATTTGGATTACAGGCTCCATAGTTTCTCAAGAAACTAATACAATACAATATTGTGGCATACTAACAACACAGACACATATAACATGGACATCATATCCATGTTATATTATTAACGGAACAGAGGCGTCATAAGCATGTGTCATTTTGCCTGTTTGCTGCTCTGTTCCATTCAAGTAAATGGGGCTCAGCTGCAGTACCAAGCACAGCCACTATACAATGTATGGCGCTGTGCTTGGCCTTCAGTGAAGAAGCCACAACATTTACCTGAGTGCTCCAATCTCTTCAACCAGCTGATCTGTTGGGGTCCTGGGTGTCGGACCCCACCAATGACATACTTATGACCTTTCATCAATATGTAAGTCAAAGAAAGCCCTTTAAGTGCTCCCTTTAAGATGCTGCATTTCTTTGCAAAATAAGGGGCCAGGAGTGACACTGTGCAAGAGAACTACCAAAAGGTCATGGGTCCCTTTGTTTTAAGGATCAGGTCCTGATGATCGAACCCCGACCAATCATAATGCTATGGCACATTGTATCAATACGATTAAAACACCCCTTTAATCATTGTTTTTGCCAGCCTTACATCTAAAGATTAGGCTTGAAATTTTGGAATCGAAAGCAAGTGACTCCCCCGACACCGCGAAATGAGGATCTTTGATAGTGTTAATGAAAGCGCAATACTTTGTTTGTGCTCGGATTTGAGGTGTTCTGCGGAAATGTCCGGTCCCTGCATCAACTTCTTTACACTCTACCTTTTCTAAATGGAAATACAAGATATTTGAAGCCAAAAGTAAATATTTGGGGAAAGAAATTAGAAATGTTATGGGGGAAAATCTGATGCTCCAAAATTAAATATAGGTTATAATGCAGTGACATCGAGTAAAATGCATTTCTAGAATACCAACACCAAAATCTAATAGAATTTGTGATAGGAATTTTAATTGAACATCTACAAAAGCAGAATAGACCAAAGCGGAACGCCAAAGGTGGCGACGGCCTCTATCTATTCCACTGTGCATGGAGGAACATCAATATTATAGGCCTGGAATATTCAGATATGAACAAATGGTATATTCAGGAGTCAGATTAACCCCTTGATGATATTAAAGGTGTTGACCAGGATTACAAAAACATGGCTGCTCTATTCCAAAAACAGCGACTCACATGTCCACAGGTTGTCCACAGTCCCATTCACTTCAACGGAGCTGAGCTGCAATACCAGGCACAACCCAAAGTCTGGTGTGGCGCTGTTTTTGGAAGAAAACAGCCACATTTTTCTTAAATATGAGCAACCCACTTAAAGGGAATGTGTCCCCAAAAAATTACCTATTTTTCAATCAAGTTTTATGTTAAAAATATTTTTTAAGAATTTTTGATGTTGTTTTAAACTTTTTCCATGTTATTATATAACTAAAAAAAAAAAGAACAATCCTAGCAGTCACCTGATGGTCTCAGTGATCATGTATATGTAGATAAGACACAGAATCCACCAGTCACAATAGGTGATGTCACATCTTATCTACTCCCCTATCTGCACAGGTCACAGTGCAGGCCTAAAAAACTCTCCCATAGAAGTCAATAGGGTCTGCTCCAGAGCATTATGTCTATGGCCCATGGTGCATCTCCAGGAGACAGGAAATCACAGGCTATTTTAGGCTTAGTGGCAAGAGTTGGAATTGTAAGATATGTTGGATTTTCTTTAAAATATAGATAAAAACATGGATTATAGATTAAAAATAACATCACTTTAGAATTTTTTTAAAAATAATATAAATAACATGAAAAAAATACAAATATGACAAATATATGTTTAATATACAGTATAAATGTAATTTAAACAATAGGTCACTCCAATTGTGAGCATTGCTTTAATGATACCTTGAAGTCCCCCAGACTCTCAACCTCGGTGGGGTTGGTTCTGGACAGAAGTGAAAGGGATGATTGTTGCACCTTTCCTACAGGGTGTTCCGCTAGATCCTCTCCCATACTTTACTTGCTTAATTTACCCCCTAAATATCTTGGTAAGAAGTCTGCTAAACTATTTCTTAAGCTGTACACAGCAGCCAAGACCCTTATAGCATTACACTAGAAGAGTGTTCACCCTCCATTGGGTGCTGACTTCCTTGCCCGTATGAAGGATGTTCGCAGTCTAGAAAATCTGACCGCAACTTTAAAGGGATTCTATCATCGGGAGACCCATTTTTCACTAACACCACGTCGGAATAGCCTTTAGAAAGACTATTCTTCTCCTACTTTTATTTTTCTGCTAAGCGCCGCCGTTTCTGAGAATTTTCATTTTTCTTCCTTATGCAAATGAGTCTACAGAAAGCACAGGGGGCGTTCCCTGTGCTCAAAGAAGACGCTCTTTCGAAGATCCAGCGCCGCCTCTCTCTTCTTCTGCTGACGCCTCTCTGCTGCGTCATCAGCCACCGAGTCTCTGTTCGGAATTCAAATCCCGCGCATGCTCAGTCGGCTCTGCCATTTCTCGAACAGAGACTCGGCGGCTGATGATGCGGCGGAGAGGCGTCAGCAGAAGAAGAGAGAGGCGGCGCTGGATCTTCAGAAGAGCATCTTCTTTGAGCACAGGGAACGCCCCTGTGCTTTCTGTAGACTCATTTGCATAAAGAAGAAAAACGAAAATTCTCAGAGACATCTGCACTCTTTCTAAAGGCTATTCCGACGTGGTGTTAGTGAAAAATGGGTTTCCCAATGATAGAATCCCTTTAAATAATACGATAGAGGCTTTCAAATCGGTTTGTCCTCCCCCCTGCCGCACCTATTGCAGGGTCTTTGATGCCTCCCCTCCCAGATCCCTTTCCACTTCCTTCCTCCTGCCTTCCTTTTCCCTTTTGTGTTACTCCCTTCCTCTTTCGTCTTTCAGTTTATTATTGATTGTATTTTGTTTGCAACCAA